>PVKV010001849.1:101349-189024 GCA_004027835.1 Alouatta palliata | reverse complement strand
ACCGCATATTCTCACTCATAGACGGGTGTTGAACAATGAGAACACATGGACACAGGGAGGGGAGCATCTCACACTGGGGTCTGTCGGGGGGAAAAAGGGGAGGGACAGCAGGGGGTGGGGAGTTGGGAAGGGATAGCATGGGGAGAAATACCAGATATAGGTGATGGGGAGGAAGGCAGCAAATCACACTGCCATGTGTGTTCCTATGTAACAATCTTGCACGTTCTTCACATGTACCCCCAAACCTAAAATGCAATAAAAAGTATATATATAAAAAACAAACAAACAAACAAACAAAAAAAAACTTATTTGTCATGTCACCACTCCGTTGAGAAACTATCAATATCTCCTTATTGTCAACAGAACAAACCAGGATTTAAGCTTGTTCTTAACTTACTTGACAGACTTTGTTCTCTCCAATTTTTTTTTTCTGCTCAATCACATTACGGCCAAGTGTGGAAGTACACCATTAACTTTATATTATTGTTATTATGCTCTAATAATACATGTGTTTCCCCAGTATCTGTACTTTTCCTTGTTTCCCCTTCTCTAATTTATATGCATATTTCTCACGTCATCGAGTCTCAACAACTTTTACGTCCCACAACTGCAGAGATTATGTCTGTCTTATTAACCGGTAGGTATTTCCCTAGAGGTTTGAATAGAGTGTGGCATATGTTACATATTGAATTAAATGTTTGCTGAATGAATGAAGGCATATAATCCACTGGCATGTATTGTTTGTTTCCTGTTCAACTGTAAAGATTTATTTTCCTCTGATACTGAATGTCATCTTTCTGTATCTTTAACTCTCATTTAGTATAACACATTTAAACTTTCTTTAAAGTAACGTTAGTTTTTTTTAAATAACATAGATTAAATATAATATCTTCCAGTTACACGTGTTCAGGTTGTAGCTCCCTGACTAGTCGAAAGTTGTTTGAGAACAAGAACAATTTATGCTGAATACTTTGAAATTTGGAAACCCCCAATAAAAGTTTTACGATAAATATTTTCACATTCTACTTAAGAGAATACAATAATAAGATTAAGAAAGTGGTTTACAGATCACAGGACTACAGACGAAATTATTGGTTATAAGATATTATAAAATATTATTGATGTGTTGGCAAAAAACTAAAAGAGAAAGGAATGAGAGAGAAAGACACAGAAACAGAGAGACAGAGATTATTATCATTACAGAATAGAGTAACTTTTCCTAGTGGAAAAACAAGACGTGGGAATAAAAAACTTTGGAACAAACCGACCAAGCAAGCTTTCTATTAAGAATTTTAAAGGTATAAAAACACATTGTTTTAGCATTTTTTCCCACGTTTGTGGGCCCTTTTCCTTTAAAAAATAAATGAAAAAGTTTACTGACATTCAGATAGAATTACAAAATACCACTAAAAATAGATTTCTAGTAGTAATTTAATGGATGGCATACTTCAATTTTCCTCCCTTTACATTCAGCATGCATTTTGGCTTCCTGACCCTTATATAGTTAATGTATGAGAGATATTTTTAAAATTAGCTAATCACAGGAATATCTTTTTAAAAACCTTTTATTCAACAAGCTATTCAAAAGTGGTAGCTGATCTGGAATATGTGCAGCCCAGAGATTACACTCAATTTATTTTTGCTTGATTGGGCTTTGAAAATGATCGCCAGCTGTGCATACCCTGCCAAACCTAAGGCTGATATGCCTACTCCAGGAATCCCTCAGACTGGTGTCCTTTGTGTCCCCAGGGGCCTCTTGTTGTTTTGCTGAAAGGACATCACCAGTAAGTTAACTATGATTGAGATGGTCACAGTATATACGATCCTTCAGTGATTTTTGAAATTATAAAAACTATTTTTATATAATTGTGAGCATTCTGCTTGACCCCATGATTATAGAAAATTTTAGATGTGTATTTAAACCATTACAGGTTTCACATTAGTTCAACCATTTTTCATCTATCAATCCCACACAGCAGGATTTAAACAGGAAATCTTGGACAAACTCATGTTGAATTTGTTTCATTATATGCCTTTTAGCATGTTTATGTAGCTGAAATGTGCCACAAAAGGCCATCGTCAAATAATTTAACCAACTTTGAAGTGAATTAAGTTTATAAAGTTCAGCAACCTTATAAAATGAGAAGTGAACACAATTTGCATTAGGACCTATACTATCTGGGTTGACACACACACTGTCCTCATTCTGACCTGGAAACACTGGTGCAAAGCAGCTTGTGGAGTAAGAGTCCCTGGGATGGTTTAACAGCTCTTCAACTTAGTAGCTGTGTAATCCTAATCAAATTGGGTTGATGTGGTGATTAAATTAAATTAGATTATCCATTTAAAGTGCTTGCATATAGCAAACACTTACTTAACGTTTGTTATTAGTTATATTAATTGTAGCCTTCTACCAGATGTATGCAGACTTGTATCAAGGGAAATTCAACTCGATTGAAAATGCCATGCAATAAACCAAATATGTAGTCCTTCCATCAGCATTAACTCCTTTAGAGACTCTGAGAAAGCAACTGGAGTTTTCTGGACTGCCTCTGTAAATTGTTGGATATATAAGCAAGCTGTGGTCATTTGGGTTCAGCCTAAATTTGTATTTCATATTTCCCACCTCCTTCAAATGACCACTAACCTTTAATGGTGAGGTAGCTCATATTTTCCCTTTATGCTTACAAACACAAGAGAGCTGGATTGCTTGTATGTCAGATCTAACGGTGGGAGCTGCAGTCACTCAATTACAAAATTTAAATAACATGGGAATAATTGGATCCTGAGGTGGCAGGGGCCAAGTGGTGGCACTAAACTGTCCAAGGTAAGGTGGGCATATCTACCATAATGTTTAGCAGAGGCAAAGCAGCAGTCAGAATAGTGTGACATTTGCTGAGGCAAAGTTCTCCAGAAGGGTGTGTATGCTCTGAATCTGTCCAATATATGGTACTGTTTCTCCCATAGCCAGGATTCATGGCTACAGGAATTCAGGAAGTGAAACTGGAAGTGGCACCAGTCACCATCACCCCTAGTGATCCACTACCAAATTTTTGCTTTCTGTTCTTACGACATTGCATTCTGCTGGTTTAGAGGTCTTAGTTCCAGAGAAAGGAATGCTACCACCAGGATACACAACTATAATTCCATTAAACTGAGTTAAGGCTGCCACCTGGACACTTTAGGATCAACACGCTAAGAAAGGAGTTACAGTGCTGGCTGAGGTGATTGACCCAGACTATCAAGATGAAATCAGTCTACTGCTCCACAACAGAGGCAAGGAAGAGTATGTGTGGAATACAGGAGATCGATCAGGCGTCTCTTCTTACTACCATGCCCTGTGATTAAGGTCAATGGGAAACTACAACGGCCCAATCCAGGCAGGACTACAAATGACCCGGACCCTTCAAAAATGAAGGTTTGAGTCACTGCATCAGGAAAAAGCAAAACCAACCAGCAACAACAACAAAATGACGTGGTGAGGTGCTTGCTGAAGGCAAAGAGAATACAGAATGTGTAATAGGAAGAAGGTAGCCATCAATACCAGTTCTGACCATGTGACCAGCTACAGACATGAGGACTGCTATTGTCATGAGTATTTCCTCATTCTTTTGTTAAAAACATGTTTGCACACATACACACTTGTACTAAGCAAATATCTTCATTTTATTTCCTTTCTCCTTTATCATGTGACGTAAGATTTATTAACTTCCCATCAGCATTTTGGTATTGTTAACTTTAGGAAATAGTATTTGGGTTGGGGATTGGTGCATTTCTAGTTGTAGGAAGGATAATTGTATTATGTTAGGTATAATTATGACCATATTATTGTCTTCATTTGAAGATTATGTATGATCTCAGGAGATGTGTATGGGTCAACTTCTATATATATATATACATATATATACATATATGTATATATATACATACATATATATACATATATATACATATATGTATATATACATATATATACATATATGTATATATATATACATACATATATATACATATATATATATAGTTGACCCAAACATATATAGAAGTTGATCTGTCTATCTATCTATCCAACCATCCATCCATCCATCCATCCTATTAGTTCTGTCTCTCTAGAGAACCATGAGTAATATACAAGTTAACAGTGGTCAGACCTTGCCCAAATCACAATTTCAAACTAGCATTTTTTTATATGTGAAACTGGGATATTACTATACCCCTAAATTTGTACCTCATAGAAATTTGAATTTTTAGGACTAATTGCTAACATTTATATTGTGTTAATTATTTTTCCTGGCACAAAATTGTAAGAGATATGGATAATTTGTATTTGGTGTTGATACATTAAACAAATATAAATAGTTATGTTTAAAAATCTCAAAATTTCTACTAAGAAAGGAAAAATATTGGTGGTCTTCCCACAACAGATTTGAAAAATAAGTGTACTTAGGCTCTCATCTTAATATTAAGCTCCTTATCATTCTTAATATTAGTGTCATAACTAATCATGAATTCTTTCACAAAAGTCTCAAAGGCAATTTTAATTCCTGACTGAGAAAATTATTAAGTAATTAAAATAATCACTTTTGGTATATATATTCTTCTTTTCAAGTGAATGCCTATAGATATCAAAATAATGATAAACATTTAAATAATCTGAAAACAGAAATAATCACAATTTTGAACATATATGTATATATATTTTTTCTTGTCTAGTTTTAACAGTCCTACAAAATTTGAATTAACAAAGTCTTTCTCATTTGTACCTTGCTTCCTTATCTAGTCATTGAACATTTAACACACCTAAGGACAGTCTGAAATATATGCAAGCAAGTATAAATAATACATAGTACACATTTTAAAATGGCATTTCACAAGTTATTCCAAAGAGGTAAAAGCACTGATATATGAAGAGACTGACATTATGAAAGTACCTCTCACCCATAATGACAGTAAATAGATTTAGAGAATTGTAAAGTGTAAAGGAAGAAAATAGCTCTGTAATTACCTTGAATGTTTTAAGATTGTAATGATGTCTTAGAATAATTACTCACCAAAACCGAGACATTGGAATAAAGATTATTTTCATGAAACCATAATCAATTTTTAAAAGCACATATTGAATTTTACATACTATGAGAGAGAAGAAAGAAGTGAAAAAAATATAAAAACCCTGGTATCAAGTAGAAGGAACTGGAGACTTCTTCCTCATTTTTAGAAAAATGTTGAAATTTATTCTCACAGTTCCAGAGGCCAGAACAGTTTCACATGAGTCAAAATCAAGGTGCCAACAGCACCTTAGTCCCTGAAGAGCCGGTAGAGAAATTACTTTTTGCCTGTGGTGACTACTGATGTTTTTTTGTGGACGCATCACTGCAGTCTCTGCCTCTGTGAACACATCTCCTTCTCTTGTTTTGTGCATAAAATCTCCTTCTGCCTTCCCCTTATAAAGGCACTTCTAATTAGATTCAGGGCCCACTCCAGTGACTACAGATAATCACTGTAGGTCAAGATACTTAACCACATATGTAAAGATCCTTTTTCCTTGTAAGGAAACATTTATAGGTTCAGAGACAAAACCTGGTATCTTTGGGTGGCCATGGCTCAGGCTCCTACAGTTACTCCAGAGACAATAGCATGCATGTATGATTCTGCAGGCCCTCTTAAGAATTACAATTTCCAAATCATATACAGGTCCCTAAATTCTTTAATGTTATATATTTTCTGCCGCTTGTTGAGAAACATCCTCTGCTAATCACTCTGGAGTAATGGAATCAGATTTGCCTTTCTACCTGTAAGCAACAAGAACCACCAAGCAAAATACCTGATACAATCCCTTTTTTGAGACCTGAATCATTGGGCAACAAAGGACAGTATTGCCTGAGAAACTTGGTGGGGGGAGATGAATGTTACAATTTTCTTTGTTTATTTGGCTGTGGGATAGAGAAAGGAAAATGAGACAGAGTCCAATAGGATCTTTAAGTTGAAGAGACGCAGCTGAGATTTAGAGGAGTGAAAGGCAACTAGAGATCCAGAGAAAATTTTCTGATTCTGATAGGGGAGGGTTATACTGAAGAAAAAACCCTAAAAATTTGCAGAAGTGATCCTTCAAGAATTCAGCAGAATTATATTCAATGTATGCATGTAAGCAAACCATGCATGGCTGGGAGATGGGGAGAATTAGAGTACTGGATTCCCAACCAGGAGATATTCACCGCTATTCTCTCCCACTACCTCCGGGTAAATTTTGCAATGTCTGAAAACATTTTTGATTTACACTACTGGGGAAACATTCCTGGTATCTAGTCTGTAGGGGACAGTGATACTGCTAAATATCCTGCAATGTGCAGGACTGCCATTCTCCCCACAATATAGAATTATCTAAATCAGAATGTCAATAGTAGTAAGGATGAAAAACCACATATTATAGCGGACAGTACCTCCATTATACAGATAATGTGTAATGTGAACAGGGCCTATTCTCACCTATTACTTTATAAAAATTCATAATTCATGTGCAATTGGAAAGAGAACTGCAAAATCTTGCCTGAGTAGGGGCAAACACTCAGAATTGTTCTAGACCCACATAACAAATCATAAGATCAATATCAAGCAGAATCAAATGGCTTCCAGGTAACTTAACTGTACATTAGAAGAAAGGTCAAGAATGATTTATAGAAATATAGAAATATCCAGGACCTCAAAAGGCACAATTGACAGTGTCTGGTGTTCAATCAAACATTATGAGGTATCCAAAGAGTCAGAAAAATATGGTTCACGATGAGGGTAATTATTGAAACAGAACTTAATGATAAATGAAGCATATGTTGCAATTTGCAAAGAAAGACATTAAAATATGGGTTATTACTAAATTAAGTTTCAAAGGTTCAAAAAGTAGAAAAATAAAAAATGGCTTATTGTTTTCATGAATCTTATATTTAATCAATGTTACATTTCAAGAGCTAAAAATTGTTTTGCATAGTCAATATTTAGATCTATTTATATATTTAAACTCATCTGTATGTTCACCCTTTTTTTCATTTTGTATTTCACGTTCAGAATCATATTTTATCTTGAAGCATGTCTTCAATTATTTTTATCATAATGGTTGATCAGTGTTAACTTCAGTTTTAACTTATTTGAAAATTATTTCTTTCAATTTCACTTTTGAAGGTTTTTATTTTTGTTGAACATAGAATGCTAGCATTCAGCAATTTATGATGTTATTCACTGTTTTCCAGTCTTCCATATTTCTATCAACAATTCAGTTGTAATATATAAATCTATCTTTCCATATATATGTCTATATGTAGCATAAGACATATTCATATGTGTGTATCGATAAATATATTTTAAATAAATATTTAAAAATACATGTATTTGTATGTAAATATATTTAAATATATTTATCAGTACATATACATGAATAGTTGTTATGCTAGAGAAAAATTGCCTATGTAGCTGCAAAACTCAGATTTGTTATAGACATATGTTATATGCCTATATATGTACAGAACACATGTCCAATTCATCCTTTCATTAAAGAAAACTGGCAATTCTTAGCAGTAACTTTTATTATACCAAGACTTGGTAGTTTTGAAGTTCATACTTGCATTTATCTTTGGTCCAGGGAAACTCTTCATTTCTGCAAGTATAAAAGCTAGAGCCTGAATTATCCCATTGCTCTCGCAGAACTTTCGTCTATATATCCACTCCAAGAGAGTCCATAGTGTTTGTCATTTTAGTAATAATTCTTTCAGGAAGTAGCTCAATGATTATCATATTTTTAATTTTCCCTAGTTGACTCAATGTTGACTACACTTGGAAGCAGACGGACTAGGTAGAAAGTGAAGAGTAAAAGAAAAAAATTCATGAAGACTATATACTAAGGAACTTCAGCATTCATTTATGGTATGAAATTATAGTTCAACAATGGATGCAACTTAGAATAAAGTGGTAAAGTATGATAAATAATTGTGGCCTATAGACTGAAGAACTAAATGCAAAGAACATTTTAATAATCAAAGGTTGGTCAAATATTTGGAATGCCACTAAAGAGGCCAAGAAAAGGGAAAATTTTGATTTAAGTGACCAGAGCAAAGTAATTTTCAGTGAGTGGTGAAGGAAAAAGCCACAAAAAAAAGTAATTTAGAAAAGCAATTGAGGTAAGGAAGAATGGTAACTATTCACTCAGTAGTTATTGAAGATAAACTAAAATTATGTGCAAAGATATGTTTCTTTGAAAACTTAACTTTCTGGGGGAAACTGGTGTGCTGGCTCATGCCTATAATCCCAGTACTTTGGGAGGCAGAGGCAGGCAGATCACTTAAGGTCAGGAGTTCCACACCAGCCTGGCCAACATGGTGAAGCCCTGTCTCTTCTAAAAGTACAAAAATTAGCCAGACATTGTGATGGGCGCCTGTAATTCCAGCTACTTGGAGGGCTGAGGCAGGAGAATCGCTTGAACAACCCAGGAGGTGGGGGTTGCAGTGAGCAGAGATTGAGCCGCAGCACTCCAGCCTGGGCAACAAAGCAAGACAAAGAAAGAAAGAAAGAGAGAAAGAAGAGAGAAAGAGAGAGAGAGAGAGAGAGAGAGAGAGAGAGAGAGAGAGAAAGAAAGAAAGAAAAAGAGGAAGAAAGAAGGGAAAGAAGGAAAGAAAAAGACTAACATTGTAAACTAAAATGCACCTATTATTTCAAATGCTCTTTCTACTTAAAAATGTTTTATATTATTTGCCTGAATCTTCTCATATATACTAATAGCATAGTGTGTTATGATGAAATTGTTACCACATCCTAAGCACAACAGTTGTAGGTATAGCTGAAATATGATAGCATATCATACTGAAAATTGCACATTATAATTTAGTTTAAAAAATGTGGAGTTCTGTTTTACATGCCTCATGTGTTTCCAGAAGTAGCCATTAATTTTGTTTTCTACCAAACATTTCATAAAAGCAAAGGGAAAATCACCATTCTATTCTAAAATCGAGCCAACGAAATATGATTCAGAATGACAGAGAGTATGCTGAAGGTATGATTAAAACGATAATAAAATATGATAAAAATACAAGTATGATAAAATTAAAGAGCAAAGACTAAAAAGAGAGGCAAAAATTTTAATTCATAACATTATGTGAACCTTTTTAAAATGTAACTCTGGAGTAGCTTGGATTTCAAGAAAGTTAATATGAAGAATTCAAAGTAAAAATGTAGTCTACTAAATATCTTTAAAGTGTAACTCTGTAGCAGCTTGGGTTTTAAGAAAGTTAATATGAAGAATTCAGAATAAAAATGTAGTCTACTAAATACAGGTTAAAATGGAGACTAAAGCTACTCACATATATTTTTAAATATAAGCATTTGAAATGCATATTCATAAGAACTAATTCATCTAACACCAATCACATCTTATTTTAAGTTGATAAGCACTGGCAATTTTTGCCTTTATTATGAGGAAAGAACAATCACATTAGAAAGGCTTGTCATTCTCCCAGTAACGAGTTCAATATGACATTTTGGAAATGCTTTGCTGTGACTAGAACAGCAATGTTGATCTTATATTTTGAAAAGATGCTTCAAAACACAGACACTGAGAACAATTTCATGTAGGGACTTTTTTTTCCCCCATTTCAATTTGAATGTAAGTTAAATTCTGAATTACAGTAATTGTGAACTGTTTTCATGTTACTATGAAGTTTCAAATCGTGGGCTAAGTCTTTTTATGGAGGCAGAATCTCTTCAACAGAAAATGATTTTTAAAACTGCTATTATTGATTTTTAGTACAAGATATTTGATTTACATCCATGGAAAATACCAGTAATTATGAGTTAAATCAGAAGTATTTAAATGAACACAATTCTCATCGTTCAGTCATAGTGAGGAAAAGAAAAATTTTTATGAGTTTAACCTTTTTAAGCTACTGTATCTAGTTTTTGAGTTAAAATGTGTATGGATGTATACTCACTTAAGAACATTTTGCAGAAAACAAAGAGAAACCTATTCTAACATATTTCATTTCTGAATTAGCATTATTCATCTGTATTTTCCATCCTATAGTTCTTTCTTGAAACTGTCATGTCACAAAACCAAATGACACTAGGTGATGTCAAATAAAAAACACAAGGCAAACTAAATAGATAAGGAAAACTGTGTTCAAGGCAGTGAGAAGGAAGATGACATAGTCTGAAGTTAACTCAGCTAAAACAAATGGCAGAATTTTTAAAAGCAGAGTTGGGACCATCTTAGGCCTTCTGTGTTTGCTAAGTGGACTTACCCAAAAGAAAAGCGAACTCTGTCCTGCCTTCCCAACGGAAGCAAGGTAGCCACTGAAGTTGCGTGGAGACTGGGAGATGGGGTGCTAACTTTCATAATTTCATTTCAAAGAAATGATCCTCAGGATCTGGGGAAAATAGTCTCAGCTTATAAAACTGGCAAAGGGATTTTTGAAAAATTTAGAACTCAACGGCTCAGAGAAAGAATTTACAGTATAATTTTTTTAAAAGTAAATGCTTTAAGAAAAGGGAGAGAATGGGTGTCTACAATTAGGTTATATGGATTCTGTAAGGGCTACAGTGAGAGGGTGGTCAGGGGCCAAGTCAGGCTAAAGCCTAGTAAAGCTGATGGAAATGTTAAGGTCATCTTGGTCAGTATTTATTTTTAAGTATAGACAATCTAGAATTATTGATTCATGTTTTAGAAATACCTGGGTTTTCCACAATGTAAAATAGGATTTTCTATAATGTAATGATTAACTTCAGAGTTCACTTTTCAAAATGAAAAGTAATATAAGTAATATATAAATTATTTTTGTTAAAATGCCAAAGGAGGCATCCATTGTGGTAAGGGGCATGGGCTGAAAATAGCAAACTGACTTGGTGCTCAGCAAAAGCGTTTGTATTCTCAACCCTCCTTCGCAATTAGGTTGAGGTCATGTACCTGGACCTGGATTCTCATCAATGGAATGAGTGTCTAGTTTAACATGCCATGAATTGACTTCTTTAACATGGCAAATATTTTAGTTGACCTTAATTCTAATATTCAATAGTAGGTGTTATAATTACTTACATTAAAATAAGTTTCCGTATTGAAAACTTATAAATAAGAAATTATACTAAAGCTACTTCAAGCATTCCTGAACTTTCTGAACAGAGCTACAGATATGATTATAATAAACTGGGTAAAACATGATGAAAAATACTAACAGTTTCAAAATTTAAAAATATTTAATTGATACCCTTTGTTTGAATAGCTTTTATTTGTTTTTTCATTATGTTACAAATCACGTCTAGAATATTGTGTTTTTCCAAGAACAGTTAAAAAAAAGAGATTTGCACTATGGCCTTCACTAACAATTCATAACCACTAACTTTCCATGGTGCAGAACGCCTCCAGGATATATATTTTCCTACTCCATTTACTCAACCATTTGTCAAGATGAGACTATTTAATTCCTCTTTTTTTCTACAATATTTAGTAAATTCACTCACTGAGAAACTTGAAGCAATTAAAAAAGAACTTCTATATGTTCCCATTGTCCACGTATTAACCTTTTTGATCTATGTTTTACCCTTTCTTTAGATTTACATGAATTATCCCTCATTCTCTTTAATTTCAGTCCTCCTTCTATGTGCTAGATGCCATTACTTCTTTTTCATTACATTGTTCTAGAAATTTTCCCTTCTCTTGCTCGACACATTTCAAAATGTTCCTCACTCTACTAAAAGATTGCTATCAGCACATTCTCACACATATATTCTCACACACACATATATGCATCCCATCACTTTAGCAAAAGTATTTTGTAAATTACAAATGGTCTCCACTTTGCTAAACCTAATTGTCATTGAAATGTATTCATATTACTTGATATATCATAGGAATTCAATACATTTTCATTTGGCCTTCAGAATATCACAATCATCTAATTTTCCTCCAACTGAATTTTGCAAACATTTATTTACATTCTCTTTTGGCAATCTTCCTCTTCTTCCCCACTTCCCACTGCCACAGAACTGATTCCTTGAAAATTTTATTTTCTTCTTTTCTCTACATTCTCATTCTACACAGACTCCCTTAAGGATCTCATGCATTATCAAATGTTTAAATAAAATATATATCTTTACTCCTTCCAAATTTTTATCTTCACCCTAAATATATCCCTGGAATGTCAATTATATATATTCAAGCTAAGTGTTATCACTACACAGCACTTGTAGCAGACGTCTTGACATTTTCATGTCCTAAATTTAATTCCTGAATTTCCAGAGAAAACTTATTCAGAATACATATTTTCTTTTTAAAATATCAACCAATGGTAAGTTCATCTTTTCATTTACTCAGGCAAAATGCCTTGGAGTTATCGTTGCCTCCTTTCTCTTTTTACTTCACCTGACATTTGGTCCAGAAGAAGATCTTATTGAGTTTACATTTAAATATATGGACAAGCTAACCACTTCTCATCGTCTTCATTGTTTCACTCTGTTTCAAGCTACCATCAATTTTTGTATGGATTCCTGCAAGCAACTCAAAATTTGTTTCTATATTTCCACCTCTGCTCATTTATATCCATTTTCAACAAAGACTACACCCAGAGTAATTTTTCAAAGCTAAAATATGATCTTATAATTTCTGTAATATAAAATTCTCATGTTTTCCCATTTCTCTCAATTAAAACCTGTAGTTCTTACAGTGAACACATTTTGCACCAACTGTGCTCTCTGCCTGGGATTGTCTTTCCCTGGATATATACATTGCTTCCTTGATCATTGCCTTCATGTTTTCATTTAAATATCTGCTTTTCGACTGGACTTATTTCAAACATATCTGCTTAAATTATAGCTATGTTGAACCCCTGATCTTTACTATCTTGAGTTTTTACACTTTCTAACATACAACACCCTCTAAATGTTATTGTGTTTAATAGTATTTACCTACATTATCCCCATAGAGTGCAAATTCTCTAGAGGCAGAAACATTCTGTTTCTTGGTTGGATGGTTGGTTTTGCTCACAGATAATTCCCTGGATCTAGAATGTTTTAAACCTTCTTTGAAGAGCTTTCCTCCCTTGTTGCTTGGTTAGTGTGGATCCCAACATTTAAGGGCACCGTATGGACTCACTGCCTAATTTTCCCACCTCTCAGGTAAATCAGAAGCAAGTTTATGACCAACGCTAGCCACTTGGTACCAGTCTACATCATTTGTTGGACTCTTGAAAAGAAAGCTTATTGATAGGTGGAGCTGAAAAGATGTGAGGGTGGGAACTGCTGTGACTACAGAGCAAACATAACCTGACATTCTCGGGAGAACAATGGCATCTTTGGGAACAAGAAGAAGATGAACAGGGGGAGCATGTGCTGACACAGACGTGTACCACTCTCCAGCAATCTATGAGGGATTTAAAAAAATAGACATTGGTGGAGCAAAAGGTATTATATTTTGCCTTCAAATGAACCTTCGATTTATATTTTTGCTCTTTACTTTTCCTTGTAGTGGTCAGCTATATGTACGTATATTTTTACATTCAATAATTTTCAGTCTCTCAAATAAAGGATTATTGGTATGGAAATATGCCTCCTCTAAGTTATGTTTATATATTCAAACTTTTCTTCAATATGTTGTCCAAACATTACATTGAAATATGAAAATAAAATACGACTGCCTGACATGGTGATTCGCGCCTGTAATCCCAGCATTTTAGAAGGCTGGAGTGCGCTCAATGCTTGAGGCCGGGAGTTCAAGACCAGCCTAGTCAACATAGTGAAACCCTGCCTCTACTAAAACTACCAAAATTAGCCTGGCTTAGTGGCACATACCTGTAGTTCCAGCTACTCCAGTGGCTGAGGCAGGAGAATAGTTTGAACCTAGGAGGCGTAGGTTGCAGTGAACAGAGATTGTGCCATTGCACTCCAACCTGGGTGACAGAGCCACACTCCATCTAGGAAAACAAAAAAAGAAGAAGAAGAAAGAAAAGAAAAAATAAGTTTAAAAACCAACAAAAAATAAAATTTGCCACCATTAGTATCTACTATAAAATGTAAGCAACAATAAAAAATAAAAAGGTAATATGCTCCATATATTTAAAAATTCTTCATTTAAATTGATGTCATTAAGCTTTACGAAAAGCTTAGTTTACTGTCTTACATTATGAACTCTATTACAAACTGGCACTGTTCCAAACTGTTATTCTGCAGGAAACTAGTTGCCTGGCATCAGAAAGTTTCTTATTACTCATCTTCTAGTATTGTCCTGAGAAGTGAAAGATGAATAAATGCTGGCTATATGAAAAAGAAAAGAAAAAACATTAGAGAAATCTTTACCTGTTATTTCTTCATTAAACCTATTCAAAGGATAGATGTTTTTTGTGTTTAATCATGTTCTTTGATCATGTATTAGCATATTTGTGTGGATACACGATACTTCAGAGAATTCTAAAAAATATAAATGGTAGTATTTTCATATTGATCTATTCATTAGTCAAAACTATTTAGTTATAATTGTTCAAGGTAGGGCAACCCAAGTACCAACTATCTTTTTTTTCTCTATATTATTGGATGAAGCCAGGCTAACAGAGAAATAATTGAAATTGATGTGTGGAGTTTTCTTTCAAATAAGATGAGTTGAATGATAATTTTGTTGTGTTTGCTGACATATTATTCATATTGCTTCAAAAACCTTAAAATAATTAGTATTAACACTTATACACCCTATGATAGAAAAGATAGTTCATTAAAACAAAGGTAAAAGCAATTTTAGGAAAACTATAACAGACTCATCTTACATGCATTATCTTTTTAATTGCTCTTGGGTACTGAATTATATAAAAATCAACAGAGTTATAAATTCTACAGTATTTCATTGGATGGAATTTGGGATTTTCTTTTAATTTCTGAAAATAGATGCCCGAGTCATGCTGAGCAACACAGGTTGCATAACATTTGCATGCTTTATAACAATTCTAGCAACCTTGCAAGAAGTGCCATTTCCAAATTTCTGGGAATTACTTTGATTTACACATTAACCATAGTAGGTAAATATAAATATATAAGTCCAGTAGTAAAAAAAAAAAAAACAGAGTTTGATAAATGATATGCTATAGAAAATGAAAAAGATTTTAGTAAAACTACATGCAAGTTAAAAAATGTAAACATGAGGATAATATTTAAGAAAAAATATTTTGCTCAATCATTAAAATTTGCAGTAATTCCTTAGCTGTCATATATTTCACCCACACATTTTAAAAATGTAATATATAGTTCAAAACCATACAAACAATATTAAATATAGTATAAGAATAGAAATATAGTCAAAGTAATAAAAAATACACTTGAATCTCCAAATTTAAGACTGTAATTTTCTTTGAATAAAATATTTGGAAAATAGGTTAATAAATGGAATATTGGAGCTTTAATTCTTTTGTGGTTTGTTTCCTTTCAAATCTTTTTTATTGATACATAGTATTTGTGCATATTTATGGGATGTATATGATACTTTGATACAGACATACAATGTGTAATGATCAATCAAGATATTTGAAGTATCTATTACCTTAATGTCATTTATTTATGTTAAGAACATTCTGACTTCTCTCTTACAGATCTTTTGAAATCTACAATACTGGTTAACTATGGTTGCCTCATTGTGCTACTGAACACTGGATCTCATTTCTTTTACCTAACCAAATTATTGTACCCTTAAAGCATGCCATTTTACTTCCCCTCCCTTGCTATCTTCTCAGCCTCTGGTAACCACCATTCTATTTTATCTCTTCTTGAAATTCATTTTCTGAGCTCCTAAGTGTGAGAATATGCAATATTCATATTTCCGTGCCTGGTTTATTCAATTAACATAACGTTCTCCAGTGCCATCCATATTGTTTCAAACAACAGAACTTCATTCTTTTATACAGCTGACTAATATTAGACTGTGTATATGTACCACATTTTCTTTACTCATCTGTTGATGTACAATTAGGTAGATTCCATATCTTGGCTATTGTCAGTGGTGCTGCAATGAATGTGATAGTGCAGGTATCTCTTTAATATACTGCTTTCCTTTCTTGTGGATATATACTCTTCCTTTCTTTCAGATATATATCCAGCAGTGGGATCACTGCATCTGAAAAAGATCTGAAACAGCTTTTATGATTTTATATAGGTGACGAATTGATACATGACTTTTCACTATATTTTCATTTCATTTTTTGATTGATGAGAAATAGTAAATATTTTTTTAAAATAGCATACACTAACAAGGGGTCTGTTAAAGTTATTTTCTCTTCAGATTTGGTATGGAAAATAATATAGCAGGTATTCATTTTTCTTCATAAAACTGATATGACATTTTTCATTTTGGAAAAGTAGAAAAAAGGTCAGACCAATATATTATGTTCAGGAAGTAATTCTGAATGCAAATACGTCAAGAATTTAATGATACTCTTACTCTCCTGACTAAATAAACCTATTTGCCAAAAAATGGCAGATACTTTCATTCACTATTAATTCAATCCTTAAAACTGACTCTGAGCAATAAAAAGAATGAGAGATGGTTTCTTCATTATTAAATTATACTTTCAAAATAAATACAATGATTATTGTTATTAAATATTTAAAATTTGAGGGCACCTTTCTCAATCTATGGTCCAAAATCATCACCATATTAATCTTATGAAAGGATAAGAAATTCTATTATTTTATATTTGTGTGTGTGTATGTGTGTGTGTGTGTGTGTGTGTGTATGTGTGCGTTTTCTGTATTTTATAATGTTTTAGAGGAAGCAAAATTTTTCATCTGCAAGGTTATATAATTCCTTTGGACTTATGTTCAAGTGACTGTATTTAGACCATCTAAGGGTATGCTACATGAAAGAAAAAGCAGCAGCAAAACTGCAGTTTCATAACCTGTAGCATTTATTTTTTTTCTTTAAAAGAGAGGAAACTTTTTCAACTACTCTTTAAATCAAAGAAATGTTTAGTGTGCATGACTACAGAAACTATTTATTACCAAAGTTAAATGTCCAAAGTGGGCTAAAATGACCGCTCAAAACCCTGCCTACAAAGTCTCCTGGAAGCAAAGAACCTTCGATAATATTTTTCAGACGATCTTTTTTAATAGGACCTTTACATACACACTCTGATTCCAGATGCATTTTAATTTGCTCCTAAAATATGAACCCTCTCCTTTGAAAGGGGATGCATATACATAAAATCAATTTTTCTTTTCCCAATTAATTTTATTAAAGCCTGATTTGAGGCAGCACTACTGACTGACTTGTCTTAAATGCACCGTACTTAAATTAAATGGAAAACCATTACTAATCAGGTTCAAATTACATCTCTCTAAGAATAAGACTGCTTAGTTATAATTTCAAAACAGTCCCATTTGCAGATGGTGTCCTTAACTGTTCTCCATCTACTTCTAATTTTATCTATTTCTCAGTGTTCCATGTTATCCTTTACCTAGAATTTCCTATACCACTTTTCTAATTTCATAAAATCATCTTGGATGATGTCATGGATTTCCTGGTAATCAATATATAATTTGCAAAAATAGAGATAATTTTACTCAGTTTTTCTAATGTATAGTGTCTAATTTCTTGCCTTTAATCGTATTAATTAATGCATTTAATTCAATGATAGAGAATGAAATAGGCAGTTGTGACTTAATAACACTATCTCTAATATCTTTCTATTAAATAGTATTAAGGTTTTTGGTCTTAAGTTTGAACATTTTAATATTTTTAAATTTCAATTTCTAATTTATTGGGTGATTTTAAACAGAAATAAGTGTTGAATTTTGAGTCCTTTGCAAATTCAGTTGGGCTGATCATGAGATCTTTTTTTCTCAACCTTATGAATATAGTATCTGTATCAACTGATTTCTGAATATTGAATCATCTGCATGTTTAGAATAAATTACACTTGGCAAAGATGCATAACTTTATGAGATATTGCAGTCTGTTGGCTTATATTTCAGATATTGTATGCCTATCTATAAGTGAGTCTGTGCCACAGTTTTTCTGATTAAAGTTTATAACCCCTAAATATCTACAAATATACTATACTTGCTGCATATAAAATATTTGGAACATTTTAAATATTATTATGCCTCTGGTCTTATAAATTGTGTTGCACCTGTGATCTTTTTCTGGAATTGAAGCTTGGGTGTAGTTATCATCTACAGGTAAGAACTATGAAAATAAAACCCACATTAAGGTGATAATCAATCAACCTCACCTAGAAATGACTCATATGGTAGAATTAGCAAGCAATAATATTACAACAATTATTAACATTACATTTTATATGTCAAGGAGACACAAGACATATTGAGCATGTTAGCAAAATATGGAAGCAGTAACAAAGCCCCAAAACAAACCTCTAGAGATGGAAATCACAGTACCTAAGATAAAAACACATGGCGTGGAATGAACAACAGATTAATAATTACAGAGGAATAAAAACAGAAACCTGAAAATGTAGAAGCAGAAACAATCCAAAATAAAACACACAAGAAAAAAGAAGCCAAAAATAAATAAACGGCCTCAGTGAGCTGTTTTACTTCAAGCAACCTTGTATAGATCAAATTGAAGTACCTTAAGGAGAAGAAAGAAATAGAGTAAAAGGGAAAATATGTTTAAGTGAATATGGATGAAAATTTTACAAATTTGATAAAATAATGCACTTATAAAGAAGCTATTACAAAACAATGTAAAGAAACTACATTCAGCCATGGTGTAATCAAATACCTTATAAACAATGGTAAAAAGAAACTCTTAAAAGGAGTGAAAATATGCACACACACAAAGCATTACACATAAAGTAACAGAAAACAATACAAGTCTGAAAACAGGAAGGCAACATCTTTCCAATACTGAAAGGGGAGCAAAGAAACCTGCCAATTTAGAGCTCTCTCTTTAGTAAAAATACCTCTCAAAAATAAAGGAAAAATAAGGACTTGTTTTCAGACATACAACAGCTGAAATAATCACCCATTCACCTTTATCAGAAACAAAACACTGAATAAAATGCTCAAACAAAAAGAAAATTATGACATTGGGAATAAAAAACACTGGAATCAACAAATGTGGGGAAATATAAAATACTTTTTGTTTTATAAATCTCTATACATGATAATGGAGTGATTAAATATAAAAACAGTATTTTGTGAGATTTCCAATATAGAGAGAGATAAAGTGTCTTATAAGCACAAACGCCAGACAATGACAAACTCTACTACATTGTGTACAATATTCTTATAATTATGTGATATGTTACCCTATTACTCAAATATAGGCTATGATAAATTAAAGTTCTATAATATACAGCCACTAAAATAACAAAGAATCACAGGCAATAGCAACAAAGATGGTAAGATAAAAAATTAGAATTCGTGAAATTATTCATAAGCAGGTAGAAAAAAGAATGAAAACAATGCACAGGTGAGATGAATAGAAAACAAATATCAAACTCTTAGATTTAAACCCAAGCCTATCAAAGTGACATAAAATATAAACTACAATTTAAAGGCAAAGATGGTAATAATAATTTTACAAATACATTCATTGACTTGAATTTCAAGGAGAAAAGCATCACATTTCTAAGGAATACCGACAGTGGGCAGAATCTGGTCTTTGGTCACTCTGTTGCTGCATATTGGGCAGTTTTCCAAAGACGGCAGTCATTGTGTACCGAGATAATTTCAGAGGTCGGAATGCACTGAGGCCAAGGCAAGAAGCAAAGATAAATATGTGGGGAAACTAATCAAATGAACAAATGAACTACTACAGCACTTAGAATGACGTCTGTCACACAAAAGAAAATGGCATCGTTGTTGAAGAAAATGCATTTCCTCAAGATCAGATTGACTAAGGTGGCAGAAGAATGCACTTGAAATTGTTTGGTTCTTTTCTCATAGCTATTTTAATGTTGGCAAAATAAACTCAATAATGCCTTTTGTTAACACTTTTTTGGAGGTTATACAACCTATGTACCTTTTTGAGATGTAGTTTTATTTAAGAGGTAATGAGATAGAGATCACACATTAGTGCTAGAGTGGTTTTAAAAGAAGATTTTCATTCCAACTTTTATGATAGATTTTACACTTCAATATGTGAGCTTCCAAAAAGTTCTAGGAACCTTTATTTACTATATTACATGTGGTATTGAGATAAATAATCGGCTTTTCAGGCACACGTATTATTTCTTTCCGTTGATTCTGCGTTGTGAGGCCAGCTTCATGGGAGTAATGCATCAATTTTCTGCCAAGAAATCCTTAAAGAAGTAAATCTTCTTTGGCAGCAAAGATTTAAAAATCATCACTAAACTCTAGCGCCTTGGCAAGACAGTGTTAAATGGTGAGCTAACTGACAAAGATTTCAATAGCATCTTCAGTTGAGTCAGTGTGATTTTTGGCACATCTGGAAAGAATAAGGCATGAATGAAATAATCTTTGGAATTAACTGAAAGTATCAAATTTTGCTACCCAAATTCTTGAAATTGGTACTGGCTTCTTCTTGCCTATGTGCCTTTATTCCCATTATTTACTCTACCACTCTGCTAAAATCATTACAAGGTTTTTCCTTTAGCTAATTCATGCCTCTTTTTAAATTATCATCACAGAAAAACCTCGTGAACTTGAATTAACATTTCATGACTTACTCTCCTTTATTTTTCATCACAGTTAGTATCACTACTGGAATTTTGCTATATTTTTTCCCATGATATGTTGATGTATCATCCAATAGATCAAAAACTTTATGAATGTAAGAAAATTATCTTTCAATGATGTATTTCCTCTCCTGTAAAGCTTCATATTCCATAATTAACAATAACAGTATTTTTTCCAATTGAGTTGTTGAACTTTCCAAAAAGTTCTTAGAATTTAACTTTTGTTTCCATTGATTTTGGTCTTGTCACAAAGGGGCTCTAAAGCAAGGCAGGAATAATTAAGCCAATGCGACGACTTGGATTGTCCTCAGTAATAAGTCATCAGAATTTGGAGATTCCACATGTGTGTAACAGATTAAAAAAAAAAAAAAAAAAGCTTTCATTTTAATAGCTATCATGGCCAGGGGTGATTCCCAACTTACACCCTGAGCTGCCTGAGATAGGCTCTGGCCACCTGGAACCCCAGACTACAATAATTCAGTCAACAATTCAGCTTACTCTTTGTAATCTTTTAAAATGCTTTCATTTTAAAAGATATAGCTTTCATTTATTTCAATATTTAATATTAGAAAAGTTTTAGACCTTATTTAGAAGTTTTGTGATGTTTTTGTGACTAGAAATATGTACTATGACATTATCTCTTCTTTAAGTCAATCAGCTTATTGCAAAGTTGATTTTGTTATAAGTCGTTCACTTCAAGTTGAAGTTAAAGTGAAGTTAGACTTCATTTGATGTCTTCAACTTAAAGAAGTTACCAATCAACGACATTAAATGAGAACTTACTGTTACAGCAAAACTGGTTCATATTTCTCCACTTAATCCCTTATGGAATCATATTGAAGGTTTACAAATATATGAATACATAAATAAATAAATGACTAAGTGAATGAAAAATGAACAAGGTCCCAGTATTTAACCTAAATACGTTGACTGTCTAGCAAAGATATTCTAAACAAAAGCACCACAGAGAAACACTATTGTAAACAGAGGGTAACACAAGCAGAGTTACTATTGTTCCTGGTTTATCAGCAAAAGCCAACTTAGAAGTCATCTGTTTGTGCTAGCTACATTTACTGTTAAGGGTTACAGTTAATTTTATATGTCATTTAAAAAAAAGACAATAATGTTAGTCAATTTCAACTTTTACTTATAGATCAACTCTGCCAACATTAGCTAGTGTTTATTTAATGTTGTTTTATAAAATGATGTATGGCAGTGTATCTTACTTGCAGTTATAACACTTAAATCAACAGTTTCAATTTTCCCTTTTAGATATGAATATAAATTTCAAATAACTCTTCCCTGCCTCACCCTCTCCAAGCATTTTTGTACATGATAACTTCACAGAAGTAATCTTTTGTTCAGTTTTCTTTTGTATGGGAGAGGCAATTCTTCATAAATAACTGTTTCAGGGACATGCCTGCATTTATTTATTTACTTTGCCAACATCATCTTTTCTTTTTTCTTTTAGATTTTTATAGGTACATAGTAGAAATATACATTGATGGGTTACATAAGATACTTTGATACAGGCATACAATGTGTTATAATCACATCAAGGTAAATGGGGTATCGATCAATTCAAGCATTTATTTTTTCCTTGCGTTACCAACAATCCAACTATATTTTCTTAGTTATTTTACAATGTACAACAAATTAGTGTTGGCTATAGTCATCCTGCTGCGCTATCCAATACTAGTTTTTATTCATTCTTTCTACATATATTTTTGTACCTATTAACCATGCCCACTTCTGCCCAGTCTCCCACTTTCTTTCTCATCCTTTGGTAACCATCATTCTAGGCTCAATAAATTCAAATGTTTAATTTTTAGTCTCTAAAAACAAGTGAGATTGTGTGAAATTTGTCTTTCTGTACCTGGCTTGTTTCACTTAGCATAATGACTTCCAGTTCCATCCATGTTGTTGCAAATAACAGAATCTCATTACTTTTTGTGACTGACTGGTGCTCCATTGTGTATCTGTACCATACTTTCTTTATCTGTTCGTCTGTTGATGGATACTGAAGTTGCTTCCAAATCTTGGTTATTGTGAATAGTGCTGTAATAAATATGGGAGTGTAGATATCTCTTCAATATACTGAATTCTTTCCTTTTTAGTGTATACCTAGCAATGGGATTGCTGGATCACAGGGTAGTTCTATTTTTAGTTTTTTGAGGAACTTCTAAACTTTTCTCCATCATGGTTGCACTGATTTATATTCCCACTAACAGTGTAAGAAGGTAAATTTTCTTTTCTCCAAATTCTCACCAGCATTTGTTATGGATAAAAGCCATTTATTTGAACTGGGGTGACATGATACTTCATTGCAGTTTGATTTTCATTTCCTGATGGTCAGTGAGGCTGAGCATCCTTTCATATACTTTTTTCTCTGTGTGTTTTCTTTTGAGAAATGTTTACTCAGATGTTTCACCCATATTTTAATTGAGTTATTAGACTATTTGGAATTGAGTTATTTGAGCTTCTTATATGTTCTGGTTGTTAATTCTTTGTCAGAGAGACACTTTGCAAATATACTATTTCATTTTGTGTACTGTCTCTTCACTTTGTTGATAATTTTGTTGGCTGTGCAGATTTTTTTTTAAATTTATTTTACTTGATTTGATGCCATTTGTCTGTTTTAGCTTTGGTTGCCTGTGCTTGTGGGATATTACTTAAAAAATATTTCCCCAAACATAACTCTTCAATGTCGAAACACTGAAAAACATCCACAAACATCACAGTGATCCAGGAAAACATGTTCTTAAGAAATGAACTAAATAAGACACCAGTGACTGATCCCAGAAAGACAGAGATCTGTAGTCTTTCAGACAAAGAATTCAAAATAGCTGTTTTGGGGAAACTCAAAATATTCAAGATGAACAGAGAAGGAATTCAGAGTCCTATCATATATATATATATATCCTATCATATATATATATATATATATATATAAAATATATATACTTAACAAAGAGACTGAAAATGTGTTGTTAGAAGAAAAGAATAAAGGCTGAGTATTCTTTTGTAAAATCTTCTACCTGAATACCAGTCAATTATACTGAATCAAGCATCTTATTTTTGAGAAATCTAAAATTTTATCAAACTTTTTATCTCTGCAAAATTATTAAAAATGAGATTATTTTTGTAAAATTAAGAAAACAATGTCTTTTTTTTTGGCAGAGAAAATTAATCAAGAGTCTCCAAAAAAAAGTTCACGGTTTTTATGTTTAAAAACCAATGACTGTTTATTAAATCAATTAATTAATCAATAAATATACAAATAAATAGATTAAAACGCAGTTCTTGAAATGATTTGTGAGGTTAGGTTTTTTCTAATTATAAAATTATATATATAATTCAAAGTTCTGGGATTATAGATGATTATAGTTGTGATCCATCACTCCTAACTTCTTCTTCACTTTAAAATACATATGCCATGAGTATCAGCCATTCATTTTATATATGTTAGGCTTGCAGATGAAAAGATATAGAAAGTAGCTACTTGATTCTCTAGAAATGTACACATGAATGTGTTTTGCCCTCCTAGGAATAGAATGATTATGTGAAAACAATGAGATATAATTTTATTTTATTGCCTATTCTGATTCTTAAAAAAAAAAAAGTCATCTTCCTTGGCTATATTATACCATTCTTTCTGACCTGCAGTCTAAAAGAAAAATAAAGTTAATTTCATTGTGAATAACTTGTAAAAGTCATATGTAGGTATAGATCTGAAATTTCACTAATGTGTTTTAACTTTCTTTGTTCAAGCAGAGGTTGTGCTCCTTTTATTATTCTTTTGAATCACATAAAATCACCAAACACAACTATTAAATGTAATAACTGTACACATTAGAGATTCAAGCTTGAAGTAACTGGAATGAAACAGCAGATTTTAAAGGAACAAGACTGTCAGTATGAGTGTTACAATTCCATTTATCAGCTCCATTAACTTAATGGCCAACAAAAAAATTCTCCATATCTGCTTCTCCCTGGTGCATATTCGCTCTTGTACACATCTAAACTAATGCTAACAGAGAGTAAAGTGATGCTATCAGCATTCTTTTATGTAGCTTTTATTGTTTTCCATAAAATTCTGTCACTGGGATAAAACTAATGATTTTATACATCTGGCCCAGCCATACAAAATCCAATTTTTAATTTTCTAATTTTCATTCAACACTTCTTTCCCACTCCTATAATTTAGTGTACTTTGTCTCATGAAAAGTTGAAATATCAAAGAGTCAGAAACCTCATAAAAAAAAAAAAAAAAACAGGTGCTTCACCACTTTTTGATTGTAGATCTTCATCTGAATCATTTTAGATTACTATTTACCTCTCCAGTCCTCATTTATATTGCAGACAGCCACACAATAGACTTTCTGGTATTTAATGCTAAAAAACCCAATTGGTGATGTGTCGTAAAATTTTACTGCTTGTCTCAGTTAAAAAGGGAGCAATTCCTATACCTACTTTGCAGTTGAAAAGTTCAACCTTTATCTGTTTAGCCAGCTTTAATTCAAGAATAGGTCTCTTTCCTCAGAAGAAAATGCTGAGGTGTCAAGCCCTTTTTAGCAGTCCCTGGTGCAAGCTGATTTGCTTGCTGATGTTCACGCATTTTTTTCCACTGTCAGGAAGTTTAGGTTGTTTCATTTATAAAGAACCTACCTGATACACACGCCAGTAACTTACTACTTCTTTCTGGCTTTGCCAATTTCATTCTGTATTAGTTTCTAAAAATTACGTATGCAATATTATTACTCAGCTCTATACCTTATAAATTGCATAAAATCTCTTTAGAGTTCTGGATAATATCTATAATATTTGAGTAATATGTATAAATTAATTTTGACATGTAGTTTATTGCCACAAATCAGTATGTCACACTTGTATGTACCTGATTATAGAGGTAATTATCTCAATTTCTGTAATGCAAAGCTCTTTTAGTATACACATACAATTCTAAAATGCTTAACTATAGCCATAGTCCCTGTTGTTTTGCTTCTTAGGCATTCATATATATCAAAGATATAAAAATGATTAAAGAAAGCCACTTACATCTCCCTCATCCTTATTCTTACACTGGAATACACAGTCTGTTAACCTTTTTGGGGGTCAGGCTTATTTATTTTTTTCTTGATTCAAGTTTTCACAAAGAATAGAAGCAAAAAATATATTTTGTGCTCTGGTTCTATTGCTTATGTGTTGTGTAACTTTGTTTCAGTCACATAAAACATTTATTTTTTGTTGTTAATTATTTTAACAGTTCTGATGGTATAATAACTACTTACTTCACGTAGTTGTGTGAAAATCAAATGAAATAGAAATATAGTGGCTATTTTCTGAAAAACCTACAATGCCATACCTAAAACGTGAAATTACTAAAATGCACAAAATTCAAGTATGTTTTCTCTTAGACATCTAAGAATATCACATATGTTTCATAGGTAAAAATAAAACAAAATTACATAAAACATCTGGAAAACCACTTTCATAGTGGTTTTCTCACCACTATGAAATTAAGCCATTGGATCTATGTAAGAAAACTTTTAGGTCTTCCTGAGGGCTAAAGGTCTAAAGTCTTGTGTTTTTTGTTTGTTTGTTTGTTTAATTAATAAAAGCATTTTCTTATAAGTATTTCAGATAGTATTAGTCTGGTAGAGAAGATTTAGATGTTCTTAAGTGAGGTACTAAAATGATGGCTTTATGGTTAGAATGGTATGGGGAAAAAGTAGTTCTTTTTCCATTTGATAGAGTTTCTGAATTGTTATAAGATGAAAGGTGAGCTTTAAGAAATAATGGGTCAAGGCTGTTCACTTTCTACACATAAAAAACCTGCATTTAATTTGAAATGCATTGCACTTCCTGAGCTTCTGTACTTTGCATTTTTACTTATCCTCTACATAGCAAGGAAGTATGTAAGATATCTACTTCATTTTTACATTTCATTTAAATGCATTTTACCAAATTGAGGTAGAAAGTGCTGGTGTGACTAGTTTTCACTTTCAGCTTCTCTTAGCAGGTGCTTTCAAAACTTTCCAAGTGAAATTTTAATCACCTGGCAAAGTGTCTGAACTCTAGCACTCAGCTGATAAAGAATTATTTCAGATGTGTGCTTGCATATTGATCCTGCTTTCCTTAATGCACATCCTTCTCTGTTTATATATATTTTTCAGTTTTGATAAAATGTTCTCCTGAATAATTCTGAGATCAGTTAAAAAAAAATTTAGGATTTCTGTATCTTCTGCATATTCATTATTTAAAATATAGATTTGTATGAAATTCCATTCATAAATTTATAGAAATGTTATTGGAAAAAAATCAAATATATGACAAACACATATTTAACCGGAGTTTTGCATATAAAAACATAAAACAAGAATATATTTGATGACTGTGTGATAAAATAGTTTTCAAAAGGCATTTAAAATAGGGAAAAATTAGGCCAACTCGGGGGCTCATGCCTGTAATCCCAGCACCTTGAGAGGACGAGGCAAGCAGATCACTTGAGTTCAGGAGTTCGAGACCAGCCTGACCAACATGGTAAAACCTGTCTCTACCAGAAGTACAAAAATTAGCCAGGTCTGGTGGCTCGTGTCTGTAATCCCAGCTACTCGGGAGTCTGAGGCAGGAGAATCACTGGAATCCAGAAGGTGGAGGTTGCAGTGAGCTGTGACCATCATGCCACTGCATTCCAGTCTGGATGACAGTGAGACTTAATATAAAAAAAAATAAATAAAATAATAAGCAAAAATTAAAGAAAAACCTAAACTATTTAATTGGTATTAAGGTTTTGATCCAAAAACATTTGTATATTTTCTAACATTGATTGCTTTATGATATTTTAGTCATAATGGGAAAAATACTTCTAATGTTAAAATTACCTTTCATTCCTGGACAAGGACAATAAAGATAGTATAAGGATAGGGCAATACAGGCAGAGATATTAAAAAATAGAAACAAAAATATTAACATATAATTTTATGGTTTACATTACTTATTCATAGAAAGTAACAGATTCTTCATTTTATTGATAAAAATAATTTGATAAAATATATATGGTCGTGTTCTCACAATTTAAGAGAAAAAGAAGATATCCATACCTTCAAAAGGAGTCTCCTACAGCTATCCGTGATAATCCATCTGGTTCTTAATTTATAAAAATGGCTTTATTAAAAATTACACAGAAGTGTGATAAAACATCCACATCAGATAGAGGCACAGAGAGAAATAAAGAAGACAACTGACCTCAGCAGAAGCAGAAACCATGGAACAGAAAACAACATTACAAATATTTTTAAGCCAAAATTGCCATACAGTTTAAAATACTGACATGGTAATTGTAATTAACAGACAGATAGCTATGGGTAAAATCAATTAGTATCAGATTGAATTATTTACATTTAAACATATTATTGCTGTTTTCTTTGATAAAAGGTGAAAAATCAAATGTACTAAGTCAATAACCATGTATTATTTAAGCAAATATACAATCAGTTAAGAGCTTTTGGCAAGTGCAGTGTACATCCTTAGAAGTTTAATTTAGTGGATAGTTTTGAAAGAAAAGCTTTTAAAGGATTTGGAAATAGAAAGGCATTGACAGGATTTTATTTTCTAAGGGTTCATGATGAATGGGTTACATAGGCTTGAGATAGTTACTCTTGTCTGTAATGCAAATTCAATGTTTCTTAATATACTAAAAACACTGAAAATAAAGTCTTTGATCTCAGGAATGTATGTCTAATGTCGTCATCCTAGGTTATTTTTCTTTAATCCAAAACTCTGCTTACAGAAGTCCACATGGGGTGTGTATGCAGTTGTGTGTGCACACACAAATATTCAAGACAGCATCTGAATATAACTTTAGTTCTTCATCTGCATTTTCCTTCCCTTAGTTTTCCTTCACATCCTTTTCAATCAGCTTATTTTATTTGAATACATTTGCTGCATGTCCTTATTTCTTAAGCACACACACACACATATATATGTATATATGTAGTATATATGTGTGTACTACAAGAAAACAATGTAAAACAAAATACGTCATTTCACTGAACATAAAAACATAATTATGTAACAAAGTAAATGCTGTAACATATAGACCTGTGCTAAATTAGCAGTACGTCACGAAAATTCAAGAGAAGATATTTTTATTACAACTGTCCTGACATTTCAAGTAGAAAATGTCTAAAACAAAGTTTCAAAATCATTGACTTTTTATGGATATGATAATTGTGATTTACTGTATTGGCAAAGAGACAACTCTGTATTAATTGCATAAAAACAGAGCACTTCTAAATTTGCTTTACTCATTAATTTAAATTTGCATTAAGCAATTTACATATATGCCATTTTCACCCTTGCTATTTCCATGTTTTAATTAGCTTAATTTAGCTGCAATCTCTAGATAGGTCACAGCTCTCAAGTTTAATAAAATAGAGTAAAATGGGTTTAATAGAAATTCAAAAATGATCAATGTTTTTGTAGTAATACATACATAATTTATATATTGTCAATGCCCGGTGCATCTTGTAATATCCAAGTAAGGAGAAGAATTGCTAGTGTTACATATGATATTCTTATTAGCATATCTTTCAAAATTAAGTAGTAATCTGCTGCTGTTAGAGTTAGTTCTATGGTATAATGTATAAATATACTGCTATATATATAATTATACATAATTCTACAGTATATATATAGAGAGAGCAGTCTGCTACATATATAAAACATATATAATTAGTAAATATAATATATAATTGTAATTATTATATATATTGCTATGAGACCTGAAGTTGGTTGACTAAAGAAAATAATTTTATAGTAAATAAATAACAATGTTATGGTAACTCTGAAGGACACCATAATTTATCTAGGGAACACCTGGCATACAGGTCAAGTTTAAATTGCATCCATAATTTATGAAACAATTTGGCATTATCTCAGAAGTTATCAGACCCTCCCAAAATGGAATGTTTCATCAAGATTCTGTCACGAAAGAGATATCCTTTCATAAATTGGTTAGCAATAAGAGAATTGTCTAAATAAAAGTTCAAATATTCTTGAACCAGAATCCTACTTTGTGACTTTAACCTATCATTTGCAGCAACATGGATGAAACTGAAGGACATCATGTTAAGTGAAATAGGCCAGGCACAGGAGGACAAATATCACAGGTTGGCACTCATATGTGGGAACTAAAATGAATTGATCTTACAGAAGTAGAGAGTAGAATGGTGGTTACCAGAGGCTGAGAAGGGAAGTAGGGAACAAGAAATAAAGAGAAATTAGTTAATGAGTACAAAAATACATTTAGAAGAAGTAAATTCTAGTGTTTAATGGCATGGTAACATGACTATGGCTTGCCTAAATTTAGAACATATTTCAAGATAGGTAGAAGAGAAGATTTGGAATGTTCTAAACACAAAACAATAAATGCTTGAAGTGATGAATATCGCAAATACCCTAATTTGATTATTATACATTATATGGATGTATTAAAATAGTACCTGTATCCCAGAAATGTGTACAATCATTATCTACCAATTAAAAAGCTAAAAGAAACACAAACAACAAAATATAAAGATGTATGTATAAAAAGTTTGTTTTAGTGATAGGATCACAGGCGTATGCATATGTTCAAACTCTTCAAATTATACTCATTATACCTGTGCAGTTTTTTGGGGGAGGTTTATCAATTATACCTCAATAAATTTACGCTAAAATGAAATGGAAATAAAATTTGACCATAAAAATTTTCTTACCAATAGAATTCATATAAAAACCTATGAAGTTTACATGTAAGCAAGTACTTTCTGTTCAAATTGATCAACTGAGTTCATGTGTTTCTGCTCTTCATGTTTAGCTCTTGTTAAAATATACTCACTGAAAATGTTAAAGAATATCTGGACTTAGATTCAACAGAGGACTTTAAACAATTGAGTTAATTAAACATATTTATAGGGATGGGCTGTTGTGACTCATGCCTGTAATCCCAGCACTTTGGGAGGCTGATGTGGGAAGACCGCTTGAGTCCAGGAGTTTAAGACCAATCTGGACAACAATGAAACCTTGTCTCTACAAAAAAATACAAAAAATCAGCCGGGCATGGTGGTGCTTGTCTGAGGACTCAGCTACCTGGAAGGCTGAGGTAGGAGGATTGCTTGAGCCCGGGAGGCAGAGGTTGTAGTGAGCTGAGATCATGTACTTTACTCCAGTCTAGGTGACAGAGTGAGACCCTGTCTCAAAATAAATAAATAAAATTTAAAAAATATATTTATAGGTAAAAACTATGTAAATTATCACCTCTGCTCTGATATAAAAATGATTTTGATAAATGTTGTCTTCTGAAATGTGAAACCTTCTGGTGTGTTTTGAAGTCCTAAAATTATTTTTTCTGACTTTTTTGAGGTACAAGGCAAACTCAGGTCCTTGCTCCCTATTTATTTATATGTATACTGTTGTACTACTATATTAATATAATTATGTATTCTAATTATGTATTGTATTTAAATAAACATATGTATATAAGCATTACATATTTATAAAACTATATTCATATTCTTATTATAATTAACTCTGATGCTTGAAAAACATTTAGTTATATAAGCAGTTGTGCTCTTTTCTTAAAAAATATATAAAAGTAGGCTCATAAAATATACAGATGGCCCTTCAGCGTTGCAAGAGTTAGGGGTGCAGACCTACTGCACAGTAAAGAACCCCCATATAACTTGACTTTCCTCCAAATTAATCACTAATAGCCTGTCATTGATTGGAAGCCTTATAAGTAACATGAATAGTTCCTTAACACATATTTTTCATGTTAAATGCATTATATATTATATTCTTATAATAGGTAAGCTAGAGAAAAGAAATGTGATTAAGAGAATCATACTGAAGAGAAAACATGTTTACAATTCATTGACAGTACATTATCATATAAATCTTCATCCTCATTGCTCTTACAATGGATAGGCTGAGGAGGAGTAAGAAAAGGAGTTGGTCTTGTGGTCTCAGGGGTGGCAGAGGCAGAAGAGGTGGAGAAGGTGGAAGGGTAGGCAGGAGAGGAAGGCATACTTGGTGTAACTTTACAAAAAAATCTGATTTTTTATTTTTATATGTTTTTACTTTTAAAAGTTTCTTTAAAAATGTATATGGAACCAATTGTTCCTTCAGAGTTTGCTTTCATTTCTTTGTCCATTTCATATAAAGGTCCATGTCATAAAAGATGTCAAAAGTAGTCATAAGAAATTAGAACTCTTCTGTCAGATTGCCTAATTCCAACTTGTTTTCTGGAACTGATTTTTTCTGCGTCTTCATTGTCTGGCATTAATTTGGTGGCACTTATCTCCATCAAGTTGTCTTCTGCTAATTCCTCTGGTGTGATGTCCATTAGTTCTTGAAGATGCATATTTTCCAAGATCCAGCTCTTGAAAGCCTTTACCTCTCACCTACCATTTTTTTTCACCCTATCTATGATCTCTTTCATGATTTCCTTGATTGGCTCTGTTTTGTAAATCCCATAATGTCATGTACAGTATCTGGACACTATTTTCTCAGGCAGATTTTTGTTGCTTTTGGCTTAATGGCTTTCAGAGCTTTTACTGAAGCAATGATGGCATCTTCAATGGTGATACTGAATCCTTTGAGACTTTGATGATATTCTCCCTAGGGGTACTCTTCCATAGCCTTCACAATCTTTTCCATAGAGCAACTTGTGCAATAAGGCTTAAAGGTCTTTATGACCCCCTAATATAGAAGCTGAATAGAAACACTGTGTTTGGGTGCAACACCTGGACACAGATTTCTGCAGAGGGAATTTATTGTTTTGGGCTCAATGACTTGTACTGTTTTCATTATAACAATGTAGGTACCTGCAATGGTATAATCTGTACAGACTTTCATGGTGTTCTCTAGTATTGACAGTCCTATCCATAAAGTACCATGAGTAATTAGCCTTAAAAATCCTTATGATTCCCTGACATAGAAGCTGAATTAAAGACCTTGCGTTTGTGGTCCAGTAGATTACTTCAATACCTTTGGTGTTGAACTCACAGGGTCTGGGTGACCAGGGTACTTTCTGACTACAGAACGAAACATTGAGAGAATGAACCAATCCAGGGAAAGGACTTGTATTGTCCAGGCCTTCTTATTGGACAACAAAAAGACAGACAACTGGTGTTTATCTTTTATCTTTGGGGTTCAGGGGTTAGCAGCATTCTAGATAAGGACAGTTGTGGTCATAAACCCAGCTGCATTTGCACAATATAGTAGAGTTAGCCCATCCCTTCCTGCTTTAAATCCTGGTGCTCACTTCTCTTTCACAAATGTGACATTTTTCCCCCAGAATAGGGCACATCTGTCTGCATTAAAAATCTGTACAGACAGATGTCTTTTCTCCTCTATGCTATTCTTACTGACACCTGGAAACTCTTCTGCTTCCTTATGGTCAGCAGAAACTGCTTCTTCAGTTACTTGTCATTTTAAAAGTTAAAACTCCTTTTAACATTTTCAAACTATCCTTGCTGGCATTAAGTTCTCCTCCTTTAGATCCTTCACCTCCATTTTGCTTTAAGTTGTCATATAATAACTTTGCTTTCTCTCAAAGCATATTAGAGTCTATAATTTGCCTGTATCATAGCAATCCTGCACCCACATAAAAGCTGCATTTTCAACACAAGAAACAGATATTTTGCCAAGAGTACAAAGTTTTCATGCTTGCTGGTGTTGCTTCTGTGATAGCTTCATGAGTTTCCTTTTTTTTTTTATAATGGTTCTTATGCTGGATTAATTTCTCCTGGAATGGTGGACAGCCATTGCTGCAGACCCCAATTTACAGTGCAGAGCAAGCAATTCCACTTTTTCTGCTAATGTCATGACTTTTCTCTGCTTCTTGGGAGCACATTCAGCATCACTAGTGACGTTTCATATGGATCCCACGGTGTTATTCAAGGTTTACAGTATTGCGGTAAACACAATGAAAAATGCAAGAGAACAACAAAAGACCCCTTTTATACTGCAAGTCGCTGGACAGACCTAATGCTCATGAAGAGACCATTAGCCTCTCATGGGATTTTACAAGGATATTTGCAACACTTGGGGTCAATGCAAAAGCAACAGAAGGTGACTACAAGACCATTATAGTAGCCCAATGTATGCTGCAGTTATGATTTAAAAGTACATGTTTACTTATGTTTATATTTGTCTAAATTGCAAATGGTGTCATGTAAACTCTATAGTGTAAGTTTTGATATCGTAAATTTTAATAATGGATTTGTGTATATTTTATATTAGTAAATGATAAAATAGATCAATATCTTTATATATTAATATCTATGCATTCATGATAACTAATTTCTTAATTTTTTGATATTTGCTGGCTATACAGTTCATCTTCATTTTTTTTTTCAAATTGTTACAAATCTCCAAAATATTTTCCAATGTATTTATTTTTTGAAATCTATGTGTAAAGTGGACCTACAGAGTTTCAATCCATGTTATTCAAAGGTCAATGTTAAAAGCAAACTCAAAGTAATTTACAGATTCAATGCTATCCCTATCAAGCTACCAATGACCTTCTTTGCAGAACTGGAAAAAGCCACCTTAAACTTCATATGGAACCAAAAGAGAGCCCGCATAGCCAAGTCAATTCTAAGCAAAAAGAACACAGCTGGAGGCATCACACTACCGGACTTCAAACTATACTACAAAGCTACAGTAAACAAAACAGCATGGTACTGGTACCAAAACAGAGATATAGACCAATGGAACAGAACAGAGGCCTCCGAGGCAACACAACACATCTATAACCATCCGATCTTTGACAAACCTGACAAAAACAAGCAATGTAGAAATGAGTCCCTGTTTAATAAATGGTGTTGGGAAAACTGGCTAGCCATGTGCAGAAAGCAGAAACTGGACCCCTTCCTGACACCTTACACTAAAATTAATTCCAGATGGATTAAAGACTTAAACATAAGAACTAACACCATAAAAACCATAGAAGAAAATCTAGGCAAAACCATTCAGGACATAGGCGTAGGCAAGGACTTCATGACCAAAACACCAAAAGCATTGGCCAAAATAGACAAACGGGACCTAATCAAACTCCACAGCTTCTGCACAGCAAAAGAAACAGTCATTAGAGTGAATTGGCAACCAACAGAATGGGAAAAAATTTTTGCAGCCTACCCATCTGACAAAGGTTAATAACCAGAATCTACAAAGAACTAAAACAGATTTACAAGAAAAAAACAAACAAGCCCATTCAAAAGTGGGCAAAGGATATGAACAGACACTTTACAAAAGAAGACATACATGAAGCCAACAAACATATGAAAAAATGCTCATCATCACTGGTCATTAGAGAAATGCAAATCAAAACTACATTGAGATACCATCTCACACCAGTTAGAATGGTGATCATTAAAAAATCTGGAGACAACAGATGCTGGAGAGGATGTGGAGAAATAGGAACACTTTTACACTGTTGCTGGGAGTGTAAACTAGTTCAACCACTGTGGAAGACAGTGTGGCGATTCCTCAAGGACCTAGAAATAGAAATTCCATTTGATCCAGCAATCCCATTACTGACTATATATCCAAAGGATTATAAATCGTTCTACTATAAGGACACATGCACATGAATGTTCACTGCAGCACAGTTTACAAGAGCAAAGACCTGGACCCAACCCAAATGCCCATTGATGATAGACTGGACAGGGAAAATGTGGCACATATACACCATGGAATATTATGCAGCCATCAAAAACGATGAGTTCGTGTCCTTTGTAGGAACATGGATGAACCTGGAAACCATCATTCTCAGCAAACTGACACAAGAACAGAAAATCAAACACCGCATGTTCTCACTCATAGGTAGGTGTTGAACAATGCGAACACAAGGACACAGGGAGGGGAGCATCACACACTGGGGTCTGTCGGGGGAAAAAGGGGAGGGACAGTGGGGGGTGGGAATTGGGGAGAGATAGTATGGGGAGAAATGCCTAGATATAGGTGATGGGGAGGAAGGCAGCAAATCACACTGCCATGTGTGTACCTATGCAACAATCTTGCATGTTCTTCACATGTACCCCAAAACCTAAAATGCAATAAAAAATAAAAAAAATTTAAAAAAAGCAAACTGGCAAAGTAATATATCAGGATGAATAGTATAAAAGTACTGATTCAGACTGAGCACAGTGGCTCACACCTGTAACCCTGGCACTTTGGGTTGCCAAGGCAGGCATATCACTTGAGTCCAGGAGTTCAAGACCAGCTGGGCAACATAGTAAGATCCCATTTCTACCAAAATACAAAAATTAGCCGAGTGTGGTGGCGCTTGCCTGTAGTCTCAGTTACTCAGGAGGCTGAAGTTGGTGGATCACTTGAGCCCACGAGGTTGAGGGCAGTGAGCTGAGATTGCACCACTGCATTCCAGCCCAGATGACAGAGCAAGACTCTGTCTCAAAAAAAAAAAAAAAAAAAAAAAAAAAAAAAAAAAAAAAAAAAAAAAAAAAAAAAAAAAAAAAAAAAAAAAAAAAAAAAAAAAAAACTGATTCAGAGGAAAGATGAAAGAATTAAGCACACATAAAAATATTGTATATCTTAATTGTAAATTTGAAATTAAGACTGCATATTGTATGTTATAAAAGAGAATAATGCTATGATAAAGAACCATCACAAAAAATAAAATAATCTGAGAACCATTTTAAAACATCATTGGGTTATTTACCATGTTAAATGTGTTACATATACTTGCAAGTCTTCTATATACTTTTGTCTTGGTACATTTGCATTTTTGAGTGATATATTAAAAATATTTCCTTTTTAATTTCTAAGGCACAAATGTCTAATTATTTTTCTTAATCTAGTTATGAAAGCTTAATGTATAAAACCTGTAAATTTTTATGAGACTGACTAGAATTTGTGAGTTCTGTTTTTTCAAATTTTATGGTCTTAAAATTCGATTTGATGATTAGATAAACACATACTACTACATTTATGGTTTCATTTTTAATACTCTGGAATTTAAAGTGATTCTTAGTATAATGTAATTGTTTCTTTTTTCCTAAAATAGTTAAACAAATATTTTCAGGCTTTATCAAATAATGTATTTTTCTCTGAGATTTGTTATGCCATTATTAAGTAGTAATTTTTAAATTAATATTTGACTAAAATTTAAATTACACTCATTTTCCATTAATGACTCATTATTTTCTATTAGTATATCAATTGTTATTGGTTTTGTGTACCACTGTTTATTTATTTAGTTGCTATAAATTCATAATGTATTTTAACTTTGTGACAGAGAAATAAATAAATCCAAACCTTCTAAACATAATGGCCATTAAGTTCTGGAAGAATCTGAGAAATTCTCTATCTAGCATATATCTTTGTTAAAAATATCAACTTAAAGGTATACAAGCTTCCCCCAAACAGCATTATAATAGTGAGGCTTTTACAGGGTGCTTATTCAGAGTTTAAAACTTTTAAAAATATTTGATAGGGGAGAAATGTTTCTTAGTTCTCACGTACCTTTGCTTTATATTTCCAGTAGATGTAAATGGAGTGGTACAAATATGTTATTATATACAAGTAGAAATTTTACTTTCTATAAACACAACGTCTTTAGGCAACTAACCAGGTAAATTTCACCTTCAAGAAATAGTGTTGACACATATGTGTGTATATGTACGTATTTATATGTGTGTATGTAACGGACAATAGAAAAAAACAACTCAACTGTGAGAAATATGCCGTCATTGCACTTACTAAAGAATAGAGAGTTTGATTTTACTCTAGTTTATACTCATCCTGTCACTGTGTTGCTAAAGTTTCCTATATTACTCTACTAGATGGTTGAAAAGACATATGATATATACACAGTGATGCTTTCAGGATAATGTATTTAAACAACTCGGTGCATTTTGTGTGTGTTTGCATGTGAGTCGGTGGCATTCCTCGTAAAACATCAGGGAGTATTTTTTAGTGGACGGTTATATACACAGTCTTGCTGTTTCACGTATCATTTGCTCTTCCCAAACATTCAAGTGAAAAAGAAAATAATAAAGGAGACATATTTACCTATAACATAATGAAAACATATCAATATTAAGTAAATTATTAATTGTTCAGCTCCCGGAAAAAGTGTCTCTGAATTTTTCTAGTCCAAACCTTCATCATGTTGAAAATATACACATAAAACTTTGTATACACATAGATATAGGAATACGTATGATATATTATTGTATAACAATATTTTTTCTATTTAAAATAATCTTAATATTTTACTCTAATATACTTTGCTACAGCATTAAAGAACACATATTTCAAAATTAAAGTCACTCTTTAATGTCCAAGCTGTATTTTAAAATTATATATCATGATATTTTTAAAAGCTAATTTAAAAATGTTTACCAGTTATAAAACATGTTTTTCTTTCTAAAGTAATTATTCACTTTAAGTATGGGTTTAAAAGTAATTCATATTTCCCTGTTTATTAGAACAAAGATTAAGAGGTATTACCAGTTTCATGTCCAGACATGGGAAAAAATTAAGAATTTTACTCATCTTTCTAAATGAATCCATGCAGATATCATTAAGAGAGTATTACTGATATAACTTTGCTCTGTTTTAATCATCTAATTAATTGTAATTTTCTCTGCTATCCAATGTAACAGTGTACAGACTTTGGAGTTTCTCTTTACATAGTGTATATAGTATCTGTTTCTCATTCTGTCATCTGAGAAATAGATCAGCCCATGCCTCAGGCTGTGAGAGATGCCAGAAAAACCTTTCTAAATCATTTGAACTATAAATTTAAATTCATAGTATCCACTTAACTTTGCTGAACAGGTAACGTTGAATAAGCTAGTAAGTTTCATCAACTCAATTTTACTAACTTTTATGTCATCCTTCTTTAAATATTTTAAACAACATATATAATCAGAATGACTCTGAACTGTTTTAGCTTATAAGAAGTAATAGATACATTTTATCATTGTAGTGCATTATATTTTTATTTGTAATTATAAATTGACAAATTATAAATGCATATGTTTATCTGATACAAAATGATGCTGATATGAATGCTAATTAACATATTCTTCACCTCAAATGTTTACTACTTTTTGTGGTGAGAACATATGAAATCTACTCAGCAATTATGAAATATACTATACATTAGTAATTGCTATATTCACCATGCAATATATCTCAAAGTAGAAAAAAATCTTATTCCTCCTCTTTAATTGAGGCTTTCTTCCCTTTGATCATTATTTCCTAACCCCTGCTCCAACACCCTACCCTCTGATAATCTCCATTCTGTCCTCTGCTTGAGTTACATTGTATTTTGAGTGTTACTCATGAACACGAAAAAATGTACAATGATACAATACTGTTTATCTTATATTCTGCTTAGCGATTTCAAGGAAATAGCTTAAGAAAGCCCTATAGACCGATTTAAAGCAAACTTCATTTATTAATAAATATCTACAACACCATACTGGCTTTTCCTGTGTAATAAAAGTGGTTTCATCTCTTGTGTGACATCATTGACAAATGTTTTTCTTCTGATGTACCCACAGGATATTGACTGTGATAATTATCTTCTCAACTTGGATGATATTCTTATTTTTGTCAAAAGTTGCTATGAGCCCAGTAGTAGCAACAGATAATTAATGTCTATGAAACGCAGCATGAATGACCAGTAAGTACTAGTGTGAGAGTGTATTCATTTCTGAAAGAAACACACAGAGATTCAAAAGTCACTGAATACACACAATTAAACTGACCATTCCCAAGGACAATTTCCTGGGAAACAATCTTCACTTGATGATAGCTCATATGTGGCTTGAGTCTTTTATCAACAAAATGATTTTTTTGGCAACTTTAATGGGACATTTGATTAACTGAAGTTATTATGAGGATTATACCAATGAAACACAGTTATAAATGAGAAAAGCCACAGTTTTCAAAGTCTAAATATATTACCTTCATTATGCTAGTGTGGCTATTGCCTCAACATTTTTATGCAAGATAACAGTGTTATTTCAGAAAAAAAAAAAAACAAAACCTAAAAATCAAGGTGATGGATAACATGGTTTACTGCAAAAACAAAAACAAAACATCAAAGCCAAATATGTATACATCTGAAGATGGTGGAAGGGAAAAGGAGAGCTTATATATTTCATAAGCCTAACTGCTGTATTAGTATAAGGAATTAAATCATATTATACATCCTAGCAAAATTTTAAACAAAGCTAGTATGTGACATGCCATGTTTTGCTCAAATACTATTTAACTAGTATGGCCTACTCAATCATGATAATGAAAATACCTCCTCCTGACTAAAAGTTCTCATTTCCTTTTTGCCTACATTATTTTTCTAACATGCACCACCATGTGAGATCTTTCATGTTTTAATTGCTTGTTTGTTTGCTGTTTGCCTCCCCTCCTCTTCAACCCACACTGACAAGGTGAAAAGACAAGGGTTTCATTTTTTCCACTGCTGTGTCTACATGGCTAAGAACAAATCTTGGCATGAACAAGATTCAATTAATATCTGTTAAAATAATAACCCTACTATATAGATGTGTAATTAAAAATTAAATTAATGTTACTGAATCAGAAATAAATGTACACAATAAAAGTTTTTATATTTTTTAAATGGCAGTACTATAGAGAAGTTTATACTTGTTACAATCATTCTGAAATCATTGCTTTGCTTATTAAATAAAAGATATTTACCTGCTCTCTAAGTGTGTGTGTGTATATATATGTAAATAATATGTGTGTATATATGTAATTAATATAGATGTATATATAAGGGTATATATGTGTATAAATGTAAATAAATAGGTCAAAGGAACAGAAAATGTATGTCATTTAGAATTATTTTATTTACAAATTATAAAAAATGAATTCAGCCAACTTAAAGTATAATAATTGATTTGCTCCTATAAATAAAAAGTCAAAAATTGTGAGTGCAAGATTCTTTGAAGAGGCTGCACCGTGGACTACCTCATGGTGAGCCCTGTGACCCCCACACCTCCAGAAGGCCTCGCGGATCCAGGAAGTCTGAAGTAATAGGAAAACCACAGAAGAAAAAGATGGCTAGTTCCTGCAGTGCCTAATTAACCTACCTTGCAACATTTTGCCATTGTTCCTGCCTCAGTCGTTCCTGCCTTAACTGATAAACCAACTTTGTGACACACTCCCTCTGCCGGCGGCACCCTTCCCCCAGCTGGTGGCTTGCAAAAAACACCCTGAACTGTAACTTTCCACTGCCTACCCCAAACCTGTGAGACCAACTCTTACCTCACCACCCTCCACTGATTCTCTTTTCGGACTCAGTCTGCTCACACCCAGGTGAAGAAACAGCCTTGTTGCTCACGCAAAGCCTGTTTAGGGGGTCTCTTCATTCAGAGCTCACCAAACATTTTGTGCCAAAACCCGGGACAGTGGTACTCCTATGGGAGACCAGCCCCTGTCCCTGCTCTTCCTCTGTGATGAGACCCACCTGCGACCTCAGCCCATCAGACCAGCCCAACAACCTTCTTGCCACTTTCAGATCAGGTAAGCAGTTTCTCCCTCTCTCTCTCTCGCTCTCATTTCAAGCCATTAGAAGCAAAAGTCCATAGAAAGTTGGTGAGAGGAGCATAGGACCAATGCAAAGGAATCTTAGGCAAGTAGATAAGACATCAACAAGGTTTACTAAAAATGGATTTCACCTTGAAAAGGAAAAGAATGATTGATTCATGCAGACCATCTAAATAAATGAGACAATCTTGATTTAATCTTAATGAAGAAGCAATTGAATAGATGAAAGCAATGCTTTAGAGGTGAGGATAACTGGCAGATAATGGGAATATTCCTAGTTTGGTAAATAAGATGCAAGACTATTTAATAGAACTCCTGCAATTCTTGAGTATACTTGGAGTGGGAGCATGTCCTTTACTTCTATATTCTGTTTCCCTAAACTCTGTGCCTGCAAATAGTAGTTGAGAATATATATGGAAAATATAAAGATATTTCATATACTTCATATATAATATACATATATGTATATATAGGTGTATATACACACATATATATGCACATATAGGTATATATATATGTGCATATATATAGGTATATATACGTATATATTGAGTTTTTAATAGCTTCTCAAGATATTTTTGAGGGAAAGAGAATAAATCAGTTAAATAAACAGAAAACCAAAAAATTGGTTAGTACATAGGATTAACGAATCAAGAAAATGCATTAGGGAATGTTTAATCACAGAAAATATTTCTTGCTCTCAGGTGATACATATTGTAGGACTTGGCAGACAATTTGCGTTATAATAAATAAATGCATACATTTAAATTACTGAATAGTGATATAAAAGTGAAGGAATGAAAGAGGAAATGTGATAGACAATGCCTAAAAGAGAATGTATGCAGTCACAGCATGACTTGTGACTGCACAGAGAACTCTTTCTCTTCTGTAGCTCCCCTATATTAATTCTACTCTTTTAGCCTTCCAGACGAGTGCATGAGCTTCCCAATATCTTTACAACAGATTCCTGTCCTTGCTAAATTTAGCCAAAATATCTTAAAACAATCTTGGTCAAAAAGGCAATAAAATTAAAAAATGCAATAAATAGGTTAATGATGAAAGTAATGTGTTACATATATGAAAGTGTAAGACTTAGATTATGAACAGTGTCTGTTCATATCCTTAACCCACCTTTAGATGGGGTTGTTTTTTTCTTGTATATTTGTTTTAGTTATTTGTAGATTCTGGATATTAACCCTTTGTCAGACGGGTAGCTTGCAAAAATTTTTCCCATTCTGGTGGTTGCCACTTCACTCTAATGATTGTTTCTTTTGCTGTGCAGAAGTTCTTAAGTTTAATTCGATCTCATTTGTCTATTTTGGCTTTTGTTGCCATTGCTTTTAGTTTTAGTTATGAAGTCCTTGCCTATGCCTATGTCCTACATGGTATTGCCTAGGTTTTCTTCTAGGGTTTTTATGGTGTTAGGTCTTATGTTTAAATCTTTAATCCATCTGGAGTTAATTTTTGTGTAAGGTGCAATGCAGGGGTCCAATTTCAGCTTTCTGTACATGGCTAGCCAGTTTTCCAAACACCATTTATTAAACAGGGAATCCTTTCCCTATTGCTCATTTTTCTCAGGTTTGTCAAAGATCAGATGGTTGTAGATGTGTGGTGTTACTTCTGAGGCCTCTGTTTTGTTCCATTGGTCTATACCTCTGTTTTGGCACCAGCACCATGCTGTTTTGATTACTGTAACCTTATAGTATACTTTGAAGTCAGGTAGCATGTTGCCTCCAGCTTTATTTTATTTTATTTTTATTTTTTGCTTAGGATTATCTTGGCTATGTGGACTCTCTTTTGGTTCCATGTAAAGTTTAAGATTTTTCTTCCAGTTCTGTGAAGAAGGTCAATGGTAGCTTCATGGGGATAGCATTGAATCTATAAACTACTTTGGACAATATGGCCATTTTCGTGATATTGATTTTTCCTAACCATGAGCATGGAATGTTTTTCCATTTGTTTGTGTCCTCTCTTATTTCACTTAGTAGTGGTTTGTAGTTCTCCTTGAAGAGGTCCTTCACATCTTTTGTTAGTTGTATTCTTAGGTATTTTATTCTATTTTTAGCTATTATGAATGGAGTTCACTCATGATTTGGCTTTCTGTTTGTCTGTTATTAGTGTATAGGAATGTCTGTGATTTTTGCACATTGATTTTGTATCATGAGACTTTGCTGAAGTTGGTTATCATCTCAAGGATATTTTGGGCTGAGATGATGGGATCTTCCAAGTATACAATCAAGTCTGAAAATAGAGACAATTTGACGTGTGTGTGTGTGTGTGTGTGTGTGTGTGTGTGTGTTTGTCAGAACCAACCTTTTAAGAATTTAGAGGTGAGGATAACTGGCAGATAACGGGAATTCTGAAAATTAACCAAACATTTACAGCAGTCTTGACAGCATTTTCTTAATAACATAACAGTGGGTATGTGGCATTTTAATTTGGCTTATTCTCAGTACTTCTTCCCCAACTCTATTGTTTACCTTGAAAACCAAAAGTTGGAATTCATGATAAAAAGCAGCTGCTCACCAGCCACTGACTGATATGTTGGGGACACAGATTGTGGCTGAAATTCCTCAGAGATGTATTGCAGATAACTTTCATCATTTTACCTTTCCAGTGGTTCCCTGGAAGATTCTACTTGCAAAATTGCCTTTAATTGAATAGATTCAGATCTTACCAAATGTAGCCAGCCTTATTCCTGAGATCCTTTGCCAAAAACAATCAGACGAAAATTAACACTGCAACTGCCTAACGGCCTGATATGATAGATAATACTTAACGGAAACAACAGGCTAAACATAAGCTTTACAAGGAAAATTTAGAGGAAAAGATGTCCATTAAGGGCTTTAAAATGCTCCAACATATTCCTGGAACTATATAAAGCCACATGCACACACCTAGCTTGTGTGCATGCCCAAGTTCTGTTCACTATGACATTCTGCACAAGCAAGAAGTAAAGGCTATGATGGAGTGGTAAGCAGCTGGAGTTAGTGCTGAGAGTACCTCCCAACATGCACAGAAAGACTTGTGGCAATGAACAGTAGACACTGATTCCAGGTATCTAAGGAAAACTCTGTCCAATCATTATAAGATCACTAAAAAAATCCAAGGCATTTCAGTGGCCACATACGACAGAGAACACACTTTGCAGGATTCATTCATTAAAGTCACTAAACATAAAACAAAAACAGGAACAAAAACACTCTGCAGAGACGGGAAAATTTGACTAACAGAGTTGCCACATTATATTACTTAAAATATTACTACAAAATTTACAAGACATAAAAATAAATATGTCCTCTGCACAGAAATAACATGTATATACAAATAATGCAAAATATTATATACTAATTCTGTAATATATAAATAATATATTAACAATATGTCATATTATTCATATGTTAAAGTATATAGTAATACCACATTGATAATTATGTATTATAGCATATAATCTAATAATTATAACTAAATTATCACATTAATATTATACTAATACATAAATAAATAAGTCATATAATATATATACACATCCACACACACACAATCCATATAAGTTCCTTCTTCTTGAAGGAAAATCAGATGTAGACTTGCTAGACAGGGATTTCTAAATCGACTATTTTAAATGTGTTGAGAGAACAAAAGGATACAAAGTCTAAAGAGCCAAAGGAATGTATGAGAACAATTTCTCACCAGATGTGGAATATATACAGAAATATACAGAAATTCTATACAGAGGAAAGTCTGAGGTTACAATAAGTTTGTTAGAGAAGTGCAATAGTAGATTTTAAAGTTTCAGCAAAATATAAGATGGCTCAATTGAAATTCAGTGTGAGGAATAGAAAGAAGAAATTAAGAAAAATGAACAGAACTTCAGATATATAAGACAATGTCAAGTGAGCAAACACGATCATAATGGGAGATCCAGAATGAGAGGAGAGAGAAAAATGGCAGAAAAATATGTGAATAAATAGTGGCCCAGAACTTCTCAGATTTAATGAAAGATGTTACTGATATAAAGATGTTTACAAATATTAAGCAGAATTGATAAGATATCTCATGTTCATAGATGGGAAGATAATATTATAAAATGATGATATTCTACAAATTGTTCTGTGTATTTAACATAATTCCTATTAAAATCTCAGCTACATCTATTTATTTTTATTTTGGAGGAAATAAAATAACTTTTCCTAAAATGCTTTTAAAAGTACAGAGGACTCAATATAACCTAAAAAATCTGTAAAATAATAACAGACTTAAAATATTCACTCTTAGCAATTTAATAACTAATATCCAGCTACAGTAACCCAAGATTTATAGTACTGATACATGAGTAGACATAGAGATCAATGGTGTAGAACTGAAATTCCAACACTAATTCTGTAAATTGATGGTCAGTTGATTTTCTTTAAGGGAGCCAAGACAACTGAATGGAGAAAAGACTAGCCTTTTAAACAAATTGCCACAGTGTAAGTGGATGTCTACCTGCAAAAGAAAAAGGTCAGTCTCCTACCTCATAACATGTACAAAGTTAACTCAAATAGAAAAAGCAACAACACTTAAACATAAGAGGTAAAACTAAAACTCTAAGAAGAAAGCATAGTGTAAATCTTCATGATTTTCAACTTGACAATATTCTCTTATGACAGCAAAAACACATTAAACAAAGAAACAATAAAAATGAACTTTTTTAAATGAAAACTTTTGCTAGCATAATATCATCAATTAAGTGAAGTGACATCTCACAGAATAGAGAAAAATATTTTGCAAATCATATACTTGACGAAGGTCTGGTATGCAGAAGATATGGAGAAATTTTATATTGCAAAACAACAGTAAAAAACAATAACCCAATTTAAAAAGTAGTCAAAAGATTTTAATGAACAATTTTACAAGGAAGATATGCAAATGGCCAATATATATGTAAAAATCCCTGACCATCATTAGTCATCTGGGATATGCAAATTAAAACACAATGACACACCATTTTGCACCAGTAATCAGGCTATAGTTACAAAGAAAGTCAGATAATTACAAGTGTTAGCAAAACTACTGCAAAATTAGAACCTTTTGTATTTTTTGTAGAGATGGGTTTTTCTTCATGTTGCCCAGGCTGGTCTCGAACTACTAAACTCAAGTTATTCCTCTGCCTTGGTCTCCCACAATGCTGTGATTACAGGCATGAGCCACTATGTTTTGTATGCTTTAAAATCTTAAAATCATTTTGGATGCTTATTTGGTGTCTGGGTCATTTTCAATTAAGAAAGTATTATTGTATGTGCAAAATGTTCCAAAAATTGTGAAATGGTTCTAATCTATAAAATGCTAGTGTTTTATAGGTAGTTCAGAAGTTTTTGCTTTCTAAGTTTATATAAAGTGTGCAAAAGAGATTGTATCCTTATTGAGAAAAAGAATAATTTTGTGTAATTCAAAAGCCAGAAATATTGGACATTTCTTCTAGCTAAATTAGTTATCAAAAGATTTTTCTTTTAAGAGCTCTGTAATTAGAAATTAATTAAAGCTGTTGTCTGAGCTATATGTTGGTACAGATACTGTTTTAAAGCCCCTTTCACTTTCTGAAGACATCTCAGTCAACAGAATTCTGATTCTAATGTGCTTCTATGACTTTTAATAATCATTTGACTTGTCTATTTCACAGCCATTAGATTCTAGGAAAGTGCTGCAGATGTACAGAGTTAGCCAGGTCCCCTGGCTGGGCTGGGAAGAGTCAGACAGTGTCTGCTGTCTGTCCTTGTCCTGGGCTCTACAATTTGGCATATGGTTAAAATAGCTTACATACCAGGTTTTTCACCAAAAATAAAAGTTGCCAAGTGTTAAGAAGTTAACCTGCAGTTGAGACTACTGAAGAAACAGTTTTACATGCAAGGTATATAAGCAAAGTAGAATATGTTTTCGGTAAAGGGTTATAAGAAGGCATGGATGTATAATTATTGTTAAAGAGAATGTCATTTTGTCTATTTCAGAAAATTTTAAGGGTTGTCCTAAGCTAGAATAATAATAAGACAAAGTTGAAGGTTTAAACAAATTGTAGAATGTTTTTAAAAGATTAATTTTTTACAAGAAATTCTGTGAGTATGAGCAAGTTGGCTAACATGTCAAGGGAGTTATTTAGGTTTTTTAGATTAAACATTAATATAAAAGCACACTGAACACTCAAGAGAGGGGCAGATCAAGATGATGGTGGAATACAAGGCTCCACCAATATATCATCCATCCTCCCATCCCCTGGCAAGGACACCATTGTTAATTATGAAACATTGTTAATTATTTTATTTTTCATAGTCTAGAAAAAGCTTTTCCTTTGAGATATTTGAAGCTTTTAACAATTTGGTACAGTACATGCTTGTGAGCAAACTTTGGAGCATATTTCTTTCTCTCTGATTTCCCCAGAATTTGAAAATTATCTATATTTAATTTATGTCAGTATAGTTACTTGCATAAGTTCATTAAGAGTCTGTTTTCTTTCATAACAAGATTCCATTGGAGACACTGGTTATTTTAGCAAGGCTTTAACTTGAATGGCATACTTTCTGATATAAACAGATTGCTTTAAGGGATCAAAGTTGACATGCAGAGTCAATGAAAGTCCCCTGGGAAGAATTTGCCTCACACCGGCCTACAAAGTCCTCATACAGGGTTTCCTGACCTTTGGTAAGTAAAAAATGTCACTTTCTAACAGCCCCAGGAATCCCTTTGTCTTGGAACCTCGAGAGGAGAGGAATATATTCAATCCATACAAGTATTTGCAGGCACAGATAAATCCATGACTGGGCTCAAGGCTTAAGAAGTCTTATCTGAGATTCCTCATGGAACAAAGTTCTGGCAAAGCCAATTTTAAAAACAGCCCATATGAAAAATAATTATTCTTGTTGCATTTTATGAAAATACTTAGGTCAAGTATAATACAAGTAAAACTTATTTTGATATAAATTTGTCTTACTATGATTTGTGTTTAGTGAAAATGGGGATTGGAGAAAGAAATAAGTTTCAGTGAAAACTATAGTACTCCTGTTGTTAGATTCTAATCTTGTTCATTTTTTGTGTTTTCAAAATCTTTTTGCAATGTGAACTAATCCTGAATTCTATTTCAGTCTATGAGTTCCTAAACTAACATTTTAAAGTTTTTCTTCCACTTACCTGATTTAAACTTAATGAAATTACTACTATATTATTCCTTGTAACAGGTGAGACAAATGTTTCAGACTTCCAATACTTTCTTCCTCTGTAACTAAACATGCTTTGGGTCTAACATCTGGATCAATTGTGACTAATGTTAACATTTGTTGTTTTTTTCATAGAAATGCCTCTTATTAAAAATCTATTTGCTTTTATCAGTTGCAGAGGCCTAGCCCATCAGCAATGCCACCTCCTGGATGGGACAACTATTTAACTATCCTGATGCAATCTCAAGAAACAGACAGGTCTAATGACCATCTTCCTGAGTATTCATAGCTTTTTCTGTAACCTGTTAAATATATGTTTAGCCACCTGTCATTCTATCTGGTTAGAGTCAGCTATGGGGAAACTACATGATATGTTAAGCAATTCAGTCTGTGTATACATCTGATATAATTCAGGAAATATCTCAGACAGCTCTGTGAGATAAGCTCCAACAAATCAAAGCAAAGCTATGTTTGACCCCAAATTGTCACTACATCAATTGTTAGCATCCTGGTCTGGGCCTGCATATTTGCTTCAGTGCCTTGTCTGCTAGGCAGTGAAGCTGGTGTCTTCATTGGTAGAAATCGGTCATCAAAGTGGCTGAAAACTCAGTTCACTGTTACTTTTTGAAGCAACTTCTTGGCAGGTGAGTTCCATTCTGGAGCTTCTAAGCACACAGTGAAATGAACTTGTCCTATAGGACTGTCTGCTCAAGAAAATGGTAAAAGACTGTAATTACATGTTTAAAGAGCTAAATAGGAAGTGGGAAAAGAAGAAAACAGAAAAGAAGAGAGAGAAAAAAACTAAACTATCTCTTAGAAAAATGGGGGTACCCAGTTGCATTCTTAGACTCAATGATTTAATATATAAGAATATATTTCTTTTCGTATCAAACTCTGAAATATAAAGAACAAAACCAAATACCTTTGCAAGATGGTAATGACTATAAAAGTATTGTGAATGTCTGTATACAACAGCATGCAACAAGAGAAGCAGTAACTTAGGTGTACATAGAACAACATAGATACGTCTTAAAATAGTGTAACTTTTGAAATAACAAAAGACAGAATATGGTGTGTAGTGTATCATTCAAGACAGTTAAAAACACTTGCATACAAACTATTCTTATTTTAAGAGTGGTTATTCAAAGACATGTATCAAACATTAAAGTGGGTGTATGTGCAGGGAAAGGGGGAAATGAAATAGTTATCAGGAATAAATTGGGAGTGGGCAACAACTAAATAGGACCCCTTGTTAGAATCGATGATGAAAAAGCATGGTGAAAACCCAGGAGAAAAATCACAAGAAATCTCTGCAGGATAAATGAAGAAAGGAAGGGGTGGAGGAGAAAAAGAGAGGAATGGAAAAAGAAGAGGAGGCTTCAATTTGTTGTTAATTATGTCTATTTCAATTTCCTTACTATCTTTCCACACTTCTCCTCAGATCATAGGATTTTGACTCCATCAAACGTGTTTTAGAAACATGCTTTACATCTTTGAAGTTCTTAGTCTACTAAGTCTTTCAAAGCTTCAGATGTGCATAAAAGTCTTTTAGCCTTTAATTTGAGAAAAAGAAAGGAATACTTCGCTTACGGAGGAACAATATAAAATCCTTAGTGAAATGCAGGCTTTCTTAAATTCAGCATATACTCCTCATTTCCTGAAAACCATGTAGAGTTAACTTAGTATGTCCCATTCCCACTTTTTTCTCTAAAGTGATAGAAAAGTAAATTATAAAAATAACTAAGAAAGCAGAAGTTTGGACCTTGTAATTTGCAATCTGAATCAATCATTAAACATATCTTAATAAAATCATTTACTCCTTTAGAAGTTAACCTAAATAAATATAGACTATGGTAATCAAACGCAAGCATAAATCAGTGAATGAATAAATAAAATAACGAATAAAAATAAAACTGGTGCAACTATCACTTGTAACCAGAAATGGACATTTCAATCATTTTTGAATTAATTTTCAAGTTGACTGCATCACAAATTGGTGTTTTCTCCAGATTAGCAGTGACAAATTAGAGGCTGAAATATCTATTCAACTCTTGTTTAATTCTGGTATTAAAAAAAAAAAAACATATCTAAAAGGATTGTTATGTTAGGATAAGAATTCTAAAGAACAAGAAGAGCAAATGTCACATCAGAATAGCTTTTTTTTTTTTTAATTTGTAGAAGCACATTATGTACAGTTTTATATGTTTTGATAAATAGTACTCTTTTCTGCAAGGTTTGCCATGAGTTTCAAAATGAAGAGACTTAATACATTTTTAAATTATCACGTTTGTATAGGTAACCAAACTTAAACAACTTAGGTGAGTTAGGAGCTAGAAGTCCTTTGATAAATGTTTTATGAGTCATTCCTTTCTACTCCTTATTTTCTAATTGGTTTTATTCTCTCTTATTTTTTATATGAGCTTAGAAATTTTAACACTTCTAAAATTAAAAATGCTCTGGAATGTTTGAAGGTAACTTTTAGGTTTATTTTGGGTAAAACAGATGTTTTATGGACTAATGCAGACGTAGATTTCTCCATTTCCTCAAGTCTTATTTGTGTTTTCCAGCTAAGTTTTGTAATTTGTCATTTATTATTAGTTTTATACCTATACATTTGATAGATTCTATTGCTATTGTGAAAAGGATTTAGGTAAATTTTCAATTGGCTTAAGTGTCAATTTAAAGAATGTTCATATTATGTGTTCCTGGAAATCTTGGAATACATTGTCTTAAATCACTCATGGAGTACTCTCAAGAGTAATTTTTTATTGATTCTAATATATTGGCCTCCTCTGATTTTCACAGGCTTTTAATCAATTTTTGTACACTTAAATTTTCTAGAAAAATTTTCAACTCCATTCAAATTTGGACATATGTAATTGTATACCTTCTGATTGGAATTTAGTTACTTGTATTTACAACTTTTAAAATTTGTTTTGGGGACTATTATATTTGAGAATGAAACTTTATATTTTCAGTTGAACCTCTTAAAATGTTTTTCACAGTTTAGGAATTTCATAGTTTAGAGTCCTTTGCTGGCCTTCACTAGAAATGACAGAATTCCTTTCTACTGTATGGAGAACTTCATCTGCTGGCACTCATAAGGATCTGATTCTATGTGATTGGCAGTGTCTGGCTGCTAAACCAGCTGGCACCCAATGGGACTTGACTAATGTCACTTCCAGTGGCATGGCAACCTGATTTTGCCTTTTCTTACTGTCTCTCCTGACAACTTGAGTTTCTTCCTGAGTCTGCTAGAAGGGAATCTGACACCTAACAATACAGAGAGAGTAATTCCGATATTTTATCACCTGTCGGTTGCCTGAATAAGTTTCATGAACCCACGTTAGACATTTTTTCTGACTGCACATTTCTGGTCCCTCTAACAGGAACAACAAGAATAAGTACAAAACTCTGATATTACTCAGACTGCTACTCAGAACTGGGAGGGGTAGCTGTCAGAGACTTTCTGAGTTTCTAAATAGATATGTTCTTAAGGTTCTCTATTCTTAGTAGGAGTGCAGAGAATTGGGAACACAGATAAGTGGAGACTCTCTTGGGAGCTGTGGAATCAATTAATATCTGAATGATAAAATAGGAGAACTTGTAAAGAACTGCAAATAATCCTTCCACACTGAAAACTGTCTATGAGCAAAGAATGTATTGCTCTTAAATACTACAGAAGAAGGATTCTCACGTTAAACATCCCATTTGGCTTTCCCTCTGCCCAGTGAATAATTCTGTTGAGTCAGAAAAAAAATTTCAAAAAAATATTTAAATTAATAATACACCTATTTAATTTACTAGGATGCCGTAACACTCCTGGCCATATAGACTTTTTATCTGAAAATCTCAAAAAGGAATCATTTGGCTAATTAATTCATGGTACATGTAAGCTTTTTAAATGTACATATAATTATTTAAAAAATAAAATTAAAAATTTAGTTTCTCAGTCACAGCAGTTACATTTTAAATACCCAATAACTGCATGTTGCTAGAAGCTATTGTATAGGACAGAAAATATATCAAACACTTCCATAAAAGCTGAAAGTTGTTTCGACCAATACTGATTATACATTTCAGAAAGTGTTACTGGAGAGATATTGAACTCTAGGGTTTCATGTTTGTGTTCTTGTACACTTTAGATTTGTATGCAGCCTAATCAAAATGATTATAGAATTTAACAATTTCACTAATAATGCATGAAAATGTTCAATTTTCTGTATTATTATCAATGTTGAATTTTTAAATATTTAAATGATAGAAAACAAATTTCTTCTATTTTTATAGTTATTAGTGAGTTCAGCAATTTATATTTGTTGAAATTTGCTTTTTGTATTTCTTAAGTTGCTTAAATTATCTTCTCATATGATATTTTCTTTTGAATATACTTTTCATATGCACAGATTAACACATTAATAGGAATGCCTTTATTTTCTTGACTCTATTCTCCTCTATTTACATTTTTCAGTATTTTAATCTAAAATCAGCAGTAAATAATGTAAATATGCCATTCTTGAGTTGTCTTGACACTAGTCAATTTCCCCTTCATTCACAGTATTTTTTTCCACAGTAGCTATGTTACTGTTTTTCCTCATATTCATCCCCAATGTAGGAACATCCACATAGCTTGTGTCTTAATAGATAAAATGAGGAAATTGACCTTGAATTCTACTTCAAGTCAACTGGCACAGTTTCCAGATTCTATTTTCAAACCCGTAACAGAAGGGAAAATTGATGTGCACAGTTCCCAGTCCAATTCCCAGTTTCTGGCACTTCTTCATATTCTGGTCCTGCTCTACTTTGATTAAGTGTTTTTCTGAACATTGTTTCCAGGTTTTCTGGTACTGAGCCAAAGAACCGAGCCAATGTTGCACACCAAGGATTACACTTGTCAGCTAGCATTGCTACCAGGTTATGTTTTCTTTGCCCTGACTTACAGCAATTTACCCATGGGAGATACTATTCTCTTCACAACACACTTCACCCTCACCTGTTTTTCCTATATTCTTCCAGTAATTAGCAGTTATTTTAAATCTCTGTCTCAGAGAACAGTTCTTAAACAGCGTTTTAAAGAAGGTCTCTGTGTATGAGTTCTGAACCTTGGAGTTAATTGAGAAACAGCAGTAGAATTGTAAAGCATCTTATTATGTCTAATGTCAGCTCTTAGAATATGAGGAATTTATTTTAGGATTTGAAGGCTGGTTCTATATTTTTTTTTACTTTTCTGCTACCTAACTAATTTACCTCATATTTGTGTTAATTTCCACAAGATACCAATGTTACCTGTGAGAATTACTCTAGAAGGTTGGTAAGGTTTTAAAATATTTAACTGAATGCCCATCAGTATTTAATGAATAGTTGTTAGAAGGTCCTTTGAGGCCTCCAAACCATTGTCATTTTGAACCAGAAATCTCAGATCACAAAATTTCAAAAATAATATATTTTAGTATAGCTGACAGTAAATACTAATGAAGTTGGCTTTACAACTGCTGTGTGAGGCAGAATTTCATTTTAAATGAATTTGGCATCAAAACCCCTCCTTAATTTGATAAGTTAAAGGATTTTATTAAAATATGTTAAAGGATTCCTATCATAAAAGCAATACAGGAGAATTTCATAGTATAAAATGCAAATGTTAATATTGTATGATGTTTTTTATTTTATGTAAAATATTTTAAATAACATTACTTACATTATTATTTGCACATAATCTTTTAAGTTACCAAGCTGTTAACTAATAGAAATGGCTCAATTTCACACTATAATGCTCTATTTGCCAATGTACACTATAAGAAATTAACAGTCAATAAAGTCATGCAATTTATTGGCCTGTAGAATATATTTATAAAATTCTCAGGTGTATCCTGCTAATCTCTTTTTTAAAATCGTTTAAACAAGCAAATTGCATTTTTTTTCTTGAGACTGAGTCTTGCTTTGTCACCCAGGCTTTAGCGCAGTGGCAGGACGTCAGCTCACAGCAACCTCCGCCCGCTGAGCTCAAACGATTCTCTCCCCTCAGCCTAGCTGGGATACAGATGTCTGCCACCAAGTCCAGCTAATTTCGTATTTTTAGTAGAGGCGAGGTCTCATCATGTTGGCCAGACTGGTCTGGAATTTCTGACCTCAAATAATTTGAACCTTCTCAGCCTCCCAAAGTGCTGGGATCACAAGCGTGAGCCATCACCTCCAGCTGCTATTTTGAGAACAACATTGCTCTCTCCTTCAAAACTGAACATCTTGTAAACTATAAAGAAATTTTTTTCTTCCATAAAAATGGTATCAGTCTTTCTGTTATATGCTAAGTGTAAAGACGTTTCAGTAGTGAGAAAATCAAGAACATAACTTTTCTTATAGAAAATAGTCTATTTCTCACCTAAAGTGACAAAGGTAAATGACTATGGGAAACTGGAAACTCCTTATAATCAAGTTGTTCTTCCACATTTCTGTAGACTGTAATATATTTTTAATTCATCTTTAATTCTTTATTAAAAACTGGTAGCAGTATATAAAACTATATTTTGATTAAAAAATGCTTATATTTTTATATATGTAAAAATACATTTATTTGCATGCCAATAATTGTAGAACTTTTAAACTCTTCTCGAACATTGTGCAAAATCAAGAGATTGATAACACTAGGCTTTCCTGTTTGTTTTGGACATGGTAGATGAAATTGAGATAAATTTTGAGTGACATGTCAAGCTCACAGATTAAATATTGTTACTATATCCCATAAGGTGAGTTCTTAAGAGGCATTAGCTACATGAAGCATAACAATTAAATAAAAAACTGATGAAAAGTATATAAATATTGTTAAAAAATAAAAGTCAAATTTAAGGTAATTCATTCTGTATCAAATATTATTCACAGACACTTTTGTAGTTTTGTTTTTAAATATCACCCAGTTTTAAATTTTAGACTTAGCTACATTGGATTTTAAACTTAGATGATTATATCTGCAACTTGGTACTCTATTTTTTTCTATTTGCATGTCTTGCCCAATTCATAAATGGTATTGAAAATATCTGTCATTAGTCTATATAAAACAATTATTTCTATTTATTTATTTATTATTGTAGAGATGGAGTCTCTCTATGTTGCCCAAGCTGGTTTTGAACTCCGGACCTCAAGCAATCCTTTTACTTCAGCCTCCAAAAGCACTGGGATTACATAGGCAATCTGCACTCAGCCTAAACAATTCTAATTCAGGCTGATAATTGCATAGCTCAACTCTGTTGACACATATACCTATAATATAAAGTCTAAAATTGAAAGAATTATAAATACATACTTTAGGGCTTGCAATCTGATGGAAGACATTTAGGGGAATTGTAACTCCAGATTAGCCAACATATAATTAAAAGTAAGTATTCTGAAATACAGTTATATTTCAACATCCTTCTCAATATGCTTTCTAAAATAAAGTTACTCTTATAAATACAAAAATAAGTGTTTTAGTCAAAATAGTAACTTGCATTATTATTTGTATTCCAGATGCTAATCAAAGCTCTCTAGTTTAACAAATACAGATACAACTTTAGACAAATGATTATTACAGATTACCTTATGAAATAATAGCTCTTACGTGTTATTAACTCAGAAATCTCAGTACAGTAACAAAATGTTTATTTCTATCATATGTCACACATAATTTATTATTTCTTTTTCTTAATTAAATACACAATTGTTTCATTTTCTTTACCTAGTATTGACCCATAGATATCTATTTTGCTTAATATCTTAATTCAAGAAAAAGAGAAAGAGCTCGTTGTTACAGTGACTAATTGTAACAAGGGGATTCTTAACCAAGGGCGAAAGGGAAATTGAAGAAAGTGGGAACAGCGACTTCAGATCAATGATCTATTAGGTGAGAAGGATATATTTCAACTTCTTTATGTGTCAGAATGAAGGAAACATTTTCTATTGGGTATCATTTTGTTAGGGACTATAATATATTCTTTAGGATATTTGCTTGAGCTTCAATGTAGACACCCATCACCTTTCTCAGAGCTAAGATGCATGCCATTATTATCCTCTACGACTTGGCACTGCTAACAACAAATAATGGGTCTGAGGGGCACCCTTGAAACATTGTGGACCTTCTACCCTAAAAAGCACTACAATTTTCTCTAATAATAATTTTAACTTCCTGGGTTTAGCCAGTCAGAATCTGCAGAAATTAACAGAATGGCAGAAAATTCTATTTAGCTGGTAAAATAATTCTAGCTCCTTAATGAGGTATCCATTGTGAACATTATACTTAAATTTTCTAAAGTATCCGTAAGCTTCCTAGCATGCATAGAATGTTGCACTTGGAAAATATTTTCTGCCAACTATGGTCCATTTTGGACCATAAATGAATTAAAAAAAAAATAGATGTGCCAGAGCTAGTGTCAAGGTGATAATTTTGCAGTGATAATCAGGTTGTGGCATCTCATAATTTATCCACAGTTTCAACTTAATGTCAGAAGGAAGTGTCAGAATTTTTAAAATTACCAGCTGCTCATATGGGGAAGAAAAGAGTTAATAAGTAAAGTAAATTAATGCATAAAGACAAATCAAATGAAAAGTACAGCTCAGCACAGAATGCTAGTAGAGGTCAATTCTCTGAACATAGGCCGGGTTAGAGGCATCAATGGTAAGAAAATACCATATTCATTTTAATAAGCTGGGAGTTATGTTGAAATATGGGTTTTGGGTAGAGTCCCGCAGCATAATGGGGAAAAATAAATCCAGTCATACACATATAAGAACACTACAATGTTGGTAGTAAAAGTCATGCATAAGGTAAAAATAAATAACTTTTGCTACAGAATTCAGGTGATGCTAGAGATATATAATTGAGTTAACAATAATTATTATGATTAAACCGCTACATTCTTGTGTTTGGCGACTGATTAAATGTTAGGAATCAGTGCAGCTGAGGTCCAGAGGGTTACACTTAGTAGGTTCAACTTTTCCCAACAAGAACAAATTAGTATTCACTGATACAGAATCTAAAAAAGGCAGAAGTAGGGAAGATGAAATTGATTTGACATAGAGCTTCTCTTTATCTTTCTTTTTGACTCATTTTATTCCTAATTGCCAAATATTCTGAATGATATTCCTCAATTAAATTTTTGGCCAATGTTATGCAATGCTCCTTTTCCTAAATACTAGTAAGGGAGAGCAATTCCCTTTGCTCTAATATTCTGGTTAGGTTGTATAAACAATTTTTTTCAGTTCAAAGATTTTGTTTTCTTAAGTAGTAACAATGATCCCATTCCAGTTGGTTCTTACCTTAGATCAACTGCAACCTTACACACAGGGTGCAATAGAGCATGGCATTAAACATTGACAAAAATATTGTTCCAAATCTAAAATTAAAAAAAGATTTTGCATAATGCCCTTTACAGCATCATCTGGGAAGAAACTAACATTCTCATTAAACTATAAAGTAATTACGTTAAGAGTTTGTGTATTTATTTATTTTGATAGAGTCTTGTTCTGTTGACCAGGCTGAAGTACAATGAAGCAACCACAGCTCACAGCAGCCTTCACTTCCCAGGCTTAAGTGATCCTCCCAACTTAACCTCCAGAGTAGACAGAACTACAGGCACATGCCACCATGCCCAACTGTTTTCTATTTTTTGTAGAGATGAAGTCCTATTATGTTGCCAGGGTTGGTCTTGAACTCCTGGACTCAAGCAGCCTCCCAAAGTGCTGAGATTACAGGTGTGAGCTAACACACCCAACCTCTATTTAGTTTTGAGAACATTCATTTTCAGCACAGTTGTACATTTACAGAAAGATTGAGAAGATAGGACAGAAAATCACATGTTTTGTATCCAGTTTCCTGTGACATTTGTATGATATATTGATTATAATTAATGAACTAATATTAATATATTAACCAAAATTCATATTTTTTCAGATTTCTTTAGTTTTTATTTTGTTTTTACTTAATGTCTTTTTTTGTTATTGTTCCAAGATCCTATCAAGGATACCATCATTTTTCACATATTTTATAAAATGTCCCTCATATGAGATTTGTTTTTTTCATAAATTGGAATGCTGTGTTTTGAGGAAGAAAATCACAGAAGTACAGTACCATTTTTATAATATCATATCAAAGGTACATATTGTCAATATGAGTAAGTACAGATAATGTGTTGATAAGATTTTAATGCAAATAAAACTTATCCTGGAACCCTCATTATTCACCTTTTTAATTAACTATAAATGAAGTCAGTTACAATTATTTTTAATTGAATAGCAACACTTACTTTTATTTTTGTTTCCAGAAAATCAAGGGTTAACTTTGTCCTTTAAACAACACCACAAAACATAAATCTCTGTAAAGATCTGCTTAGAAATTTTTATGAAGATAAACTTGAAAGTAACAACACAAACAGAGGTACAAGATTACTTTTTTAAAAGATTTCAATAGTTTTGGGTATACAGGTGGTTTTTTGGTTACATGGATATGTTCTTAGTGGTGATTTCTGGGATTTTGGTGCACCTGTCACCCTGGGATTTTGGTTCACTCATCACCCAAGCAGTGTACACTGTACCCAATTTGTAATCTTTTATCCCTGACCTCTCTCTCAACCATCGCCTCTGCGTCTCCAAAGTTCATCATATCTTTCTTACGCTTTTTCATCCTCATAGCTTAGCTTCCCCTTGTAAGTGAAAACATGATATTTAGACCTAGTTATTAATTCCTGAGTTACTTCACTTAGTATAGTGGCCTCCCGTTCTATCCAAATTGTTGCAAAAACATTATTTCTTTTCTTTTTTATGGGTGAGTAGCATTCCACAGTGTTTACATACTACGTTTTCTTTATCCACTCATTGGTTGATGGGCACTTAGATTGGATCCACATTTTTGTGATTATGAATTTTTCTGCTATAAACATGTATGTGCATGTGTATTTTTAATATAATGACTTATTTTCCTTTGGGTAGATACCAAGTAGTGGGATTGCTATATCAAGGTAGTTTTATTTTAGTTCTTTAAGTAATCTTCATACAGTTTTGCAGAGTGGCTGTACTAGTTTACATTTCCACTAGCAGTGTAAAAATGTTCCCTTTTCACCACATCCTGCTAACATCTATTATTATTTGACTTTTTAATTATGCCCATTCTTGCATGAGCAAGGTGGTATCTCACTGTGGTTTTAATCTGCATTTCCCTAATAATTAGTAACATTGAACATTTTTCATATGTTTGTTGGCTGTTTGTATATCCTCTTTTGAGAACGGTTTATTCATGTCTTTTGCCCACTTTTGGATGGGATAATTTTTTTCTTTTGACAAAGCTGGCTTTCTGAGAGCATATGTCAAACCCTCAGAGAAACTGAATTATTTTTTTCAAACTTATTTTACTCTCCTGATATTCAGAAAAGGGAAAAAGAAAATCAAAATGTAACAAAGATGTGGCAGGTATGAGACACAACCCTGTAATTTTGGACCCTCAGTGAGAAAAACAGCTACAAATGGACCTGTTCTCACTCTCTACAACCACTGAGGACAGCAAGAATATTTGATTGCCTTGGAGTCTGGCAATGGGTAGACACAAAAACAAATCTCTTCAGATAATTCAAAGACATAATCTCTGCTGCCTGAATTTGTGGCACAAATTCATGTGTACTGGGTATTCTTTAAAATATCAAAGAAAATATGCAGTCTGAAAATCTAGGAGAAAGACTCTTGAATATTTGAAGTGGTTATGTCTGGGTACACCTGTCACAGTATTTCTTCCAAAATATTATAAAATACTAATAAGAACAAACATAATTAAACAAAATTATGCCTTAAGCACAACGTTAAGACAATGGCTATCCCAAATTTAAAACAACTATCAGCAAATAAACAATTCCCAGTAGGTAGTCACTAATTTCCCTGTTCCCACCAAAAGGGTTTGTGATGAGCAAGATCAGGGAGAAAAAAAAAATCATGGGAAAGAGAAAAGAGGAGAGCTAGTGACAGCCTACATTTGATCTGCAACTACTTCCAGAAAGAGTAAAATTACACCCTAAATGTGGAAGTACTAATAAACCTCAGCACCAGTGACATTTGGAGCTAGATGACTCTTCCTTGTGGAGGGCTATCCATTGCAGGATATTCAGCAGCATATCTAGCCTCTACGCAATAAATACTAGCAGGAAACTTTGCTCTAAACAATCCCTGCACTTAGGTTGTGACAACCAAGAATGTCTCGAGACAAATTTCAATGTTCCATGTAGGAAAAAAATTACCCCTTTCCATTGATAACAATTGATATAAAGAGAGAGAAATTAAAGTTCATGAAATGTGAAGTGTCAATCTTTTAAAAACATACTTTCTGTGCTAATTTCAAAGAGAAAAATGAATGAAGTGGCATCCTTGGGCAATTGGTTGGTAGAGAAGAAAATAGTTAAAAGGAAAAAATGTGAGGTCTTTCATGACAAAACAAACAAAAAAAGAAAAAAAAAAACAAAAAAACAGCATAATGCGAAGGGCACGTAGTCTCTTTCTTTGCCTTTAAAAAAAAAACCCTTTAATGAATCTGGACTTTGCTATCCTAAGTAAATGTCATGAAACTGGAAATCTTGATTCACCAGCCAAAATTGACAAAACTGAACAGGAAACAATGAATTCACAAAAAGAGATTTTAAAAATTGATAAGTGACATAAAATATGCCTAAAGTAATTAAAAATCATCCCTGAGTAAAATTATCACAAAGCAAAAGAAAACTGTGAGATGAAACTCAAACTGAATTAAATAGATTCAGTATAATTACATATAACATAAATATGTATATATTTAGGATAGCAAAAGTCATCTTGAGTCAGAAAAAAAAATAGTGAATAAAATCAGGAAGAAATGAATAGAAAGTCAATTAAACTCAAGAAAGAAATGATATGAATAGAGAATGTGATCCTCCTTTTTTAAACTCTTTACCTGTCAAGGGACTCAGGAAAGTAAAAATAAAAACCTCAGTGATAAAGGCCAATTGAAAGATAACAGTCTCAAATTAAAATATAATAAATGGCACTGAAGGAATTAAAAAGACAAGTGAGAGAATAAAATGAGATAGAGAAATAAAAATATCTATACAAAATCCTACTGTCACATATGGAATATACAATTTATTTTTCAATATGCCATTCATTTAGTTCAGGGTTTCACAATCTCTGCAATAAATGATTTGGATCTGATAACTCTTTCATTGTGGAAAAAGGGGTATAATCTTGTGCAATATATGTTGTATAGCAGTGCTCTTGGCCTCTAACCATTAGATGCAACTAACACCCCTCCCCAATTAGTACAACAAAATTGTCTTCAGATGTCTTTCAAACATCACTAGGGCTGAGGCAGGGATAATCACTCCTGATTGGTAAGGACCAAATTATTGCATACATGATGAAATAGCTTGCCTTACTAGATGTTTAGAATTAGAAACTAAACAATGCTATGTAGTCAATAGAACAAAAAAGTGATACAAAGAAAATCAAATCAGAACTTAGTACAAATGAAAAATTATTTTCTGAGAAACTGGTGCTGCAGAATGGGGAAATGTTTCTCAATAAATGATTTTATGTCAACCATTTATTGGAAAATAAACGAAATAGGATATCTTCCTTTTCTTATTCATTAAAAATTTAATCCAAAATTACGAAATGCATAATTATATTGATAAGTAAATATAAAATTGAAAAAGTAAAACTACAATAAAAATGTAAAAGGCAATATAAGGTAATGCCATTATTATTCAAGATAGAAAAATATTTCTTATATAAGATATAAAAATACTTTAATAATAAGATAAATACATTTGGCTACAGCTAAATAAATAAATCCTGCTTATATCAGGAATAATGAAGAAAATTAAGTATGAAGTCTTCAAAATTTGAGATAACAGTATTTAGATGATGGATAGATTGAGAGATAATGACATAGAGATATTCTGACAAACATTACAGAGAACAAATCAGACTCTGGAAAGACTGCTTTCAGAGAAGTAAGAAAAACTGAACATGCAAAAACAAATTGGGCAAATCCCTAGAAAAAGCTCTTCAGAAATCATCAAACAAACATGAATGATAATACTTGAGAAAATGAATGACTTCATCAATAACTAGGGAAATGCAAACAAAATCAAAATAGTATTAAGTGTTTGTAGGGTGTGAAAAAATAGAAACACAATAAAAACACATAGCCTTTTATTGTAATTTAACTGGCATAATCATTTCTGAAAATAATTTGAGATTATACAGAAATACTGTATTACAGCTGTTTGAGAAATGCTGAAGAAATGAAATTTATTCATTCATCTCAATAAAATATTGTTTCACACTGTTGCCCATTCTAAATTAATCATTTCCTCTTATGAATCCTAAATTAACCAACTAACATCTGCTAAAACCTTAACTCCAGTCTTGAAGGGTCTTCATCCTATCACATGATAAACGGAACCTAAGTTGCATTACTTCGATAATTTCAAAGAGTGTGCAAGCCATAGAATAAAACTTACCTTCTTTTCTCTAACCTAAAGGTTACTTAAAACACTTGACACAACAGTATACTAAACTGTCATTACCTGGAAGTATTCCTAAGTGGTGAACAAACCACTTGTGCTCAAATTTTCTCCATCAATATTTAAGATTCAGAAATGCTACACCTTTTTATGTACCTTCTAAAACTTGACAGTGTTAAAAGAAGCATTGTAAAATAATATGTATTGTAATCCTGTTTCTTGTATCCACAGCTGTGAAACATACAAGTATTATTCAACAGTATAATGGAAAAATACACTGTGGTATGTTTATAAACAAAATACTACTGAGAAGCAAAAAAAAAAAAAAAAGTAAAACTGAGTAGTTCTACTTAGCTATGTTAAATTGTGAAAAAATATTGAGTGAAAAATTAGTCATAGAGAAATGCCTGTAGTTTAAAAAATACAAAACTAAACAGTATATTTGTACAGGAACCAAGATACTTGGGAAAAAATAAAGAGCAATGCAATTGTGAAGAAAAATATCTGAATAGTGTTTTTGTTTGTTTAATTTTTATTTTTTCAGACAGAGTCTCCCTGTCCACCAGGCTGGAATGCTGTTGTGCAATCTTGGCTCACTGCAACCTCCACCTCCGAAGTTAAAGCTTAAATAGTGTTTTTTTGTTGAGGCTGTGGAAGGAATTAGATTAGGGAGTGAGAAGTAGGTGATATTTTTAAAAGAATGAGTACACTGTGTTTCTTATAATGGGCTGTTATATGGTCTGGCTCTGTCTCCATTCAAATCTCATCTTGAACTGTAGTTCCCATAACTCCGTCTATGGTGGGAGGCACTCAGTAGGAGGTAATCCAATCATGGGGATGCTTTCCCCCATGCTATTCTCATGATGATAGTAAGTTCTTATGAAATCTGATGTTATAAGGCGTTTCCCCGATTGCTTGGTTCTCATTCTTCTACTTTCTGTTCCCATGTGAAGAAGGGTGCATTTGCTTCCCCTTCCACCATGATTATGTATTTCCTGAGGCCTCCCCATCCCTATGGAACTGTGAGTCAATTAAACCTCTTTCCTTTAGAAAGTACTCCGTTCCAGGCAGTTCTTTCCAGGAGCTTGAGAACAGACTAATTACAGGTGGTTTTTGCATTTTTGTTCTCTACGTCCCATAAAGTTTATAAATATTTTTTAATCTAGTCAATAGTCAGGAAACACTCAAAATGAAAATATAAAATTAACAAGAAAAAAGATACGAAAAAGAGTATAGAAGGAAAAAAGAAAAATGAGAGAAGCAGAAAGAAGAGATTAGCTCATATCCTTCTTATGTGGGTTAAAAGTGATATACTTTGGGAAAACCCTTTAAAGCACAGTCAGCACTTTATGTCTTTTTTCCAACTGCAGCATTTGCTTCCTATGCTTCGTCTTGTTCTTCACAGGGCAATTTATAGTCAATAAATTTTTTTATTTTTTTTTTTGGAAACAGTCTTGTACTGTCTTCTGGGCTGGAGTGCAGTGTTGCGATCTCAGCTCACTGCAACCTCCACCTCCCAGGTTCAAGCAATTCTCCAGCCTCAGCCTCCCTAGTGGCTGGGATTACAGGTGTGTGCCCCCATGCCCAGCTAATTTTTTGTATGTTTAGTAGAGTTGGGGTTTCATTATGTTGGCCAGGCTGGTCTTGAACTCCTGACCTCATGATCCACCCACCTAGGCCTCCCAAAGTGCTGGGATTACAAGTGTGAGCCACCACACCTGGCCCAATAACTGTTGTAAGACTGTCCATGGAACACAATGTCCTAGGTCTGCTTTCTTGCAAATATAATAAAGATGTCTCCTGGTGCCTTCTTAATGTTCTCTATTATTTGTTGACTTTCATCGTGTTTAATTATTTCCACACACAAGATTGTTTAAAGAAATTTCATTATTTGGAGAATACTATTTAGATGTAATGTTACCAATATTAGAAATAATTAAATTGTTAGAGATTTATTTATGATAGTTTAAAAATGACAAATAATTATGTTTTGAGACATTTACTGATCTTAAATTTAAATATGATATACAATAATCCAGTTGGATAGCTTCTCACTAAGATCAGAGTGAAGTCTCTTGAGCAAATATATTACCCAAAGGCTACACCACTTCAATTAAATGCTACATTTTTCGATTCTCAAACTGTATTGGAAGAATGAAATCTTTATTTATTACAAGAAATGCAAGCAATTTGCCTGAACTTATTACAATCTGTCTAATTTATTAACAATACCTTCAAGCACAATATACTTAATAATTTATACTTTTAAAATACTTCTATGTGTCTTTTATTTTTTAAGAAAAACACAACTGCCAACATATGGAAAAGTCATTATTCCAATTAGAAAAATACTGAAAGCCTAGAGTTCATTCAACAAATCAATATTTAATTAGCAATGTGTCAAACTGCAGATACCTGTTACTGTAGTATATGTTACTAAAATGAGATGTTTGTTTATCATTGATGTAGCTGTGAAGAGTAGGTCACAAAGACCTAAATAAAAATGAAATTAAGTATCCACATGGCACTGGAAAACAGCCAAAACATCTCTTTTACTATGGCCTCTATAAAGAAAACATGCCATCATGTTTCAAAACAAAGCATCACAGCTTTTGTCATTTTTATACTTGGCTTATGTATACGATTAAAAGGACCTTAACAGTGGTGAAATCACAGAGTTGATTTTCACTGACTTCTTTTAATTCAGAGATTTTAAGTAAGAGAATACCTTAATAAAGAATTTTAGTTTGTGCATTGTTTATGTGTTTTAATGCAGGTATATGATTATTATAGATAATGAAAGCTATTTCTTCTCTTAATCTTGAATAACTAGTCGACATTAGTGTTAAGTAAATTTCCCAGCATGAAGCAAGATAGTTATAAAAAGCAAGAAGGAAAGAAAAAGAAAGACATGTTCATAATTTGTAACTATGTGAAACAAATAATAATTACATAAATATATTTTAATAGTTCACATTTTATATATTAAACACACATCATCAGAAATGTAGGATAACATGTGCATCTAAATGTATATATTTATCTCTTATTAAGATATATAAAATGAAAACCAACTAATATATTTATTGAAAACTAGTAGTAATTTATGAGATACTGTATTTGTATATAAACTATACCATAATTTATATGTGCATATCATAAAGTACTATACAAAATATTTTTAGAAAGAAAAAAATGAATGTAGCAAATAGAAATAAAATAATTAGATATGTCACTGACACTGAAATTTGCATTTCAGGTAAATATTTTTATTTTCAGGTAAATATTTTATTTATTTAAATAGGCACATATCAAAATAACTGATGACAAAATATTAATCTGAATGAGGTTGACTTAAAGTGTTTTAAGGTTGAGAGACTAGAGAAATAAAATTAACAGAAGTACAATATGCCATTAAGAGGGTCATATTAAATCTAGCACTATGGAAAAATTGGATTTAGACAGCCATGGAAAAATTGGATTTAGATAGACAAATTATGATATTTTTGTAAGAAGTGATTAGAGCTTGAGGAATGTTAATCGTACAATAGGACAAACATTAACATCAGAAAGAAATTAAATACAATAATGAAATCTTCAAAACTTGGTCTGAAGGAAAGAGAGAACTTGGTGTCTATTAAAGAGAAATAAATATTTTTTCAAACCAGTGATTTGACCTGGTTTCTTATGGTGTCTTTAAAAATTACAAGTATGCCTTGTACTAGCTATATTCCTACATTTAATAGGCCAATGCTTATTTTTCTTCTTTTTTAATTAATGGATCTTCAGATTTCTCAACACTTAAAAGTTACTTAAGTTTACATATTTTTAAGTGTTGCTTATTTCAAGAGAAGAGGAGCAAAGGCCACAGAATCAAAGTCAGGAAAGCCAAAGGTGAGAAAAATCTAATTGTATACAGTTAAGAATGTGGGCTCTGGAGTCTGTTTTCAATCTCTGTCATCACTTCTTGGTTGTGTGATCTTAGTGAAGTCTAATAATTATTCTGTATCTCTGTTTCACCATTTATCAAATCTATGTAACAATATCATTCATTTTAAAATATTTTGTGAGTATTAAATTATTAGCGTATTATGGTACCTATAGCAATGCCTGTTAAATAGTAAGAGCTCAGTAAATATTGACACTTTGTTTTACCATGTTATTTATTGTGACAAAATCTGGATAAACCGAGCAACAAATATTGACATATTTCTGTATATGTCAACTTTTAATTCTATAAAATCAATTAACAAATGGTTTTACCATAAAATAGCTGTCATATTTGTAGTCACTAAGGATTTAGCAATAAATTTTTAAGGGTTTTGGGTAGAAAAAATGTCTATAAATATATGTGTACCTCATCATCTCTCCCCTGCTTACATTTATATTACATTCGTTAATCTAAATTCTTGAGATCAATTTATGGTACATTACGTAAAATTGTTTTCCTTATGTTTAGATTGATCTCTGTCTGTACTTGATCACAGTCTGGCTATTACTGTCACTGGTGCTGATTTTATAACATACAGACAAATTAACAACCTAAGTACAAAATATATATCTATATTTTGTGGCCATTTCTTTTCCTCGGAGTAACTGTAAAGCTTATAAAATGCCTTTTGCTACTTTTTCTCCCAGAGATGAATTTATTTGAAAATCTAAAGAGAAGAAAATGACACTCTCTGAAAACCTCACTTAGTCGCTAGCTACTGCTAGTGACCCTGTCTTCCTTGGTAGGAAATATTTTAGTTTTATTTACAAGTATGAGTAAGGTATGACATAGAAAAAATATTTAAAAACACATAGATTCTCAAGAATGAATGAAATATACATATTCTTTGTTCCAAACTATTACTGATGCTTCAGACATAATACAGTATGTTCAGTTTAGGGAAACAGAACATGGGAGATGAAAGCATATTCCATATTCAGCTATCCAACTCTTAAGTATTATGAAAGTCTTGTTAAGAAAACTGGCTATCCATGTGCAGAAAGCTGAAACTGGACCCCTTTCTTACACCTTATACAAAAATTAACTCCAGATGGATTAAAAATTTAAACATAAGACCTAACACCATAAAAACACTAGAAGAAAACCTAGGGAACACCATTCAGGAAGTAGGCATAGACAAGGACTTCATGACTAAAACACCAAAAACAATGGCAACAAAAGCCAAAATAGACAACTGGCATCTAACTAAACTGAAGAGCTTCTGCACAGCAAAATAAACTATCATTAGAGTAAACCGGCAACCAACAGAATGGGAAAAAATTTTGCAATCTACTCATCTGACAAAGGGCTAATATCCAGAATCTACAAAGAACTAAAACAGATTTACAAGAAAAAAATCAAACACCACCATCAAAAACTAGGTGAAGGATATGAACAGACACTTCTCAAAAAAGACATTTATGCAGCCAACAAACATATGAGAAAAATTTTCATCAACACTGGTCATTAGAGAAATGCAAATCAAAACCACATTGAGATACCATCTTGCCCCAGAATGGCAATCATTAAAAAATCTGGAGACAACAGATGTGGAGAGGATGTGGAGAAATAGGAAAGCTTTTACACTGTTGGGGGGAATGTAAATCAGCTCAACCATTGTGGAAGACAGTGGTGATTTCACAAGGACCTAGAAATAGAAATTCCTTTGACCCAGCAATCCCATTCCTGGGTATATACCCAAAGGATTATAAATCATTCTATTATAAAGACACATGCACATGTAAATTCATTATGACACTGTTTACAATAGCATAGACTTGGAACCAACCCAAATATCCATCAAAGATAGACTGGATAAAGAAAATGTGACACATATACACCATGGAATCCTATTCAGCCTATAAAAAGGATGAGTTCATGTCGTTTACAGGAACATAGATGAATCTGGAAACCATCCTTCTCAGCAAACCGACACAAGAACAGAAAACCAAACACCACATGTTCTCACTTATAAGTGGGTGTTGAACAATAAGAACACATGGGGACAGGGAGGGGAACATCACACACTGGGGTCTGGGGTCTGTTGGGGGATGGGAGACTAGGGGAGGGATAGCAGGGGGTAGGGAGATTGAGGAAGGGATAACATTGGGAGACATGCCAGATGTAGGTGATGGGGAGGATGGAGGCAGCAGACCACCATGGCATGTGTGTATACCTATGTAACAATCCTGCAAGATCTGCACATGTACCCCAGAACTTAAAGTAAAATAAAAAATAAAGTCTTAAAATATCCCTCTGTGTAATGTTAGCCTTTTCCTCAGCTCACTCTCCGGAGTGAAATACTATTGGAATCCTTTTTTCAGGGTGAAAATACAATGGCAGACTGATATTAAACCAACATTATTTTTTTCTGTACAACATTTTATTATGCTTAGGAACTAGTACTGAATGATAATATGATTTCTTTCGGATTTTTCATAGCAGGACCCTAAACTTAGCTTTCTATGATATGAACATACATTGTAAATTCAATTAAGAAAACTTCCCAGTAGGAGAGAGAGAGATTTTCTCCCCCACCACCAATGTCCATGACCCCTTTGACTTGACTCTGTGGAATTAGATGACAGAAACTGCCTAAAATGTTGAAAGAAAAAAAAATGAAGCTATACTTGAGCATAATAAGAAGTCTGAATGAATTTGCCTCTCAAAGAAAAAAAAAAAAACTTTAGAGTGAATGCTGTGAAAATTAAGGGTGCAACCAAAAGTGGATAAAATAAATATGAAGCAAGTTATAGTCATTAGAAAAGAAACCCACTGGGCCTCAAATTTTAGACTAGTTTCCTTTGCTAGGAGACATAAATTAAAATGGGGCCCCACCGATGAATGAACGGATGAAACAGGAGGAGAATGAGTAGCAAAGCAAGGAGACCAGGGAGAGGAGTAGCAAAACAGGAGACTAGGGAGAGGGAGGAAGAGGAGAAAGGGATTAAGAAAAGGAGAAAACAACCAGACATCACTCAAGTAATTTACATTTTTAAGTAATGAGATATAGTCAACATTTTGAAAGCTATTTTAACAAGAAAATGAGACAAATAAATTTTCATATATTGAATATGCCACAGATTAGCTTCCAGATTTATGCAATAATATTTGAAGAAAAATAACGGTACTTAAACATAAAGGAGGTGAAAACACCTGCTGAAGAGACTTCCCTCATTATTCTAGCAAGAATCCAAAGCACTTCAAGTATCTTCATGGGATGAGATTGGGAAACATCACCTCTCCAGTTTTCTAATGATGAGCTAGGTGACTGACACTGAAAGGAGATCTCTGCTCTCCATTTCATATTTTGATATTTGTCTTTTGATTTTTAGAAGCAGATATTTTTACACTACTTGTTTCTAAAAGTGGTTATTACTAATCTGCAATATATCAATGCCATATTTACCCACAGAACCTGTTAAATTTTCAATGCCTAGACTACCTTCTGGGCTCTGATTGATAACTTTTAGGTAGAATCTAAGGGTGATTGATAACTTTTAGATAGGATCTCAGGATGTGACTATCCTGAGAATATCTATGTTTAAGACAAACTGGTTTATTATAGCAATAAACCATTAAATGAATTTAACATTCCAATTCAAATATCAAATATTGATATTTTCCAAGCATTAAAATTTTGTCCCTTTAAAATATTTAGGACCTTTAACAATTTTTTTGTTATTGAGAGAATTTGACATATCTCAAGTGTAAATAAGGTTTGAGCTATCTTTGAATTTAACCAAGGCAGAAAGCAAATTCTTCACTTTAGAGAAACTCAGTCAAAAATAATGCTTAATCTGTCATCGCCAGCGAAAATTTGTCTTTCTAAATTTGTAATTGTGTTACCTTCTTGACAATTATTAATGTATTTAATCAAAATTACTAGACATAATATAAATCATTTCTGTGGTTGCTAAAACAAAATTAAAACAAATTTGTAGCAGTTTTGGGAAGAACTATTTATAAAACAATGCAGTATGTCTTAATATAACATTCATTTTTAATAGGATATAATAGAGTCTAGAAAAATCATTACGCCATGACTACTGTAAATCATTATCATTGTGTTATCAACTGAAATAATTCAAACTATAATCTCTGTACTGACATTTATTTTGGGTAACTTCTTTGAAAAAGGCTTTAATTTCCAAGTAGGAATTAATTGTACTAATTCATAAATCCTTTCAAGGGACATACTGTGACCTTTTTGGTTGACAATAGTAAAAATATATTTACAAAAACAAATGTTCAGATATGGTTTTCTCACTTTTATTAAGACCTTTACTTAAAAAAAATTGGAGTCTATTTTACCCAGGCTTCCGCATAGCCACATTTTTTGATGGTGGTGGGATTCTAGTAGTTTCAGTACTACTAGTATTCACATCAGAATATAACTGGTGTGTATTGGACCTTGTTCTCCACAGCCAATTAGGTGCATCTCCTACCAACTACGTGTTCAGGGACATCATATTTGATCATGTTAGCTTGAAAACAATCATACTGGGAATATTTACACTATAGACATTGGAAATGCTAAATTACATTCCACTCTTTTACTCTCTGATGGCTGGTTTACCAGTGCATTCTACATAGATGTATGCATTCTCCGTACATATTTGCAACATGTCAATTTTGTAGCACTGATGATTATTTTTGTTGTTTAACTTGTTTAATAAGAAATACAAAACTTAGTGATGCCTCAACAGAATTCTAGAGTTTTACTCTATTTGAAACTCTAGAATAATTTTTGCTTCATTTTCAAAATCAGAGCATTGTGTGAGTCTTTTCAAATTTTATGTCCTAGCCATGGTTTTAAAATAACTAGATATTTATATATTTTAATGCTAAGATGGATGGAAATTAGACTGTGTTATCATGTTGTGTCTAAAAATTACAATAGAAATTCTTTCACAAGTTCACTAATATTATTATGGTCCTCACAAATTATATTAATTCAACACTTACTTTACGGACGTTAATAATATCTTGTTTTGATATTATTTTAACTATTGAGGCTATAATGGTAAACAAGATGACCATATTCAGATACCATATGTGAACAATTACAATAATAGACATGCTAAAGCAGAAATTTAGAAATCAAGCATGAGGAACACAAAACCTATTCAAAGAAAAGTGGTATTTAAATTGAGTTGTAAAGAATTTATTGGAGTTAGCTAATGAAAATATATTGGGAAGAGAATTTCAAAGAGAACAAGTGTGAAATTTAGGCAAAGAATCGTAATGCATTTTAAGAACTGGAAAAACTCCATTATTACCAGAGTACAAAACCTGAAAGGAAAAAAGGCAATAAATTACTTTTACATTAACAAGATGAGACTATGTCCAGGATTTTAAATTATTTAAAAAGTGACTAAAAATGACTATCTACAATTTGGAGTTTGGGTAAAATTACTCAGAATCTAATGAGGAATATAATTAAAATTACTCTGAATCTAATGAGGAATATAATTAAAATTACTCTGAATCTAATGTGGACAACAATTAAAGGCAAATACTGAAAACAGAGAAACCATATAGGAAGTATTTTTGCAACAATCCAAGTAAAAAATTAAATGAATGAAAGATATTTGATGAAATGAAAATGCTATATTAGAAATACTGCAAGGTTAGAATCAGTGGTTAGTACTACAGGGCAGACAAGCTAAGGCAGACATTTGGCTAGGGGTACACATATAAATATTTTAGAAGTCATAATTAAAATTATGTGAGCTGATGTGTTTTATGGGAAGGTTGAAACATAAATGAAAAGTCAAGGATAGAGCTTTGAAGAATGCCATTTTAAAGAAATAGACAAGAGAAAAAAACCAAAGGGCATAGAAAGTAGCATAGACGGAAAAAAAAAATGAATAAATCCACTAGGTGCTTGAAAAAGGAGAAGGGAAGGGAATCAAGACTACTCACACAGAAAAAGAGAAAAATCCTTTATATTGAGTGTGGGAAGTAGGAAGAAAGAACAGACAAAAGACAGTTATGTGAGAAAATAATGAAAAAAAGAGAAGACAAATTTGTCTATATTACTAGGTATCGGGATTTAAGTAATATTACTAGGCAATATTAAGTTTGCTTAATGACAGGTAGGAGCAAAAGTGGGAATTGCAGGAGGGAACGTTTTTGAGGATATGTATTTTAATATTACTGCTATAGTTAAATAAAAAGTGAGTGGTAAAGGATGCTGTTTGTTTTTGGAATTTGTTTACATTGAAGAAATTTGAGAATATGTATGTACAAGTAAGAACAGATCAACAGAGGAAATATACAATTATTTGGGATTGATTAAATGATGTTCTTGGAAAGGGAGGAGGGAAGGGAATCAAGACTACATATACAGAAGAAGGAATGAACCCTTTATATGGAGACTGGGAATAGGAAGAAAGAACAGAAAAAGGACAAGTTTCTTTTATATTTATTTTTGAAAGTGAGACTTAAGACATGTCAGTGTCCTGAGATTTTTCTTTTTAAGTCAACACCAGTTCTTTTTGTGCAATCTGAATTGGCACACAGAAATAAATCTAGGTAAGGAATAATGTATAAAAGGATTAAGGATAGTGCCATAAAGAATGAATAAATGTTCATATTTTTTATATTGGGTTTATTTCATTTTATATATGATCTGTTCCTTTATTAAAATGGATGCAATATATTTTCTTTTCTAAGAACATTAATTTTTTTCTTATATCCTAAGAACATCCCCTAGGTTTCCTTAAAATTTTTTTCAATTGGTCTCAGTCTTTCCTCTTATGAACTTTTCTTCAAATGTTTGGTGATGCATTGCTCCTAATGTCCACAAAATGAGTCAGGATTTCTGGGTGTTGCTTTGATTCAGTGGCTAGCAGTCTTTATATCTTTACCACAGACAGGCATATTGACTGAGCTATTTAGTGTTCTTATGTTGCCCAGAGAAGATATTTCATTTTCCTCTATTTAGAACAAGACTGTCTATCATGGCACAAAGTGAAGGAAAGGATCAGACTTCAGTCTTCTATATTTAGACTGCTTTTCTTCTATTTTCTTTCTTTCTTTCTATTAAACAGTACATATTCAATCATCTATCATGAGGAAGGGGAGACTGTGGCATTTGGGAATCTACTTTTTCAACAGACTTTCAGGCAATTTTCTTGTTTCTAGCACTACCTCAGCCTCACGTTCAGAAGCACTTGGTAATGTCTATTCTTCAGTCTTGCATGTTTCTAACTGTTCTAAAAGCAGTTTCCTTTCAGTATTTGGGTTTGTTCATTTCAGTTATCATATATCCATCTGCCTTCCAGTTTTGAAAATTATGTTCTTGTCCTATTTTTTACCTCTTCTGGGTGCCTGTGAGATTTTTGCCTTACAAAATCTTTTCCATTGATTTTATTATTATTTGAGGAAAGAACAGGAAAAATTAATCTGTCCCATCTTAAATATTACACAAAAGTGCTATGCTATTGTTTAGACTGACATAAGAGCAACCTTGCAAAATGACTAATTTATTGCTTATTCATTTGAGTGTATTTTTCTCCTATCTCTCTCTACGTGTATTTTTTCTGCAGTTAAAATTCTGTATATTTTTATAGTCTACATGTATCTTTGTTAATATCTGAAAGTTTTACAAATGTTTTTCTTAGGATAATTATTTTGAATACTATTCATAAATTACATGTATGAGCTTTTAGTATTTTAAGCACACTCACCACATGTCAGTACTTGGAATTTTCCATATTTCTGCTAATTTTATTATATTCTTAAGGAAAAATATGTATGAGTTTTTCTGAACAGCCTGGCCTTTACAGAAGCATTTATCATGAAAATTATTCTGTAATTGTACCTTTTTTTTCTCAAACAATCACAGAACAACATATGTAACTATACTGTTGAATTCTAAAGTGTTCATAAACATTGCCCCAAAGTATTACTAATTTAGGCTTATTTGGTATAATTCACTAAGATTTGTGGAGATGGCTTATTTCCACGTGCAATACTTTTCATGAATGTTGTAACTAACATGCCCTTTGTGCTGTGTAGCAGTCATGCAGAAGACTTCCCACACAAGGTGCTTTATTCTAATATTCACGTGGCACATTCTCAGATATAAAATTTCACTCTTGACTGAAAGTGGACTTTATATTTTCTTTGCTTTTTTGTTTACATATTTTATGGTCACCGCTTATGAACTCACATCATTAAAGAAAAGAGGGGGAAATGACTACTTATATTTGCAATAAATAAATTTACTGCATAATAACGTACAGTTTGAAATTCTTAGTGCTTATTGTAATTTTCCATGGTTCTGATCTTTCCTGTGAATTTGTTGTGCCAGGACATTATCTGAGCTTTAACTTTTGACTCAAAAGCCACTTCTTATACCTCATTTTCCCTAAATAAATTGGCTGAAAATCACACTTTTCCCTTTTCATTGCATTCACTTCATATTGTCTTAGGCCATTTGAGCTTCAATAATAAAATATCTCAGACTTAGTAACTAATAAACCATTGAAATGCATTTCTTCTTACAATACTCGAGGTGGGGAGGTCTAAGCGTAAGTCACCAGCAGATCTAGTGTTTGATAAAACCTGGTTTGCTGCTTCATAGATGGCGTAGCTTGCTGCATTATCACGTAGTGAAAGGGACAGGAAGAGACTAACTTGTTTCTGCAATCCCTTTTGAAAGTGTACTGATCTCCTTCCTGAGCAGAGGGCCCTCACAAAAGATCTCACCGCTTAATACTATTGCATTCGAGATAACATTTCAACATAAATCTTGGAGGGACACAAACCATAGCACTGACAATCATCAGTTAAAACATGTACTTTAAAAAGCATACATAGAATAATATCAAATTGTAGGGCATTTTATAATAGGAAAAAAAAATTTTGACAAACATACATAATCACTGCTGTTAAATATTCTTCTAATTTATGGTAAACTACCTTATGTGATTATAAATGTTCTTTCCCTAGACTTTTTGGATTATTCCACAATTGATTTTTGTTCGTTAACTCACCACAGAGCAAAGGTTATACAAATAATCACTTAATCTAGACTTGAACATACAGCAGCATACTCATATTGAATAGAATAGATAGATGTATTAGGAACAAAGGCATCATGTCTGCCTTATAAAAGTCTTGCATTTCAGGTGCTTTCTTTCTCTAGCAAATCAGCCACTGAAATCCCGCTCATTTCCATTTTAAACTAAAACTCCAGGAAAGCTCTAAAATAATTCACTGAGCATGAAGTTGCAAATATTATTACTATAAAAACAACTGACCAACAATTAAGTCACCAAATGAATGTTTTGATTATTTCTTTTGAGTTGATCATTGTAATTTGGTCTTATAACAATGTTTCAGTGAGTTCCATATGTCTCTGTCGAAGTTGCTTAAGTGTTTCTAATATATTGATTTAACATATTGATGAAGGTAGTTGAAAACTATTTAACTTTTTTCTCTGTATTCACAGTAAACTTTTACTTTGCCCTTCTAAGTTTAGAAAAGCAAAATGATCATTTCTTTACATCTTTACATTCTTTATATCTCTTTGCAGTGAAACATAATGTGTGCGAGACATTGTTCCAGTCAATGGGAGGTAGAAATAAATCACTGAATGGTGGCTTCTAGTGTTGTTTTTAATAGACACACTGAACTGAATTCTCTTTTTAGGTTTGTCTATGTTGCTTCTTTACCCACCGCCATTTTATTCTAACTAAATGCAGACAACCTACCTGAGTGAACAACAGTCATCTTGCAAGGATGAAAATAAAAGCCCTTTGATACTAGCGGTGGAGCAGAAATTAGAAGGATCTAGATTCCTAATCATATTGTTCAGTCACTACTTCAGCGCTAGTTTATATGAAAAGTCACCTCCTTATCTGTTTAAGGTATCATTATCCCAACTTCTTTAACTGTAAAGAATATGTGCTTTTCTGTGGTTTTTGCCTTTGCCAGTTTCTGATCTTTCTCTTTTACAAATAATATTGACATACTTTTATATAATTTATTAATATTATACTATTCATTGTTTCATGATGTTTGAAATTCTTCCATACATTTTATCTGTCTGTTAATGTCATCTATTTCTTACATTATTTCTCATTTTATCTCTTTATAAGATTATTTATCTCTGGATTGAATTTATTAGTACAGGATAAATTACAGGTTTTCTGATTAGATTTATTGGATTATTTTCAATAGTAGAAACACTGTTATTTGCCTTATCTGCAAGTATTTCATACCATTTTATCTCAATTTATACATATTTTATCTCTTATTTATATATACACATATTATTGAATTTGAAATATTTCTAGATTTAAATTTTCTAATAAACATATTCCTTTTATTCTTATTACATTTCATTGTCATATCTTAAAGTCATTTTTACTATATTTTCAAAATAATAATGTATTTAATTTATCTAGCTCTACCTGCCATTTAAAAATTTTATTATATGTACACAATTTTTATAAGACCATGTTAATCAGGCCAGAAGTCAATAATTTCTAAGTGTAGAAATGTCTCCAGTCACTCCTCTTATGGTCCACAACTTCTCTATATAGGCAATTTTAAAGTCACCTGTAAACTCTGCTAATGAATTTAGAGTGTATCCTATAGCTATAGGAAGCTGACCAAAGTTAGTTTTTCATCTGAAAAGTGATATCTTTCACTGACTTAAGACACACTTTTTTTCCAGGATTCTCTAGGGTGTTTGATTTATGAGTTATTTATATATTTTAAACACTACATTTTCCCAGTAATGAGGGAAGGAGTTCTCTTTCCAGGGTCCACAAGGAGGCGTAGTCTTAAGGACAAGAACTTCCTAGCGCCATGCCCCCTCCCATCTCTCTCCATCCGGAAGATTTAACGGTTTATGTCTAAACTTCGTGGGCGCAGAAAGAAACTTAAAGTCAGTCACTCCACTCCAGCGGAAGTTCTAAGGAACTCCTTTCATTGGCCTGGGGTCTTAGAGAAGGTGGGAGTTCCTCCCAGGTTAAAAGTCCTCTTCTTCCACACCCCTTCGGACTCCATGTTTTGGTCCCCTTCCATGAACATTCCCTTCGTGGAAGCCGTCTTTCTCTCTCCTGGATTTCCCCTCTCAAGTCCCCTTCCACACTCTCTCGTGGAAGCCTGTCTTCCCTCCTAAACTCCATCTCTCTATTCCCTTCCACTCACTGTGGAAGCTGCTTTCCTCTCCTGGATTCCATCTTTCTGGATTCTCTCTCTCAGTGTGAGAGGAGCTTTCCTTCTCTGGTTATCCCCCTCTGGGAACCCTGCTCACTCAGTGTGAGAGCAGCTTTTGTTTCTCTCACTCAGTGTGAGAGTTAGCTCTTTCTCTTTCCTTCTCCTTTTTCTCTCTTTCTAAATAAATCACTTTCTACAAACACTTTTGAGTCTGGCATTTACTGCGCACTACACCGTGGTCCCCTCTCTCATTCTTGAGAGGGCAGGAGACCAAGAACCTGGAGAAATGTCCTCTCAGGGGAGCTGAGGGCACCCTGAACACCTGAACCCCGATATTACAATAACACTGATAATATGTGGTATTTAGATCAAATGATTTTGAAATACAGATAATATAACATTGATTCACTGGTCATAATGAGAAACTATAGGAATTATCATAACCCTGCCACACACTCAGATTATCTCAATCTAAGTTATATAGCCTTAATGTGTACATACATGAGGAATATTCCCTTTCCTTATCTCTTACACTAGAATTGTCATCTGGATAATAATTATCTATGTAAAGTCATTTGAAGATGAAAAGAACTGAATGGGTTTCCTAGCTGTCTTGGTGGTATATCCAACTACCTCCTATTTTGATGCTTGCAGCTCAAATGTGATAGATTTTTTATATGTTGTGCCTGAGTCCCATTTTTGAGCCACTTTGACATCCTTTTCTTCCTCTTGAAAAAGGGTTACTGTAAGCTAACAAGAGGGCTATGTATCACTGTATCGTCTGGAGAAGTTTTTCTGCTAGTAACTGCTCAGTTTAATCAGGATTCTTGTGAACTCTGGAAATCATATTATGTTTGTTACATTTACTGCATATCTTTTTGTTTCATCTTGTGATTTCTGCAATTTCATAAAAACAAACTATTCCCTTTTGATGAAATTGATAGGTATTATTTTACCCAGCTCCAACAGCCAAATGACATAATATTTAGTTTATATTGTCTTCCAAGAAAGCAATTTTGAGCAGAATTTAATTTGAGAGTTTTCTTCATGATTACCTCCCATTGACAGAGACATTTTAGGTTAACAATGCATTTCAAAACTTCATAAACTGTAATACATACTGTGGTGAACCACTAAAATATCAGAAGAAAAAAAAACCACACTTAAACATTTTAATCCCCAGTATTATAAACTTGAGTATATCCATTAATTAAATATTTTGATATTTTTATAATTCAGTGTTAACATAAAGGTGATCATTTTCACACCTAATAACTTATATTAGAAGCTAGAAAGCATATTTAAAACAAAACATGTTTTTTATACTTAAATGGTTAATATCTCATTAGTATTTTTAAGAATAAATGCATAAACAGAAGCTTCTCTCTTAATGTAGATATAGATAAAATCAGCAGTGAATTATATTAGCTTTTCTCTATGAAAGGATTTTAGCTATGCAACACTACAATGGAATTAATTTTTGTATATCTATTGAAAGATTGCTTCTGTTCTTACAGATTAAAGATTTCTTCCTATCTGCAGACTTAAATCATGTCTTTTATAAGGTATGAAAATAAACATGGACATACAAAAATGCAGTTATGCCTTGTGATGGTTAATACTGACTGTGAAGTTGATTGGATTGAAGGATCCAAAGTGTTAATCCTGGGTGTGTCTGTGAGGGTGTTGCCAAAGGAAATTAACATTTGAGTCAGTGGCTGGGAAAGGCAGACCCACACTTAACCTGGGTGGGCACCATCTAATCAGCTGCCAGTATGGCTAGAATATAAAGCAGGCAGAAAAATGTGAAAAGACTAAACTGGCCTAGCCTCCTAGCTTACATCTTTCTGCCATGCCGGATGTTTCCTGCCCTGGAACACTGGACTCCAAGTTCTTCAATTTTGGTACTCAGACTGGCTCTCCTTGCTCCTCAGCTTGCAGAGGTCCTATTACGGGACTTTGTTATTTTGTTAGTAAATACTTAATAAACTCCCCATTATATATATAAAAATATATGTATGTATATATACATACCTGTACATACATGTCAATGTACACATATATACATATACATATATGTATATATACATATGTACATATTTGTATATACGTATATGTATATATTTGTATGTACATATATGTACACATGTGTATGTTTATGTTTTACATGCATGTACAAATATGTATGTGTGTATATGTATGTATGTATACATACATATAAAGGGGAGTTTATTAAGTATTTATATATAAAGGGGAGTATATATAAAACTCAACTTCTAATAGTATGGAGAAAACTGATTGATGTTGGCATGAACTATTAGAGAATTTTGCAAATCAATGCATTTGACACTGCATTTGACCTGATTCACTGCTCATGAGAAGCAAAGAATTTAGTAACTATATACACAATACCTTTGACCATATGTGGAGAGCCAAGGAATATAATTAAGCTGGTTGATTGCTCCTAAGTTCAGTAGACAAAGTGATAAATGCAAATGATGAAGTCAGGGATTCTATCTCTTGGCTCCAGAAGCAGACACTGAACCTCAAATCTTCTAAGATTACCCTGAGTGGGAGTTTTATTTCCCATAAAGAGATGAAATTGTGGAAGAACAGACACAAGCTCTTATCATCTGCAACAAAAGATATATGTACAGCCTTGCCAGGTGTCTACTGTTAGAGTGAGGGCATTAATTGGAAAAAAAACGGGGCCCTGCAGTTTGTTACGGAGATGTGTGGGAGGACTCTGATGAAGGTGGGGACACTGAGTTTATAAACTCTGATAAGCCTTTTCTGCCAGAAAGAACAGCTTTCCCATCCCCAGTAGTGGCAACATCTCCTCCCTGAGCCATGCTGCCTATAGCCTTTCCACCTTTGTCTGAGGTGAATGCTGCACTGCCTGAGGCAACATTGATGGCCTCCCCAGAGGCAGTTTCCGGGAATAATAATGTTGATTCTCTTCAGAAGTAATCCCCTAAACCCCTGTTTGCTTCTAGACCTGTAACTAGACTAAACTCCTAATGGGCCCCTAGAAGGGAGGTTGAGAGTGTGACCCATGAGAAGGTGCACCCCAGTAGAAAATTACCACTTGAGTTTTCTAATTTACATAAACACAAATCTAAAGAACAGGCATGGGAATGGATATTAAGGGTGTGGGATAATTGTGGAAGGCACATAGAGTTGGATCAGGCTGAATTACTGATTTGGGTCCACTAAGTAGGGTCTCCACATTTAATGTTGCAGCTCATGGAGTTAAAAAGGGTTCTAATAGTTTATTTGGTTTGTTAGCTGAAATATGGATTAAAGGATGGCCCACTGTGAGTAAGCTGGAAATGCCTGATCCCACTTCGTTTAATGTAGAGGAAGGGATCCAAAGGCTTAGGGAAATTTGGAAAGTAGAATGTATTACTCACTTTAGACCTACTCATTCCAGCTTAGATGGTCCAGAAGATAGACTCTTGACAAATGCCTTGTTAAACAGATTTGTAAGGGCAGCACCTGTATTTTTGAAGAACCCTGTAATCGTCCTTCTCTGTATGTCAGATCTAACAGTGGGAACCACAATCACACAATTACAATATTTAAATACAATGGGAATATATTGCTTTTGAGATGGCAGTAGCATCAAAAGAAAGATAGGTGTAAACACCGGAATAGAGAGCAGAGGCAAAGCAACAATCAGAATACTCTGGCTTATGCAGAGCTCTGGCATTGGTTAGTTAATCACAATGTTCCTGGAAGTGAAATTAGTAGAAAGCCTACTGCATTCCTACTTAATTTATATAAGCAGAAAACTTCTAGGTCTATTGGATAAAAGAATAATTTGAATTATAAAAGAGAGAATCATGGTCCCTCAATCAATTTCCAGACTTGAGCCAGTTTACAGACACAGAACCTCTTGAATGAAGGGGAGGCAAGTTTCCCTTGATGAAGGACCCCACTACACTACCAAGAATTTATGCTGTTAATCTTTTTCCCATTCTTCCCCAAGGGGACCCATGGCCTTTTACCAGGGCAACTGTGCATTTGGGAAATGTAAATGATTAGACATTTTGGGGACTACTGGACACTGGCTCTGAGGAGACATTGATTTCAGGGGACCCAAAACGTCATCGTGGTCCTCCAGCTAAAGTAGGGGCTTATGAAGGTCAGGTAATTAATGGAGTTATATCTCAGGTCTGAGTTATATTGGATCTGGTGGGTCCCTGGACTCATCCTGGGGTCAATTCCCCAGTATCAGAATGCATAATTGGAACAGATATACTTAGTAGCTGTCAGAACCCTCACATTGGCACCCTGACTGGTAGGGTGAGGGCTACAGTGGTGGGAAAAGCCAAATGGGAGCCATTAGAACTGCCTCTACCTAGAAAAATAGCAAATAAAAAATAATATTACATCACTGGAAGACTTGTAAAGATTAGTGCACCATCAAGGACTTGGGAGACTCAGGGGTTGTGATTCCCACCACATCCCCATTCAACACTCCCATTTGGCCTGTGCAGAAGACAGATGGATCTTGGAGAATGACAGTGGATTATCATAAGCTTAACCAAGTGGTGACTCTAATTGCAGTTGCTGTACCAGATGTGGTTACAGTGCTTGAGTAAATTAACACAGCTCCTGGTACGTGGTATGCAGTCATACCAGGCAAATGCTTTTTTCTCCATTGACTTGGCAAATGCCTTTTTCTCCATTCCTGTCCATAAGGCCCACCAGAAGCAATGTGCTTTTAACGAGAAAGTAGACATATATATTCCAGCAATATATGTCTCCTTTCCTATCTCAGGGGTATATTAACTCTCTGCCTTGGTGTCATAATCTTATTTGGAGAGACCCTGATCACTTTTTGCTTCCACAAGATGTCACACTGGTTCATTACATTGATGATATTATGCTTATTGGATCCAATGAGTAAGAAGGAGCAAACACACTGGATTTACTGGGAAGACATTTGTGTGCCAGAGGATGGGAAATAAATCTGACTACAATTCAGGGACTTTCTACCTCATTAAAATTTCTAGGGGTCCAGTGGTGAGGGCCTGTGGAGATATTCCTTCTAAGGTGAAAGATAAGTTGCTGCATTTGGCTCCTCCTACAACCAAGAAAGAGGCACAATGCCTAGTGGGCCTATTTGGATTCTGGAAGCAACACATTCCTCATGTGATTGTGTTACTCCAGCCCATTTATCCAGTGACCTGAAAGGCTGTCTGTTTTGAGTGGGGTCCAGAACAGAAGAAGACTCAGCATCAGGTCCAGGCTGCTGTGCAAACGGCTCTGCAACTTGGGCCATGTGACCCAGCAGACCCAACGGTGCTTGGGGTGTCAGTGGCAGATAGGGATGCTGTGCGGAGCCTTTGGCAGGCTCCCAAACATTAATCACAGCAGAGATTTTAAAGCAAGGGCCTGCCATCTTCTGCAGATGACGGCGGTTTTTTTGTTTTTTGTTTTGAGAGACATCTCTTTGCCTGTGACTGGGCTTTGGTGAAAACAGAACGTTTGACGTTGGGTCATCAAGTCACCACGTGACCTCAACTGCCTACCATGAACTGGGTGCTTTCTGACCCATCTAGCTATAAAGTGGGTCATGCATAACAGCATTCCATCATCAAATGGAAGTGGTACATACATGATCGGGTTTGAGCAGATCCTGAAAGCACAAGTAAGTTACATGAAGTGGTGGCTTGAATGCCCATGGTCTCCACTCCTGCCACCCTGCCTTCTCTCCTCCAGCCTGCACTGATAGCCACTTCAGGAGTTCCCTATGATCAGTTGACAGAGGAAGAGAAGATTAGGGCCTGGTTCACAGATAGTTCAGCATGATATGCAGGCACCATCTGAACGGTGACAGCTGCAGCACTACAGCCCTTTCTAGGACATCCCTGAAGGACAGTCGTGAAGGGAAATCTTCCCAACTGGTAGAACTTCAAGCAGTGCACCTCATTGTGCCCTTTGCATGGAAGGAGAAATGGCCAGACTTGTGATTATATACTGATTCATGCGCTGTAGCCAATGGTTGGGCTAGATAGTCAGGGACTTGGAAGAAGCATGATTGGAAAATTGATGACAAAGAAATTAGGTGAAGAGGTTTGTGGGTGGACCTTTCTGAGTGGTCAAAAACTGTGAGAAAATTCGTATCCCATGTGAGTGCTCACCAACAGTGACCGCAGAGAAAGATTTTAATCAAGTGGATAGGATGCCCTGTTCTGTGGACACTACTCAGCCTCTCTCCTCCAGCACCACTCTCATCGCCCAATGGGCCCATGAACAAAGTGGCCATGGTGGCAAGGATGAAGGATATGCATGGGCTCAGCCACATGAACTTCCACTTACTAAGGCTGACCTGGCTATGGCCACTGCTGACTATCCAATTTACCATCAGCAGAGACCAATACTGAGCCCTCAAAATGGCACCATTCCTCAGGTTGATCAGCCAGCTACCTGGTGACAGGTTGATTATATAGAACCTCTTCCATCATGAAAAGGGAAGAGGTTTGTCCTCATTGGAATAGAAACTTACTCAGACATGGGTTTACCTGTCCTGCATGCAATGCTTCTGCCAAGACTACCATTCATGAACTTATGGTTTATCCACCATCATGGTATTCCACACAGCATTGCCTCTGACCAAGGGACTCACTTTACAGCTAAAGAAGTGTGTCAGTGGGCTCATGCTAATGGAATTCACTGGTCTTACCATGTTCCCCATCATCCTGAAGCAAGTGGATTGATGTAACAGTAAAATGGCATTTTGAAGTCACAATGACAATGCCAACTAGGTGGCAAGACTTTGCAGGGCTGGAGTAAAGTTCTCCAGAGGTTGAGCATGTTCTCAATCAGCATAGTACTATTTCTCCCATAACTAAGATTCACAGGTCCAGGAATCAAGGTGTGGAAGTGGAAGTGGCACCCCTCACGATTACCCCTAGCTATCCAGTATCAAAATTTTTGGTTACTGTTCCCATGATATTATATTCTGCTAGCTAGAGGTCTTAGTTCCAGAGGATGGAATGTTGCTACCAGGAGGGATAACTGATTTCATTAAACTGGAGGTTAAGATTGCCACCTGGACACTTTGGTCTCCTCCTACCTTTAAGTCAACAGGCTTAAAGGGAGGGAGTTACAATGTTGGCTAGGGGTATTGACCCAGACTATCAAGATGAAATCAGTCTACTATTTCACAACAGAGGCAAGGAAGAATACTCATGGAATACAGGAGATCCATTAGGATGTTCCTTATTATTACCATGCTCTTTGATTAGGGTCAATAGGAAACTACAATAACCCAATCCAGGTAGGACTACAAATAGCCCAGACCCCTCAGGATTGAAGGTTTGGGTCACTCCAACAGGAAAGAAATTCATGACCTGCTGTGACGTGCTTGCTGAAGGCAAAGGTAATACAGAATGGGTAGTAGAAGAAGGTAGTCATCAATACCAGTTATGATCATGTGACCAGCTACAGAAAAGAGGACTGTAATACTGTAATTGTCTTAGGCTAAAGTTAATGAAGAAGGGAAAAGACTTGAAAACTGAAAATTATGAATTATTGTTGAAGAAAAATATAAAAGGCAAAGACAAATGGAAATACAGTCCTACATAATGGATTGGAAAAATTCATATTGTTAAAATGTCCACACTATCTAAAGTGATCTACAAACTCCATGCAATCTTATCAAAATCCCACTGAATTATTTACAGAAATTGAAAAAAAAAAACACTAATATTTATACGTAACCACAAAGGTATCTAGCTAAAAGCATCCTGAGCAAGAAGAACACAGCTGAAGGCATAACACTTCTCTTTGTGTAAATATACTACAAAGGAAAAATAATCAAAACAGTATGGTACTAAAATAGAAACAGATGTATAGACCAATGGAACAGAATACAGAATCCAGAAATAAACTCACATATTTATGGATAACTGATCTTCAACAAGGGTTTTAATAACACACAATGGGGAAAAGATAGTCTACTCAATAAATAGTACTGGGAAAACTGGATATTTACATGAAGATGAATGAAAGTAGATTATTATCCTACATCATATAAAAAAAATCAACTCAAAATGGAATAAGGAATTAAATATATGACCTGAAGCATAAAACTACTCAAGAAGACATAGGAAAAACATGCATGCCATTGACCTGGGTAATGATTATTTTAAATATAATCCCAAAGCCACAGATAAAAAAACCCAAAATAGAGAGTGGTATTATATCAACATATAATAAAATAATTCTACACAGCAAAAGAAACATTCAACAGAGTGAAGAGACATTCTATGGAACTGGAGAAACTAATTTCAAATTATATGTCTGATAAGACGTTAATATAAAAATTTGTGAAATATCTGTATATTTTTATAAAAAGAAACTAAAAATTCAATTGGAACAATGGGCAAAGTCCCTGAATAGACATTTTCCCATGTAAGTTATAAAAAGTTCTCAACAACATTAAGCATGAGAGAAATGCAAATCAAAATTACAATGAAATATCACCTCATACCTGTTAGAATACCTCTGATCAAAAAGACAAAAGTTAATAAATGTTGGTGAGGGCTAATAAATGTTGGTGAGGGCATGCAGAAAAGGTAAATCTGTATACTGTTCTTAGAAATGTAAATTGACATAGCCCTTATTAAAAAAAAAATATGGAGGGTCCTCACACAATTTAAGCAGAGCTACCATATGACCCAGAGGCCCCAATGTGGCTATAATCCAAAGAAAATGAAATAAGTATGTTGAAGAGATTCTGCACTCCCATGTTCATTGCTGCATTATTTGCAATAGTCAAGATGTGGAAACAACCTGAATGACCATCAACAGACTAATAAAGAAAATTTTTGTATATATGCAGATAAATAACGGGGTATTTTTCAGTGTTAAAAAAGAAGGAACTCTTGGCATGTGCTCTTTTTTTTTTGGAGCACGTGCTAACTAAAATAAACCAGACACGGAGAGACAAACATTGCATGATCTAACTTAAATGGAATGTAAAATTAGTCAAACTCATAAATGCTGAGAGTAAAACAGAGTTTGCCAGATTAGAGGGTAAGAAATGGAGAGATGTTGGTCAAAGGATACAAGGCGTCAATAACACAAAATGAATACCTTCTGGAGCTTTTTTTTTTTTTTTTTTTGAGACGGAGTTTCGCTCTTGTTACCCAGGCTGGAGTGCAATGGCGCGATCTCGGCTCACCACAACCTCCGCCTCCTGGGTTCAAGCAATTCTCCTGCCTCAGCCTCCCGAGTAGCTGGGACTACAGGCACGTGCCACCATGCCCAGCTAATTTTTTGTATTTTTTGTAGAGATGGGGTTTCACCATGTTGACCAGGATGGTCTTGATCTCTTGACCTCGTGATCCACCCGCCTCGGCCTCCCAAAGTGCTGGGATTACAGGCGTGAGCCACCGCGCCCGGCCCCCTTCTGGAACTTTAATGTACAGCAGGTTGACAGTACTTACCAAAAATGTAGTTGGTGGGAGTGTAAACTAGTTCAACCATTGTGGAAGACAGTGTGGCGATTCCTCAAGGACCTAGAAATAGAAATT
>PVKV010001849.1:90690-101249 GCA_004027835.1 Alouatta palliata | reverse complement strand
AAGAAACAATGAGTTTGTGTCCTTTGCAGGGACATGGATGAATCTGGAAACCATCATTCTCAGCAAACTGACACAAGAACAGCAAACACCGCATGTTCTCACTCATAGGTGGGTGTCAAACAATGAGAAAACATGGACACAGGGAGGGGAGCATGACACACTGGGGTCTGTTGGTGGGGACAAAGGGAGGGACAGCGGGGGAGGGATGGGGAGGTTGGGGAGGGATAACATGGGGAGAAACGCCAGATGTGGGTGACGGGGGGATGGAGGCAGCAAACCACATTGCTATGTGTGTACCTATGTAACAATCCTGCATGATCTGCAGGAATCTAAAGTACCATTTAAAAAACAATGTATCATTTCTCTGAAATTTCAAGATGTAGACTTGAAGTGTTCTCACAACAAAATAACCAAAAGAAGTGGTAATTATGTAAGGTGATAGATAGGCCAATTATTTTTATTTTAGTCATTATTTCACAAAGTATATAGATGTCAAAATATCAAAAAGCACTGCCTTAAATATGCATACGTTTGTCCATAATATCTAAATAAAACCAGGAAAAAAAGAATATCCAATGTTATGTAGTGAAAAAAAATCAAAGATGGTGATCTGAGAATTAGATGTGTTTTTTGATCTTGATTGTACCTTTAAGCAGATGGTGTGCTCAATAATTAGACAGCTTGATTAATAGTTGCCTTTAAATTCCTGGTTTCAAGAGAATCCTTGAGCTATACTTTTGTCCAAGAATTCTGAGTAAAATGAGGGTTCAGCCCTCTTTCTCTGTTGCCTCTCAACCATCCCCAGGTTCAAGTGGTATAGACAGGGTGAATTTTTACACAAGGCCAAAGGTAACAGGAATGTGTCATTATATGTGACTGCTCAATAGAGCATTTAATTTAAAAAGTAAATGTGAAATGTTAATATTTCTAACAATTGACTCCAATTATCTCTGGGTGTCACCTCCCCCAGTTTATTCGCTCCTGTCCCCCATCTTTTGTTGCCCCTCTTTCTGCTTCCCCTAGCAGTCCTTAAAAACAATAATGGAAACTACGCTGTTACTATCAACAACAATCTCTGCTCTGTTGCGTAAATCTCTGGTTCCCAAAAAGCAATTTAACGTCTTTCTTCACATTTTAAAGACTCATTAGTGTATTCTACCAAATAATGCTATAAATTATGTCTAGTTATATGTTAACTCTTTTACCTCAGGGATTACTCTAAGGGAAAGACAGAATTTTTATTTTCACCAGTATATGACTTTTGTAACATATGAATGTTATAACTTTGACAAGTTACACTCACTTTTTTCTTTAAAAAGTTGCAAATTACAAGAGTATAGAAAACAACACAACAAACTCCTAAATCTTGAACTCAGTGTATCAGATTTTTACATCTTATCATATTTGGTTCAGAGTTGCTTTATTATTCATATGTAAAAATACATATTGGAAATACATTATAATACAAAAGAATGTGTACAATGTATGCATAGTATCCACACAATGCTGCTGAATTCAGTAGTCATTAGATAAATATTATTATTTAGATTTGAGTTAGTTAATAGTGCGTACTATTAAAAAGCCAGTTCCTATTAGGTAGTAAGCTAGTAGCTAATGGCTACTAGTAACAGGACAGCCCAAATATTAATACAGAAATAAACACATAAAGATCTTTTGGAAAATGCTTCCCTAAAGCATTACAGTTTTACTTTCAGATTATTTTTGTTTGACCCAAATGCTATGATAATAACTTACTGAAAACTAATGGTATTTTAAATCATTTCCATGTGTCAAGTATTTTTTTACAAGAGAACTTTATGAGCCAATTTATAAAATCCTAATAATAACACAATGACATGGCCATTCTACACAGAGAATGAAGAGATTTATTAACATTTAATTACTGATGAGAAAGTTGATGTACAGTGCAAGTGAGTTGTTTTTCCACAATAAAACAGGTTTCAAAGCTAGAATTAGAACGTATTAATAGGATTTTTTGCTTCTGAATCTTTTCATTTAATGATTACATCATACTGCTTTTCTGGCTTAAAATATCAAATTTATGTCTTCAGTGTTAAGAGAGGAGAATAGGCATCCCCCCGACCCCTGATCTCTAAGGAACAGGGATTTGAAGTTCACGAGCTAATAAGTCATGGGATTCGTATAAACTCTGAGAAGGATATTTGGATATGGTACTACAGTTGGCATTGAGATCGCATATTAATAAATGAGCTACTGTCAACAGACATTTAATTTAGAAAGACGTAAATTTTTTTAAGAAAAATACTTTCAAGACCAACAGATATTCAAGAGATAATGGAGAAGGAAGTTTGTCACATACACACACACAAAAACTGTAAAAACTGTGAGATTTATTTTCTTGCAAGCTAACTAGCTAGCCTGCCAGTTTCATAAATGCTGATAGTTTATACTAGACTGCTGATTCAAATAACTTTATTACTCCAGACAATAAGAACTGCATGGTTCTATCATTTCTTCTTGTCCTAAAAGTTCCATGAAGATGATGACTAGGGAACTAAAAGGATCTTCCCAGACAGAGGGTCTATGTTGCTGGTGAAGAGTCTCAAACTCACAGAGGATGCTGGAAAACTTGTGTTCAACCTTTGCCTTGCAGAAAGTCATTATCGTTATTATTTTGGCAGGGAAATACAAATCTTTTCTCTGCCCAAGAGGAAGACACAAACTCTCTTTTCCATGGTGTTTTGCTGTGCAGACATTTTTGAAATAACGGTTCAAGAAAAATACTGTCACAAAACATACAGTAGTATCCCCCAACAAAGTCAACAAAGTAGAATACATAACATTTTTTCTGAACTTAACATAATTATAAAATTAGGATCCTACCTAGCTTTCCACACCAAATGAAGGGAAGCCCAGCTACTCACCAGATTGAAGAAACCTTTTCCTGAACTTGAGATATAAAATATTTCTTTATGAGGAGGATTATATAATGAAGAATGAGGCAAAGGATGTAGTTAAGTGTTTCATTTAATTAATAAAATAAATAATATTCCACATGTAGGTGTTTTCTATGCTTATTCTCAATAGAGCCAAAGGCATTATAGCAAAGAAAGACACATAAAATCACTTTTTGATGATTTCAAAAAAACTAATGAGAGATTCATTGTTGGTTTACAAGTATTTGACTGAACTTTATAATTGTTAATAACTGTAAAAAATGCATGTATACTTATTTTACATTTGAAGTAGTACACTTACACACGATAATATTCTTCTAATACAAGTATAATCAATCATTTCTTGTTGTCATGTATTAAAATTGAATCCTGCTTTATATTCTTTATTAATCTTGTTTTAAAGGGTTTAATAAAGCATTCTGAATTATTGTATCTTTTACATCAAAAGCCTCATGTTTTTAATTTCCCCGAAATCTCATTTATGAAGAAAATTTTTTTCTTCATAAGAGTTTCATAGGGTTTTATTAGAAAAACAACATTTTGAAAGAAAATACTACTGAAAGTAAAAAGAAAATGAGAAAAAATATCTAAGAAATTTTGTTTTATAAATTAAAATACTTGCTTCCTAAAAGAAAGAAATTATTTACTTATGACAATGAATAAAATATTCTGTCAAAATATTGCAGCAACTATAACTTTAAGAAACAAAATTCAAAACTATTATATGACTATTTAAATCAAATTGAAATAGATGTTTCCAGCTTCTCAGATACTACTACAATTTCTTGTTTTCTTTTTGTGGCTGGAAACCGTGGTAAGAACTTGGGATTAATCCAGCAAAGTAAAGAGGAAATTCATACTGAATAACCATTTTAGTTGTCATTCATCATTATCTTACAGCATACTTAACATAATTTTGTTTCTAATTCCATGTAATCAACAATATTTTCAAGGAAAACAACATGCCAAGACACAGAAGTGCAGAAAAGAAGTCTGTAGCCAAAATAGAGTTATTAAAATTGTCATTCCAAAATTTGTGTAGCTGATTTATAGGAAATATTCTCTCGCTTCAGAAACTTTTCCAGCAAGAATCACAATTAATCAAAATCCAGTAGCTAATAGGGATTGCGACAAGAGACACAATATCTCAACAGAGATGTCTCAATTTTTCACCCTGGTACAGAGGTTAAAAAAATTTTTGTACACATTTTATCAGAGAATATATTTTAAAAGTCTAACTCATAAGCCAATAATTTTCAATAAGCAAGAAACAAACAATAAATAGGAAAATGGCTACATCCTCCAGACATCTAATTTAAGGGAAAGAAAGCACATGCAACTTATTAAGGTCTGATTATAAAACTACGCTATAACCAAGTTCAATAACCCTAGCTTGTAACAGTGTACCTGAATATATGATATGAAATGGAGCAGAGACAGAAAACAGAAACCAAGTTTGAAGCACATTATACATGATAAACATTTCTGTAGATATTATCTCAGACAATCCCAACAACCACCCCTGCAATTATATATGATGACATCTCCATTTCACAAGTGCTATTGTTTGAATGTTGGATCTTCCAAGAATATATGTGATGGAACTTAATACCCAATTTAAGAGTATTAAGAGTTGGGACACTTGGGAAGTGATTAAGTCATGAGGGCTTCCCTCTCACAAATGGGATTAGTGCCCTTAAAAAGAGGTTTCAGTGAGCTCCCTTGTCCCCTTTTGCTATATGAGGACACAGTGTTCACCCATTCCACTGTGTGAAAACACATAGAAGGTGACATAAATGAAGAACAGGCTCTCTCCAGTCATCAGATATGCTGGCACCATCATCTTGGACTTCCCAGTCTGCAGAACTATGAACAATAAATTACTATGATGTATAAATTGCTCAATTTAAGACTTTTTATAGTGGTCCAGATGAAATAAGATGGAAATTGGTATTGAGAAATAGACCATTGCTATAACAAATACCTAAACCTGTGGAAGTAAATGGAACTGGGTAATCATAGAAGCTGGAAGAGTTCTGTGATACAATGCTATCAAAGGAGTCTTAAAGGTGACTCTAATCAGGATTTTTTGTTCCTTAGCTCCCCTAGGTCTGGCTTCCTGTCTCATAACCAGGAAGGAGTAGGGACGTAGACACTCGAAGACAGAGCAAGAAGAAAGCTTTATTGACATGAATACCTTTTGCGGATCCCCTACACAAAGGCAGGAGAGATCCCAATATGTCTAAGCCTGTTTTTACAGGCTCAGAATAGGGAGTGCATGCTGATTGATTTGTGAGTATGCACAAATGATCAAAGCAGTGATGCGCATGATAGTGTAGAAAAACAATTAGGAAAGTGTCGGTATTTCAATGTTGAAAAGCATTGGTGAGAGGAACATCCTTGACTTACTCCCAATCTTAGTGGAAAAACTTAGTTTCTCATAAGCATATTGTTAACGGGAGATATTTTTTTACATATTCTTTATCAAGTTGAGGAAGTTCCTCTTTAATTTTAGTTTTCTGATAATTTTTGTTAAAAATGAGTGTTGTATTTTAACAAATGCTTTTCTGCATCTACTAAAATTTACATATAATTTATTTTCTTTAGCCTTTTGTGACACTTTACAGTAACTGAATTTCAAATGTTGAGTTAGTCTTGCACATTTGAGATAAGTCCTACTTAGTTATGGTTTATAATTACTTTTATACATTCTATAAGGTACATTTAAGAAACTAGATAATAAAAATTATTTAACATATTCAAATATTGTCATGAATGGTTAAAATAAAGATAGCTTGGCCAGTGATTTTTTTCAAATAAAAATGAGTTGGTTCATGATTTTTCTCCATTTTTCTTTTTCTTTTTTTACAGTTTGGAGTAAGAACTACTTTGAAACAAAGTAAGTTAAACCTTTGGAAAAAAACTGCACTAGAATTAGGAACAAAAACATGCTCTTTTCAATGAAGAAATATGTTGATTTACAGAAACCCTCTTACTGTCAACTTCATAAAATCATAGATTGCTAAAAAGACAAAAATCAACACAAAATGTTCATGAAGTAAAAATGAAAAAATCATTTAAAATATATCAAAATATTCATTAAATGAACTGCCTTCCTCCCATGAAAAGAAACCAAAAGCAGAGGAAATCAGTAGCATGACTTCATAACATAATTAAATCTTTCTCTATAAACCACAGATTATCAAGAAACATTATGGATCAGAAACTCAAACATCCAGTATAAAAATATAATACCATCTATGGAAATGTGTGAAACAAATATGATCAATGAAACTTAGGAAACAATTTGAATAAAAGACATAAAATAATCTTAGCAACAAAGACAAAATAGTAGCTGGAACAAGGAAGAATAAACACAACCAAGGATACACTAAGGAAAAGAAGAGATGTAAAGGGATATATTTAAATAAATCAAAAATTACGGAAGTGAAAGGCTAGAGAGAAAATTAAACCATGTAATCTAAAATGATTATTTTGCATGTAAAGGTTTCTATTGATCAAGAAAACTAATATACTATTAAATTTAGCAACATGTTGCCAGAAAAAAAGAAAATTTTTTTACAATAGAAAAAGAATAGAAAATACCATATATCTAATTAAATCTCTTGACCAATTTTCAAAAGTATTACAAAAATTAAACACAACAAAAGACCATACTGTTGAGCAACACAAATATTACTTTTTAACTAACAAACAATTACCATACTAATTTAGAAAGATTGCTTTTCAATAGTCAGGGCATGTATAATTTTCATGCCACACTAGAATTTTTATATTTATTGTGTGTCCTAGCAAATAACTCACAGCAACAAATAAAAGTTAGTGTTTATTTTAAATTATAATTTAAAATCAAGGTTATTTACTGAAATGCCTTATTCAAAAAGTTTTTAACAGTAAAAAATAAGTAATTTTCTGAAATGAATTATAACTTCTGCAGATTATGTTCCCCAGTAAAGAAACTCAGAGACAGAAATTTGCTACAGGACATTTAATAGAGAAGTCTATCAGAATCAGAACTATGAGAAACCAAAGGAAACAGTTTGGTGTGGAAGGGCAAGTTGAATGTTAATTTACAGAAACCCTCTTACTGTCAACTTCATAAAATCATAGATTGCTATAAAGACAAAAATCAACACAAAATGTTCATGAAGTAAAAATGAAAAAATCATTTAAAAAATATCAAAATATTCATTAAATGAACTGCCTTCCTCCTAAGTCACAACAAAGGCTTAAAGCAATCTCATGCACAATTTTGGAGTTGAATTGCATCAATACTACATTCACTGATATGTCCACAAGCTATTTAACATGGCTACATCAGTCTCTTGTTTTAGAAGACATGTTATTCAAGTTTATTAACATGTACTTTATTTTCAGCTTTAGTGTTTATACACTAAAATTAATATATTTGTATTTAAGACAGAGCTAGTTATACATTTCACAGTATATGACTAGTTCTATCCTAAATACACATTAAAGAAATTCAATACGAGTGCACTGTTATCCAACAACTAGGTAATGTTAGTAATCTCCTGGTTTCAAACGAGTTTACACAAAATAGGTTTTAATGATGTTTTTACACATCATAGTCTGCCCTTTTGTGATCACTTTGCTTCATAATGATGTTTCCTCTTAAATGAGGTTTTGAATATCTTTTTCCTGTAGTGGAAACCATTATTCCAAATGGTGTCATAGTTTAAACAGCTGTATGTTATATATTTTAATAAGGTATCTACTAAAATACAAATTGACTAGACTAGACTTAGAAATTATCTTTGTTAAATAATAGAAAAAATACTATTACTAGCACAATAGGTACCTTGTGTAGCAGTGGTGAAATAAATATAATAATTTGGTCAATTAATAGTAAATATTTGCCATAAGTGTTTAGAGATATTTTACTGATAAAAAATTTATATAAATATGTGCTAGAAGAAAAAATTCTTTGAGTATATTTCTATTAGATGCAAAATTTCATTTCCTCTTTCTATATTTTCTTCTCCAATATTTCACTTTCCCTGTTGAAGAGATCACATCTGTGTTGCAGAAGATGAGTGGCTATGTTTAGTGCATAGTCTTCCTTTTAATTGCATGTAAAAATTAATTTAGATGTTTGAAAGTGAATGTTAATCTACTTGAAAAGTGTCATTTTTGTAAAGGCTCTGAAAAGTATCTATAGGAAATCTCAAAAATAGTGTTATAATTTCCATACTTTCATTCCTTAGAGTTCATTTCATTAATTACAAAAATTCCAGCATAAATCTAATTATGAATCTCACCACGGCATCAGGGCGAACCTTGTAATAGAGTATGGAGTAACTAAAACATTTAATTATCTGTTGAAAATAAAGTAGTTTAAGAATTTCATTTTCCTTTTTTCTCATACAAATTAATGTCAATTTAACTGTACTCCATTTGTCCTTTAAAACAAATACAATTCTAATAAAACATTTTGACGATATGAGAAACTGCTCAATATTAAAATTAAGAAACTAATATATTTTTATTTCTTTAAAATGACAAATACTCTTGTTTATTTTTCAATTTTGACTAAACATAAGTATATGTATTTTGGAAGATGGATGTCATATTTATACCTTTTCTTTCATAGAACTAGTCCTAAAATAATTTGTAAACTGAAGGAATTATCATCATTTAATATGACATCTTTTAAAACATCATCTACAATATATGTATGCATTTACATGTTACGTATTTATTTTAATATATTTGTTAAGGTTAAGTGATATACAAAAATTTGTACATATTTAATATATACAATTTGATTAATTTGGACATAAACAAAATCTGTGATAACACCACCACAGTCAAAGTATTTAGCCTATCCAACACTTTCCAGTGTTTCCTTGTGTTCTCTGTGTGTATGTGTGTTTTTGTATGTGTCAGAACACAATGTGATTTCTACCCTCTTAAAAATTTGGAGTGAACTATATAACATACTGTTAGCTATAGGCATTATGCTGTATAGCAGATCTCTAGGACTTATGCATATGACATAACTGAAACTTTTTACCCGTTGAACAAGAATTCTCCATTTTCACCACCTCTTATCATCTGGCCATTGCAATTATATTCTCTGCTTCTATGAGTTTCATGATTATAGTTACGTCATATAAACAGGATCATGAAGTATTTGTTGTTCTGTGACTGACTTACGTCACTTAGCAAGATGTCTTTTGGGCTTATTCATATTGTTGAGAATGGCACTGGAAACCTTGTACACTGTTGCTGGGAATGTAAAGTGGTGTATCAGCTATGGAAAACAGTCTGGTGATTTCTCAAAATATTAAACCAGAACTACCACACAGTCTGCCAGTCCTACTTCTAAGTATACAGCCAAAAGAAATGAAATCAGCATCTCTGAGAGATGTCTGCACTCTTAAGTTCATTGTATCTATTTTTCACAAAATATCTTTTTATTTTTTTGTTATTTTGAATTCTGTAAGATTTGGAAGCAACCTAAGCGTTCATTGCAAAATATCTTGAGAATCTTCTCATTCTTTCCTAAAACCCCCACCTTCTCACAATGTAGATGAGTTGAATATCTTCAGTTCTATTATTATAAACCAACAATTTTGAGAGGGGATTTTCTCATACTATAAAAAAGTAGTTTTCAGAGGTGATTTTTTGCCACATTGTTGCCTCAGTATATGGAAGCCTCTTTGAAACCCTCTCAAACACACACACAGACACGCGCACACACACACACACAGGAGATGCAGATACTCTTTGGAAACAGTGACTTGATGATGATTACAATGTTTAAATTCATGCTTTCCTTAGAACACCAATGGCATTCCTTGTAAAAATAGGTAATTAACAAACATCGAATTACTGAATTAAGTCTTTGTATTTTTTTCTTTTTCTTTAAAAAAAAATTAACATTTTTACCTATGTAACAAAACTGCACAACCTACAAATGTACCCTGGAATTTAAAAGTTGACAAAAAATATTAACGAGCTTTCGTTGTTTGCTTAATATGTTCCAGGCTTTACTCCAGGCAATTGACAGAAAGAAATATTTTTCTTGCTAGTATTAAATAGTAGGTATGAAAGAAATAGTAGGTAAAAAGGATTAAAAAGTGGCATGACAAAAGCACATATGAACATGGTAGGAGGAAAAAAAAAACAGGTGCTCAATTCTAACTACAGATCAACAAAACATACATAGAATAATTAGTAAGGTAATACTGCTTCCATGTCTAATAATGTGAAAACTTTAGGAAATAATTTCAAACAAAGGAAAAGAAAAATTTTAAAAATGAACAAAAGTGTGTACTTGTGTAACCAACCAATCAGCTCATGAAAATGCAAGTAACACAGTACTCTCACTCATATGCAAATTAGTTTTTTTCTTTTTTTTTTTTTTTTTTGAGACAGAGTTTTGCTCTTGTTACCCAGGCTGGAGTGCAATGGTGCGATCTCGGCTCACCGCAACCTCCGCCTCCTGGGTTCAAGCAATTCTCCTGCCTCAGCCTCCCGAGTAGCTGGGACTACAGGCACGTGCCACCATGCCCAGCTAATTTTTGTATTTTTAGTAGAGACGGGGTTTCACCATGTTGACCAGGATGGTCTCGA
>PVKV010001849.1:74675-90590 GCA_004027835.1 Alouatta palliata | reverse complement strand
CGCAAATTAGTTTTCTATGACTGCTGTAACAAATTGTCAGGAATACAGTGTCTCAAAAGGATAGAGATTTGTTATCGGTTCTGCATGTTTGAAATTCAATCTGGGTCTCACGGAGCTAAAATGAAGGTATCTCCAGGACAACACTCTTTTTAAGGCTCTGTAAAATATTATTTTTTGCCTTTTCCAACTTGCAAAGACCCCACATCTCATTGTCCATTCTTCTAGAGTTTCATCTTCCTCTCACCCTTCTTTCCTGAACCCCTATTCCACTTTTAAGGACCTATGTGATTACAACCAGAGACCATAAACTAGGTGACTTGTAAGCAGCAGAAATTTATTTCTCGCAATTCTGAAGGTTGAAAATGTTTTATCAGCATGTCCCCATGGTTGAGATAGGGTGAAGATTCTCTTTCAGGTTGAAAATACTGACTTCCCATTGTATCTTCACATGGAGGAACAGAAAGCAAGGTAGCTCTCTGGCATATTCCTATTAGAACATTAGCACTATATATGAGAGCTTCACCCCCATGGTCTAATTATATCACAAAGGTGCTACCTCAGAATGACATCACAGTGGGGATTACAAATGAATTTGGGGATGGCAGAAACATTCAGTCCCTAACACTGGATTCCCAAAAATAAATCCAATTTAATGTCAGTTAGGTTATGAGCACTAGGATGCTTCCATGGGCAGACATCCATATTTGAAATTGGATTCCTAGACTGGGCTTTAGAAACTAAAGATGCGCTGGAGATTCAGTGTCACATTAGCCGACAAATGAATACCACTCAGAGTGGTTATGAAAAAAAAAAAAAAGATCCCACCAAGAGATGGGATAGCAGAAGAGTTAGATGGAGAACACAAAATAAGCAAAATCATGAGATGAATCCTGAATCTGGAGACTCTCTCACTCATTGTATGAGAAATTTAGCAGCTTGAGCCACCTTGATCCAACCAAGTCTTGTTTTTCACTATCAGGTGAATAAATGGCTTTTTGTCAAGTGACAAAACATATTGTAACAAAACTTCGGTGTTAATTCTTAATGTCTGACATTAACAATGTCACACACTTATTCTATGATCCTTTCATTTGTGGGCTGCCCCAGAATTCTGGATGTGATAGACAAACATCCTGGGGCTCTGATTCCAAACATACAATTTAATTGCTCTACAGATCTTGAGAAAAATCACTTAGTTTTGCTAACCCTCTGTTATTCTTCTATAAACTAGGGATGATAATCCTTATGAGAAAGGATTATTGCACAAATTAGAGATAATGCAGGTAAAGAGCACTTGGCACATTGGCTGACCCATAGGAGGTAGCCAGTGGTTAAATTCTGTTTTATTGTTGCTTGTATTATTTGACTCCCCAGGCAGCATATTGGTGTGTCTCTATCTTTTCAGCAATAAAGGGGATATCTAAACTGACAGATGAATGCTCTGGAGTGTGCCATTTCTGTTTTTCTTATTCTGGAGAACAACTGATCTGATTTGAAAACTAGTCATTTCAGGAATATATAATGATACATGCTAAATGAAATGACCACTATGAATATTAATTTATATTATCAAAAAGAAATAACCGAGAGTCTTAAAAATGATCACTATGTACAAAACAGTAATATGGACACTCTCCTTAATTACAGACCTGATAGCAAAGGCAGTTTCACAAGGTAAGCAGGAATACTTCTATTCAGCCAGTGGTTCTATCTGTAAATGCAATTTTAATGCATGCCTGATAATAAGTGTATATTTCAGAAATTTCATACATTTATTTATTTTCTCACTGCTAGGTAAATAAAGAGAGTAAGAGATATTTTTGGGTTTAGAATTTTGGCTATTCACATAAAAACAGAACTATCCCTTTTGAGATTATGATATAAAACTTTAGAATGTGAATGTCTATTTAAATTACCTGTTTGTTTCATCACACTTTATTTTGGTTCCAAAACTTGGAACCAAAGGTAGATAAGAGTTTGTAGCCCTAAAAGAATTCAATTTATTGTCCAAATTGACAATGTCCAAAGAGTCAACATCTAACAAAACTGGAGGAAGAAAAGTGTTACGAAAACACTGATTTGTGTGTGTGTGAGAGAGACAGAGAGAGAGAGATTATTTCCATTGCTCTTCAAGCTTTATTTTGAGTTAAGAATCTTCAACCCAAAATTGTTGCTTCCTCTGGAATTTTCTAGGTTTTTAGAGAACACTGCTTTATGTATTTTTAGTGTGATAAAATGTTTTTACAGTATTATTATTCCCAGAATATAACCTTGGTCATAGATGACAAAAATTATGTTTTTATAATTTTGAAATATATGTAGTTAGAAAATCTGATGCTCTTAAGTTGCTAAACCATTGGACCTCATGTTATTTTATGAATGTTGATATTTTTCAATTTGTAATAGTACCATGCTAATAACAAAATAATATTTTCAATCATGTTATTTATTGAGAGTATCTCTCTTTAATATTTTTTATTCATTCATTCATCCACCCATTTAGCAAATTTTTGAGGTATTATTTCTGCGGGCTAGGTACTTTTCTAAGACTGTAAATGTGAATGAAATAGCCACAGTTCTCTAACTTCACAAAGATTATTTGTGTTTAAAAAAAAAAGAGAAAACAAATATTTGGTATGCCCACTAATGTCTTGGGTGTATATGGGTACAGGTTGCAGGCGGGGCAGAGTGGTCTTGGAAAATGTAACGTTCGGGTGCAAAAATGCCTGTGCTCACTCAGGTTCACTGGCACAGGCCTTAGGGTGTATCCCTCACCAGGGACCCTGCCTTTCTCTACCCAGAACTTCCCTACACCATTTCCATATCATTAATAACACTAAATGTATGGCAATATACAAATTTATTAAATTTTGTATACTCAAATACATTAAAAAGTTACTAAATATTAATATCTAAAATTAAATGTACTTTCATTCTAATCCTAATGTTCTTTTATAGAATTAGAAAAATATTATTAATATGTAAAATACAGAGCAATAGACAGTTGAATCAAATCTGAACACAAGAAGGAGTAATTTCTCTGTCAGATATGATAGCATTATAAAGCTAATGCAATTAAAGCTGCATAGTGTTGCCATATCTATGCACATATAGAACAACAAAACAAAAGAAAGATAAGACATATCCTCAAACATATATGGGAAGCTGCTAAATGTCTGACCACGAAAGCACAGCACATCAGGAGAAAAGCACAGACTCTGCAAAATAGTGCTCAAGTTGTTCTTCACATGGAAAAAAGTAAATAGATCTTTATTTACACTATACAAGAAAAATGAACTCTAAGTGCACAAGATATCTTGTTAGGAGCAATAATTTAAAATATTTAGCAAGTTGGGTACTATTATGATATAAGATTTAATAAGACAAGAGAGAGAAGACATGGAAACACAACAAAAAAGAAGTCAAATTTATAGATCGTCAGAGACAGAAATAAACGGCAAGCTCCTGACTGGGATGGCATTTTTTTTGTGGGCCTTTAACAAACATTTAGAAATTACACACAATGTATTAGAATCTCTTACAGATCATTAATATTGAAAAAGGGAGAAGTCAGCAAATGATATGAATAACTATTTTCAGAAGTAAAAATCTGTCAATAAATATAAAAATATTTTAATTACTTTAAATAGAAAAATGCGAATGAAAGAAAGGTTTTCCAACGTGAAAAAGCAATGATGTGTACTATTTACAAAGGTATGTACAGATGTTGAAAGTGTCAAGTTGTAGACAGGAAAGATTAACATCTATTGCAAGATCATAGATTTCTCTAAGGCGGGAGAGGTGGGATAACACATAGTGTTCAGACAGGCTGTGGTATTAATCTTGTAAATATGTTTAAAGAATCTGAAGCATAATTAATCACTATGTTTCTGATAGACACAGGTCTTTATTATGTATGTATATGTGTGTATGTGTTTATTCAAAATAATTTTCTATTTTCTCAAAGAATATGATTCAATAGGCAAATATTAAATTATGTATCTGTTTACAAATGTTTTCAATATAATAGAAGGTTAAAAATAGAAAATAAATGTTGTCTATTTTCTGCCCCATCTGCCCTCCAGAATTAAGTGAAATTTCTCATTATCAAATTTTATCATTTATGTTCTTAGTTATTTGATTGATTATTCTTACAATTAGAAATATTCAACAATGAAATGGTTCAACTATTTTTATCTTTCATCTAACTTTGGTCTTTCAGAATATCCTATTAATTTACTATATCCACATATATAAATATTCCAATTATCAGCTTCTCACAGGATTTATTTTATTCAGGAAATCTTTCACATCCCTCAATGGGCTTTGAGGTAAAAGGGGATACGGTCTCTTGTGTTCAAATAGTTACGTTCAATAGTTACAGTAGTTTGCAAAATTCTTACAACCTTTGTCCAAGACAACAATTTTCAATATCATTCAAGTAGATAACTAGGAAAATCCTACCAAGCTTCTGCCTTTTGCATTTTTTTCTGACTAGGGCTTTATCAAAAATTAAGTAACTAAACACTTCGTTTAGAATTACATGATGAAGAAAAGATTTCCCCTTACTGAAATTTCTAGTCTAGAGCTTTACTGCATGACTCTAGAATTGTTCATTCGTGTGTCTTTCTGTCCTCAAGCAAGCCATGAGAATAAAAGGATGCTGCAGTCAGATATTAACTCCATCAAGTGAGGTGTTCAGTAATACTGACCAGAAAATCTTCAAGACTTTCACATAGTATTAGAGTTCTTAAGAAAGACCAATCAATAGGATAAACTGATAAAGAGAGACTTGAAGAGAGATAGAGGTATACGAGAGGACGTATGTTAGAGGAATTGGCTTACTTGTTGATGGAGGCAGAGAAGTCCTATGATAGGCCATCTGCAACCTGGAGAACCAAGAATGCCCACAGCATGGCACAGTCTAATTTCAAAAGCCTCAGGACCAACAAAGCCAATGGCATAACTCTCAGCTTGAGGCCAAATACTTGAGAACCTGGGGAGGCTGCTGATGTGAATTCTAGAGCCCAAAAGTTGGAGACTCTGAGGTTCTGACATCTGGGGGCCTGGGAAGAAGGAAGACCTGGACCCAGAAGATAAAGTAAGAATTTGTCCTTCCACCTTTTAAAAATTCCATCTAGGCCTCTAGTCAACTGTATGGTGCCACCCACACTGAGGATGCATCTTTACTCAGTCCACCTACTCACATGCCAAAGTCCTCCTGATACAACCTCACAGACCCACCCAGAAATAATGCATTACCAGTTATCTTGGTACCCCTTACTCCAGTCAAATTGACATATAAAATTAACCATCATGTACATATACAAATTATGATTATAGTCTGGAAGAATTGGAATGAAATGAATGGCATCAATTATGAAGTTTAGGTTTTTTTGTTTGTTTGCCTTCATTTTTATTTTTGTTTTTGAAACAGGGTCTTTCTGTTTCCAGGAATAAGAGTGCAGTGATGCAATTATAGCTCACTGCAGCCTCAAACCTCTGGGCTCAAGTGATCCTCCTACTCAGTTTCCTGAGTAACTGGGACCACAGGCACACACCACCAATCCTGACTAACTCCTTTATTTTGTGTAGAGATGGTGTCTTGCTATGTTGCCCAGGCTGGTATTGAACTTCTGGCCTCAAGTTATCCTCCTGTCTGGGATTACAGATGTGAGTCACTGCACCACAGTCAAAAGGCCTTGAAGAAGGTCAAACATTTGAGATTCTAAATTCTCATGGTGTGTAACTGCCAAAAAGAAAGACGAGTGCTGTGCTGAAATAGATATTTCTATGAGAAGCTAGATACCTTTAAAGCATACTAACATTTTATCTCAAGTAACTAACATCCAAAATATAACTTATCGATTATTTAATGGATTTCTAAATTTGTGAAAAGCATTGTTGAATTTGTCTTTGTTCTTTATAACCACATATTCCAAAACTATCTAGTTTTTATGCTTTTGAATTCTAAATTTCGATCTAGCGTTGAATTAATGTAAACAAACCTAATGATTCATAGGTGACTACTTGAATTGTTCTGAAGCATTATATCTCACATTTCACATTTTAACTGTTAAATGAAAATCTAATCGTTTGTTGCCCATTTTTCTTGTCTATAGTCTTAAAATAATAGTTTTACAAGAAATGCAATATAAAATATTATTTATTTCAGGACTTTTTTCTGTATTATAATTTTGTCATTTCTTTCCACAAGAGAAACTTGACTCGTTCTCAAAGTATGTTTCCTCCTTTTTTAAAAAAAACATTTTGCTTTTTGACCTGTGAAAACTATTCCTGGAAATAGTCTTTTAGATTAGTCCCAGTATGTAGTTTTCATTAACCCTCCTTATTTATGCTCCATGTTTTATTTATTTTTCTAATTAGAAACCCAGCCAGGTTCAAATGCTGAAATCAGCAAGCAGGCTGAAGGGACCCACATTTTTTCTTCTGTAGTCTTAGGTGTGCATAAGCAGTGCCCCTTGTAGAAATGCACAACATGAGCTAATTTTTATAAAACTGGAACAAGCCTCTCATATAATTTTTATAATACCATAAAACCTAATGTTATGTTAAATTATTTTTTTTATATTCAACAAGGACATTAGGAGGAGACACAGCGATGAAAGGTACAGTCTTTTCAATGTTCTTTGCATTGCATCTTGTAATGGGTACCCTTTAATTTTCTAACTTTATTACCAGCTAATAAAAAATATATAAATTATTTTAACAAACAATATCTTAAATATTTTAGCACATGCAGGCTAATATGTTATAAAATTATTTCAAACCAGGTATATTTTAGAGATGATGCATTTCCTGTATAAAAGAGATATGCATTTGGAACCAATAATGTTGCCTTCGTTTACAGTAAAAACATGTTAATTAAAGCCTGGAGACTTTTAAACGTTAATATTTGTGGAGTTTTATAATCCTTCTGTGTCTTACCTCGGGTCAAACTAAATTATCTTTTTATTGAATATCTAACCATAACAATTGTGATAACAGCAACTTCAAACTGAACTAGTGAAAAGTTCACAAAGATATTTCTTAAGATATTAAATGATTCATTCCACATTAAAAGCATCAGACAAAAACTAAAATAATACTTAAATAAGCTATTATTTTAGCTTGAGGTTTTGATAAATTATGTGGCTTATCCATTGTCACAGATACAGGAAGAAGTACATTTATGACTCTAAATCAAATATCTTGACCCAGCTTGTGCTTCCCTCCTGCCAAAACATTTTGTCAAATATGAAAATATCTGCCCCACCCCCATTCTTATGATATTTTTTGTTTTCTGAAAATCTGGCAAATCGCTGCTATTAGTATCATATACTTTTTACCTCTTTATTGTCAGTAATATCAGTTCTTATTCTGGTTGCTTATGTAAAAACTAACATGATTATTTTCTTCATCTACTCTTCTACTTTCTACATCTAAGTTGTATAAAATTTTATTTCACATTTCCTCACTGATTTTACATTTCCTTCCATTTTTACTGTCACTATTTTGCTCTAGGTAGCCCATCAACTAATTATTATTATTATTATTATTATTATTATTATTTTGAGACGGAGTTTCGCTCTTGTTACCCAGGCTGGAGTGCAATGGCGCGATCTCGGCTCACCGCAACCTCCGCCTCCTGGGTTCAAGCAGTTCTCCTGCCTCAGCCTCCCGAGTAGCTGGGACTACAGGCACGTGCCACCAAGCCCAGCTAATTTTTGTATTTTTAGTAGAAACGGGGTTTCACCATGTTGACCAGGATAGTCTCGATCTCTTGACCTCGTGATCCACCCGCCTCGGCCTCCCAAAGTGCTGGGATTACAGGCGTGAGCCACTGCGCCCAGCCCATCAACTAATTATTGAGTTATTGAAGTAATTTCATTTGCACTCACATTTTTTTCTTGTCTCAGCCCATTTCAATTTCACTGGTACCAATGAACAGCCAATTGCTGTTGAAAGGCCATCATCCTGTCACTAAATTGGTCAGGATCCTGTAATGTTCTTTATTTCCTAAATAATCACAATGTGAGCACATATCACTTATCGGACTTTCTACCTGCATTATATATTCTACAATGACCTTTGATATGGCCAGGGGCTTTCTTAAAGCCCCCTGAATATATTTCTCATACTGGACTCTGTGTCTTGCTTATTGCTGTGTTTCAAGCTAAGTCCTCCCTATGCTCACGTTATGTAAACTTCAGTCATTAATCAACAAAGTTCCACTTTCTCAAAGAACCATGCTCTAGCAATATCTTTCTCCACACTAGGGAAATTGACTCAGACTCTGATATTAATAACCCTGCCTATGGACTTCTGCCTCTATAAAGCATGAAAATGATTTATATTCCTATCTTGTAAGGTATTATTTCTAAAAATTCTGCATTTCTTTCAATAAATCTATAATCTTATATATAAACATATGCATATATATATAAAGCTAGAATGATATTCACCAAGAAAATGCATTTAAGTCAATTATGAATATTCTCCTGAAACATAATTTAGTATGAGTACCTGAGAGTACAAAGATGTCATGGCTGTTCAAGCTATTCCTGACACAAACAATATAAGCCGAAGGAAGAGTGAGAATTTGTGTGTAGTGGGGTTTAGAAATCTACGAAAACCTTTGTGTAGAAAATGAAATTAAAACACACAAATAAAAATTGTTTAGGTGTTAAAGTATGCAAGGAAAACAGAGATGGAAAGAAATTCAAGTGTGCTGAGGTAGAAAGAATTGGGACATGGATGAATCTGGAAACCATCATTCTCAGAAAACCAACACAAGAACAGAAAACCAAACACAGCATGTTCTCACTCACAGGTAGATGTTGAACAACGAGAACAGGTGGACACAAGGAGAGGAGCATCACACACTGAGGTCAGTTGTGGGGGTGGCTCGGGGAGGGACAGCGAGGAGTGGGCAGGGTGGGGAGGGATAACGTGGGGAGAAATACCAGATATAGGTGATGGGGGGATGAAGGCAGCAAACCACCTTGCTATGTGTGTACCTATGCAACAATCCTGCATGATCTGCACATGTACCCCAGAACCTAAAGTACAAAAAAAAAAAAGAGAAGTAATATCTCCTCCCCTCTTCTAAATATATACATATTGTGTTTTTCTTTTAAGTTAATACCCTTTAAAATATTAAACCAACAGTGGATTTCTAAATTAAAAAAAAAAAAAAAAAGAATTAAAAGATGCCAGTACAGCAGGAGTCAAGGGAGGAAGGGTAGAAGTGGAATAGGACAAAGCAGATTTCAGATAATGCAGGACTTTGTAAAACATATTCTTGAAATGTGTATCATAGGACAATGAGAAATCATAGAAAGACTTTAAGCTAAAAGTAATTGACATTGAACCACATTTTAAACACTTCTGCAGTGTTTTAAAAGTGTTTATCTTTAATTTTTGAAATTAATTCAAGAGGGTAAAGGTGAGAACAGAAAGCATGGAAACAGAAAATTGGCACAAAGCTGCTAAGCTTGGACATAGAAATCTCAGTTAAGGGGCTACAACTATATAGAAAAGAAGGAAAAAAATGATTTACTCCAGAGTTGGTATATAAATGAAAAAAAAAGTAGAATAATTTGACTTGGGAATCTATTCATTCAACCAATAACTGAATAACTACTCTGTAGAAAATGATGGAGAATATAGATAACAACAGAATAGATTCTTAAAAGCATCTATTAATGGACATTACACTTTGCTGAGAGGAGAGAGAAAACAATCACATACTGAGTTATTTTAGAGCAATGGAAAAAATGTCACAAAGATTGGAAATAGGGGATATTGAGGGAAGAAGTTTTCACTTTGGTTGTATAGAATCCCATATAAGTTTTTTACAATATAAAATAAGTTCTTTCAAAAAATTATTCATGCATTACTTACAACTTTGACAGTACAATAAAACTGAACTCTATGCATAAATTCGCAAAATAGAAATATATCATGTCAGAAGAATTGTTTTATCTCCTGAATACTATTCAAGAAATTAAAGATGACAACATGAAACATGGTTTGGAATTATTAAAGCAGATTAAATTTGGCCTTAACTGCCTTCATACATAGTGAACTCTATCCTAACTTAATATGTAAATACTGTAGCCTAAGAGTGAAGTAGCCAATTCTCAGCCAATCATAGCAGCTAAGCTTTCATGGGATTACAGGCTGTAAACTCCAAAAGATGTCTGAATAAGGTAAATGCAGAGCCAATCTGAATGAATCAGGACATGTATGCCACTGCTTTTTTTCTGTCTATACCTGCTCAGGCTTCTGGGTACAGCTCTCCAATCCTTTACAGATACAGCATGCTGTCCTATTCATAAATTGTTTCCTTGTGCAGATAAACTCTGCTAAATTTAATTTTGCTAAAGTATTTACAAGATCTTTTCAAAGCAGTTTTAATTTAGCAGTATAGGATTTTTCTGTAGATCTTTTTCTTCTCCTAGGTTATTTGCAAAATGAATTTTACTTATTTATGCCAATTGTAACATTTTCTAACATTAGTTAATTTTATATTTGCTTACAGAAAAAAAATTCATGTTACATGTACATTTCTCATGAACGATTCTTTCTGTTGTTTGTGTGTTAACTTTGTTTTGGTAATGCATGGTATTTTAAATCTCCAGTTAGTAAATTAACCCTGGAACTCACAATGTTCATTTTATAAATTATTTTTTCTAAATAAAAGATACATGCTTAGATTACATTCAATAGTGGTTCATTTTGAGACCATAAAAAGCATTAATATTCTTAAGGTAAAAGGTACACAGACTCATTAAAATAGCTGCCTATGCATTTACATAATAGATAATTGTGATATAATTCTTTTATCTAAGGCAATTCTAACCATACGTGACACATCTCTGAATTGCATTTCATCAATTTTGAGGTAATTTTTGCCTTAATATCTTCGTAAGATAGCTTTTTTCCTGACTACTTTTAATTAACTTTTTATTAAACCTTTGAGTAGTTCTTTTATATAGTTTTCAAAGATCATAGTTTATTGTATTGCTTTTAAAATATTAAATGACACCTTATCTCTAACTTCTAGCTATAATGCTGTTACACAAATTGATTTAAAGTGTGATGTAATAAGTAGAAGCAAAGTTTAGGAAATATGAGTTGAGAGTGGGTAAAAAAGGCATTACTTTTTCTACCAATACATATGGATGACAATGAGTGTAATAATATCTAAATTATAAAGGAAAAAATTAAAAACAGATATTATGTTATAATTATCAATGGGAAGAAAATAGTAGTTTTGAAAAAATTGATTAACATTTTATCAGCATATATATTTAATAAAATATTCTAAAATGTCTATTTTTTCCTATGAGAGAATACCTAAGAGAAGTAGAATTTGGATTCAGAAACTTTGACTGAGGCAGTTAGAAACAGCTGCAAACTTTATTAAACTGCATGTTCTTCTGTAAATAATAATCTAGGGACTTATCAGGATTAGCAAAATCTGTTCCTCAGATGTAAGCAAATGATTCTGGATGGAAAAACTCAAGTGTTTCCATATGTGCGTATGTACAAATGAACATAAGCTCTATGTCAAGTGAATACATGTAGATGCAATACATATGGTAACTATAACAAGGATAAGAGGGAACATTAATAGAATTATAGAGCTGCAAAGCCTTTACATCATATTTGCATTTTATTATAGCAAGTATAGTCTGAAATATGTTTTTCTTATAATTCAAAGTTTAATTTGTAAAAAAAACTTAATATGTGTAAAAATGCAATAGACAAAATGGAATTCTAAATTTACATGTGTGCATTTATAATGCATATGTTTGTATGTATGTGTATTTCTTTTAAAGGTAGTAAAAGAAAAGCAGAAGAGAAAAATAAAATATAGCTTAAAAAGAGCAAATAGTAAAATTTTACATTTAAATACAATTGTATCAATAATTACATTGAATAAACTTAAATATTCTTAATGTCATGGATAGAAAAAGACATAGCATGAAAACAGAAAGAATAAGAAAGCTGAATCAGCTATATTAGTGTCAGGTAAATAGACCTTTAGACAGAGAGAATGTTATTTCATAACAATTAAATATTTAATGCATTCAGAACATTTAACAGTCATAAATACACATATTCTTAATGACAGAACTTCTGAATACATTAAAGAAAATAATACAGAATTAAAGTAAAAATTATAAAATTACACACTTGTATGTACAGGCTTAACAAACCTGTCTCTAAAAATGTTATAGAACATTCTGACAAGCCGTGTGTTAGATATATGAATAATGCTATCAATGACTTGACTAACTTTATATGTATTGAACACTAATCACAGCTGCAAAAATGCTTTTGCAAAAGCACTTGGTCCAGTTAAGATTAACCATATACTTGACCACAAATTAAGTCTCAAAAAATTTTTAAAGAATAAATTCAAATAGAGTGTGCTAATCACATTAAATATCAATTATAAGACAAGCAGAAGATATTTAGAAATTAAAACATATTCTAAATAATTCCTAGATTAAATTTTAAAAAACACAGGGGACTGGGCTCAGTGGCTCATGCCTGTAATCCTAGCACTTTGGGAGGATGAGGCAAGAGGTTCACTTGAGGTCAGGAGTTCAAGGCCAGCCTGGCCAACACGGCAAAACCCCGTCTCTACTAAAAATAGAAAAGTTAGCTGAGTGTGGTGGCATGTGCCTGTAGTCCCAGCTCCTTGGGAGGCTGAGAAAGGAGAATCGCTTGAACCTGGGAGGAGGAGGTTGCAGTTAGCCGAGATGATGCTGCTGCACTCCAGCCTGGGGGACAGAGTGAGACTTCGTCTCAAACAATAACAAACAAACAAACAAAAAGCACAAGGAATTTTAAAACAGTATCTTGAATTCAGTGAAAATGAAAATAAATCATATCAAAATCAGTGGGATGAAGCAAAGCCTGTACTTAGAGGGCAAGTGCGATACTTTCAAATTCTTATGTAGTAGTCTTCCCTTATCCTCCCCTTATCCTAAGGAATGTGCTCAGAGATCCACAGTGGATGCCTGAAACCATGGATAGTACTGAACCCAGTTACTGTCAATTGAAATGCTTTTCTGTTCATGTCTTCCACCCACATTATATAAGGCTTTGTCTGTCTAAACTAAGGACAAATCACTCACTGCATCTGTAATTTGTGCAGTCTGAAGTGCAACAATAAAACTAGCACACGTTTACATTTTCCACCATTTCGTGGAGAAAAATTTTGTTCTTACCAAAGATCTTAGTAAATTCAAAGTAAGATTTTTCTTTCTTGCTTTACTAGTGGAGAACGTTCACCTTCTCACTTAAAGGAAGCACTTCACGTTTTTACTTTGGCATATTCAAATTGCCAGCATTACTACTCTTGTGCCATGGCGAGGCCATAATTAAAGTAAAATAAGGGTAACTTTAACATAAGCATTGCAGTACCGTATTGAGATAGCTGACCTGATAACTGAGCTGGCTATGAAGTGACTCATGGGTGGGGAGTGCATACAGTGTGGACATGCTAGACAAAAGGAGGTTGTCACATCCTAAGTGAGACAGAGCAGATGGTGCGAGATTTCATCATGCTACCCAAAATAGCATGCAGTTTAAACTTATGAATGATTAATTTCTGGAATTTTCCACTTAGTATTTTCAGACCACAGATAACTATACATGAAAAGCAAAACTGCAGATAGAGGGAAATACTGTATTAGGAAAAAGGACAAAATGAATGATATGTCTTTCTGCCTTAGGAGGTTATAAAAATAAAAAGATCAGAAGATCAGGAGACCGAAACCACCCTGGCCAACATGGTGAAATCCCGTTTCTACTAAAAATACAAAAATTAGCTGGGCGTGGTGGCGTGCGCCTGTAATCCCAGCTACTCAGGAGGCTGAGGCAGGAGAATTGCTTGGACCTGGGAGGCGGAGGTTGCAGTGAGCCGAGATCGCGCCACTGCACTCCAGTCTGGCGCCTGGTGACGGAGGGAGACTCTGTCTCAAAATAAATAAATAAATAAAATAAAATAAAATAAAAAGATCAAGATGTTCTATTCATGAAACTGGCAGTTTTTCTGAAAAACCATATTCACATGGATTCTTACTTGGGAAAATTTTTAACTTCTAACAAACACTTCGTTATACTAATATATAGGTTTTTTATTTCATGATTTAATTATGACACAAAATTTTGGTACTTTAAATTTTACTTATTTTTAAAAATACTTGACATAAACTTCTTAATATTTTCAAACTATCCATAAGTCTGAGATTATATCTGTTTTTATTCATATCATTTCACTGTTCATTATGTCTTTTCTACTTATTCAATCTTGCAAAATGTTTGTCTATTTTTTAAATGAGTTTCTGCTTTCCTTACATTTTAGTATTTCATTTAATATCTTACACGTTATGTTATTCCTCTGTTTATACATTCTTAAGTTTAACACAAATTATCAATTTATACTTATAACTTACTTATTTTTAAATAAAATATCCACTTATTTTTTTTTGAACTTAGAGATTTATTAAGTAAAAAAAATCATTACAAACCTAATGTAGAAAAAGAAAGGCAAGGGACTACACATTAATATTCGGGAGTCACTTAGGTTGACTCCATTACCTGACTATTCTAAACAGTGGTTGATTTAATCATTTCACATTGCAGTTCCAAACCGTAACATCGCTTTGTACCTCATAAATGTATACAATTATAAATGGTTAATTTACAGTAAATTTTTAAAAAATGATTTGTGGAACTAGTATTTTGAGATCAGAAAGAGAAAGAAGATCTGTAAAGGAACCACAGAGAGAAGTAGATAAGGACACTGCTGTGGCAAGGAAGCCATGCAAGTAAAGTTTTTCAGGAAGGAGACAGTGATGCTCCTGGAAGATCAGGTAATCTAATGTAAAAGTATTGGACATTGAACAGGCCAAGATGGAAGCTATTCCTAAACCTGTTACACAAACTTCAGTGGGGTGGTAAGTGGTAGAAAAAAAAAATCCTGGAGTTAATAAGAAATAAAAAAGTAAATAAATCAGAAATGTTATGTACAAAATTTTGGAGAAGTTTTGTTATACACAGACTAATGAGGAAACATCTGGAGCTGTAGGTATAGTTTCCAGGAAATTTATTTACATGGTATGGACTAAGGATTATTAGGCAAAAGAAAGGAAACTTTGATGAAGTAGGAATATAAATAAAGCATTATAGGAGCGATTTCCCTTAATGTCAAGAGTAGGTGGGATTCATGGCACATCCAGGAAGTTCAGCAGTTCTAGCAAGAGAGCAGGTAAAATAGACATGTGTTGCTTTTGTTAGATTAGTGGATCTGCTGCTGAGAACAATAAGTAGTTCACTTGTTTGCTTAAATTTTCTCATTGAAATACAAAGCAATCTCCTGAGTCAAATGTAATAATAGAGTTGAGATAGTAAAGACGACATAAAAGATCATTCTCAGAGATTAGAAGAGACGATAGATTAGAGAAAGTGGAGGCATTGCAAGATATTGCAAAGATTTTGCCCAAGATTTGTGGTCATTTATTTAGAGTAAGAATAATCGGTACAATGAAGAGTCTTTTCTCATCTACTTGCTTTTGCTCAATTTTGGGCATGGAGAACGCAAAACAAAAAGCAAGATTCAAATATGATATTGATGAAATTATTCAACTAAAATATAATTCAAGAATTTAGAATTTAATATACAGGCATCATTCTCAGCAAACTGACACAAGAACAGAAAATCAAACACCGCATATTCTCACTCATAGGCGGGTGTTGAACAATGAGAACGCATGGACACAGGGAGGGGAGCATCTCACACTGGGGTCATTTGGGGGAAAAAAGGGGAGGCACAGCGGGGGGTGGGGAGTTGGGGAGGGATAGCACGGGGAGAAATACCAGATATAGGTG
>PVKV010001849.1:0-74575 GCA_004027835.1 Alouatta palliata | reverse complement strand
TCTTGCATGTTCTTCACATGTAGCCCCAAACCTAAAATGCAATAAAAAATATATATATTAAAAAAATTATGTACCTATATTATACTTTAGGTATATTTTTATATCTCACGGGGAAGACAGGTTTTCTACCACCACTTGTTTAGGTTTAGGTCAGAGCTAATTTATTAACATACCACATTGAAGAATAAGGCTTTAAGAAGTGAGTAATCAATCACTTATTTTCTTTATAAATGATTCAGAGTATGTTTTCTTCAATGTGTAACATTTATTTATTACCTAAGTATTGATGCATAATGTTTTTAATCAATTCTACATATTATGTAAGTTTCTATCATTTTCATCTTCTTTAATTTGTGTATTAGGTAATATTGTCTTATCATTTAGTTATTATATTTAAACTTAATTGTGTATTGGTTGGAGACTAATGTTAGTATGATTCATATTCTTTGAAGTTGGTCAACACTATGACATATAACCTGACAATTTCACAAAGGGTAACGTGCTTATGATTAATGTTTTCTATAATTACTGGACAAAAAATATATATGGCAAACCAAGTCTATTAAATGTTGTTTTTCACATTGTGCATATATTTTATACAGTGTCCTTGATCTATCTAGAGTCATGACAAGTCTGTTGAATCCTCCTCATCATGACAGTGAATATATTTATTTCTTCATACTTTTCTATTTGATCATATATAGTAATGAATTTATGTTCACAAAATCAAAATCTGTTACATATTCTAAATGAGCTGAACTGCTTATAATTATGCATTAACTATAATGTTTTTTTTTCCATCAGGCTCCTTTTATCTGATATCAGTAGAGTTACAGGCATGCGTTTTTATTTGTCAGTTCATTTATTTTAGTTATTGGTGTTCTTAACTGATTTTCCACCCTTGCGTTTAATGTTTGCACGTCCTTGACGTCTTAGCAATGAACATGTTCCTACATTTTTAAAACTTTAATGGAATCAATTTATTTCCAAACTGATAAGTATAATTCAGTAACATTACTTTAATTATTGATCTATTCTGTTTGGCACTTATTTTACTTATTGATATGTTCAGACCTGTTTGCCATAATTTGTCATATTTTTATCAAATATTGTTTATTTTTATTTTTATACTGTCATACTTTCAAAACATTTTCTATAATTTTATTTAATAAAACAGCTAATTAAAAAATCTTTAAATAGCATTGTAAAGACAATTTTAAAAATGAATTCAACCTAGGAGAATATATTTTAATAATATGTGATAAAACTTCATTCTAGAATCACAGCACACGAAAAGATTCTCAGTATCATTAACTTAGGAAATCTAAAATAATGCCACAGTGAGATAACACTATAGGTGTATTCAAAGGATTTAACCAATAAGAACAAAATACCTAATACTGATGAGGAGAACAAAGAGCAACTGGAACCCTCATATGTGGCTGGAGGGAATGTAAATAGTACAGCCTCTGTGAAAACATTTGAGATAGTCCCTATAAGTTTTTAGCTATCCTTACCATAGCACCCAACAATTCCATGCTACATAATTTGCCGATATCAATGAATGTTTATGTTCCCAGAAATCATTTATGTGAATATTTGTAACAACTTTTTTTATAATTGTTCAAAACAGGAAGAAATACACCTCAGCTGATGCATATTCTGTGATTTTATTTATGAATTTAGGAACAAGGTGAAATTATAAAATAGAAAAAGATCAGCGGTTGTCAAGGGCTGGGCTGGCAGAGGTGTTGAATACAAAGGGAAGTCAGTGAATCTGAGGGTGTGATGGAACTATTCTTCACGCTTACATTGGTGATTGCATGGCTGAACTGTATAATTTTCAAGCCTTTTAATACTGTGAATTAATAGTAGTGACTTTTTCTATACATGTATTGAACCTCAACAAAATAGAAGTTGGGTGTACATGACTCTGAATATTGATTTGACTTGGTATATTTTCACTTTAGTTCCTGGGTAAATGTCTATGTCTCTCTTTTACAGAAACAATATTACTGAGACACTAATTAAATTTTGTGATGTGATGGAACTGTTCAATATCATGATTGTGGTGATAGTTACAGTAGAGTGTACATTTGTCAAAACTCAGAAATCTTACACCCAAATGGCAAATACTTAATAATGTATATAAATGATACCTTAACAAGTCTTCTTTATATATTTTAGTGGGCTGATGTTGACAAAAATAGTACATGTGCATATATACATGCATATATATATGTAATTTGCTACTTCAAAATAAGAACAAATATTTCCTTTTGAATAAGGAAATTTCATTTTTAAATATTTATTAATACATATAATCAAATATAGAATTTATCAAACAATCTATGTTCACAAAAACTCATAGGTTTTAGGCATCATAGGTATAGTTTGATAGAATGTAAAGTATTATTGATTCTACTTGACAAGTAAAACACATTTGTTATAATGATTAATCTCATTTAAAATATTGTTTTCTGTGTTGTTTAAATTTTACCATCAATGAGCAGCATGAAGTTCCTTGACATTTCTAAACTTAAACAGAAATAATGTTGCTGCTATAATATTCTTTGAGTTATGATAATTATAGCTAATTTTGTTTGAAGTGTGGATTTAGTGTCAATATGTTAATCTATGATAACTCAATTTCTGTTATTTCTTACAATAGTTATATTTTCATCTAAAAACAACTGCCTCTTAACCATTGACTCTAAGTTTAGTTTAATGTATTAATGTCACCCATACTCTTAACAGCAGTGAGTGTTCTGATAATGGTTCTAATAAGCATCAGCATGATAATAAGTTTGCTTTTACATGAGCATTGAAGTATTTTATAAATAAGAATATAATGATTCTCCTATGCTATTAATTTGATGCAGCTTTAACATAAAATTAGGTAGGTTTCACCATATGTTTATACATTTTAAGTAGAGATTCTTAAAAGAAAATTAAATTAAATTTAAAAAGAATTTACAGAAGGAAGACATGCAGAATTTCCACAGTAAAAAGTAAAAAAACAAAAACAAAAATAAATATATTTATAGAATATGTGTATACAAACATTTAAGTTGGCATCTTTAATGTAAATCAATCATTCTGTTTTAAACAATATCTCATTATTCTTGGAACAATATGCAACATACACACACTGCATTGTAGACAGGTCTTTCCTTTTAACGGGGATTATACCACTAGTTTTGTAATCACAGTTGTTTTTTGTTCAATATTTGTTAAATAACCGCCCAAATAAAGACATATCAATTCTGATATTTTTCCCAATAAATTTGGAAAAAGAGATATTTTTCTGTTTAGAGAAACTATAAAGTAAGTTTTGAAGGTCTTTTGCAACTGTCTGTTTATCTTCTGTGATGCAAGTAAGTAACACTGAAAATTAGAACAGTGCAGAAAAAATAATGGAGATATCAAATTTTAAAAACCCTAAAAATCCAGTTGTAAAACAGTCTTTTCTATAGCTAGATTGTATAACTCTTTCTAAATTAGGTGACCATCACCCATGTATTTCCAACAAACAGTATTTTCTATATTAATTCAAGTTAATAGTTATGAATTAATAGTTATGTCTGACATATCAGTTATAGTTTGCTAATTAATCCCAAATAATTGGTTGTCCTAAAACTTAAATATAAATTTATTTTAAAACAATCCTAAAGCTCCTACCAATACACTACACAATTACTACTTATTCCAATAGTTACTTGTGCTTAGCTGTATACATTTTGGTAGACACATCTGTTTGTTTGTTGGAGACAGGGTCTGGCTGTGCCACCCAGGCTGGAATGTAGTGGCAGGATCATGGCTCACTGAAGCCTCCACCTCTGGGCTCAAGCGACCTTGCTGCCTCAGCTTCCCAAATAGCTAGGACTAAAGGTGTATACCACCATACCCAGCTAACTTTTGTATTTTTTTGTAGAGATGCGGGGGGTCTCGCACATTGCCCAGGCTGGTCTTGAACTCCTCCCTAACACATTTTATGAGGCCAACATCATCCTGATACCAAAAACTGGCAGAGACACAACTAAAAAAGATAATTTCAGGCCAATATCCCTGATGAACATTGATCACTGATGCCAAAATCCTAAACATTTATTTTTTTAATAAATAACTTTTAATTTTATTATAAGAAACCTTCAAAAGAGTTTTAAAATGTTAAGCTATTTTGAAGTGTCACAAAGTGTTTGGCTTATGTAAACATTTATGAAAATGCACAGAGGCAAGGGAAAGAAATAAAGGGCTAACAGGAAGAGAGGAAATTAAGCTATCCGTGTTTGCACACATAATGCTGTATCTAGACAACCTGATAGTCTTGGCCCTAAAGCTCCTTCATCTAATAAACAACTTCAGCAAAGTTTCAGAATACAAAAGTCAATGTATCAAAATCACTACTAGCATATCTATAAGAGCAGCCCAAGCCAAAAGACAATTCCTATCACAATCCTATTCACAATTGCCACAAAAAGAATAAAATACATAGGTATACAGCTAATGAGGGAGATCTTTACAATGAGAATTACAAAACATGCTGAAAGAAATACATATGATATAAACAAATGAGAAAACATTCCATGCTCATGGATAGAAAATAAAAATCATTAAATGACCATACTTCTCAAAGCAACTATAGATTCAGTGCTATTCTTATCAGACTACCAATGACATTCTCACGGAACTAGAAAAAAACATTAAAAAATTTTGTATAAAATGAAACAATCAGCCCAGGTAGCCAAGGCAAACCTAAGCAAAAAGAACAAAGCTAGGGGCATCATGTTTCCTGACTTTAAATATACTACAGGGCTACAGCCACTAAAACAGCACAGTAGTGGTTCAAAAACAGGCAAATAGACCAATGGAACAGAATAGAGAGCCCAGAAATAAGGCCACACACCGATGACCATCTAATCTTAAACAAAGATGACAAAACAAGTAATGAGGGAAGGACTCCCTATTCAATAAATGCTGCTGGGATAACTGGCTAGCGGAATGCAGAATATTGAAACTAGACCCATTTCTTAAATCTATTAAGTTGAGTTTCTTATTCGTCCAACTCAAGATAGATAAAAGACTTAAATGTAAAACCCAAACTATGAAAACCCTGGAAGGAAACCTAGGCAATACCATTCTGGACATAGAAACTGGCAAAGATTTCATGACAAAGATGCTAAAAGCAATCACAGGGAAAGTAAAAATTCACAAATGGGATCTAATTAAAAAGAACAGACCAAAATAAACTATCAACAGAGTAAACAGATGACATTCAAAATGGAGGAAAATTTTTTGCAAACCATGCATCTGACAAAGGTCTAATTAATATCCACAATCTATAAAGAAACTTAAACAAATTTACAAGAAATGAACACAACCCATTTAAAAGTGGGCAAAGGACATGAATGGATACTTTTCTAAAGAAAACATGCCTGTGATTAACAAGCATATAAAAATGCTCAAAATCACTGATCATTAGAGAAATGCAAATCAATAGCACAATGAGATACCATCTTACACCAGTCAGAATGGCTATTATTAAAAAGTCAAAAAATAACAGATGCTCGAGAGGTCGTAGAGAATAAGGAGCACTTATACACTGTTCTGGGAAGCATAAATTAATTCAGCCATTGTGGAAAGTAGTGTGGCAATTCCTCAAAGAGCTAAAAATAGAACAATCATTCAACCTAGCAATCCTATTACTGGATATATACCCAAAAGAATATAAATTGTTCTACCATAAAGACACATGCAAGTGTGGATATGTTCATTGCAGCACTATTCACAGTAGGAAAAACATAAAATCAACCTAAATGTGGGCTGTGCCTGCCTCCCCTGTCCCATGTCTTTCCTATGATTTGGGACAAATTGTTGCCCTGTGACCATTGTTAACTGAAAAGTTGAAGAAAGTTTGTAAACTTACGGTTTTTCTACTTTGTGTGTGTGTGTGTGTGTTGTGTTAATGTTTGGAGTGACAATGACACTCTAACTCAGTTTGCTATGTTCTCAAGCAGAAACCAAGAGCAATTGCCTTCGTTTGTAAAGCAATGTTTAAATGCAAGTGCTCCAACTATAAAAATCCTAGGAGTAATTCTAGGAAACACTGTTCTGGACATCGGCCTTGGGGAAAAAAAATTATGACTAAACTCTCAAAAGCAATTGAACAAAAACAAAAATTGACAAGTGGGACCTAATTAAAGAGATTCTTCTGCACAGCAAATGTAACTATCAACAGAATAGACTGACAACATACAGAATGCAAAAAAATTCACAAACTGTGCATCTGACAAAGATCCAATATCCAGCATCTATAAGGAACTTAAACATTGAACAGATTAAAACCAAACAACCCATTAAAAAATGGAAGACATGAACAGACATTTCTCAAAAGACATACAAGCAGCAAACATACGAAAAATGCTCCACATCAGAGAAAAACAAATTAAAACCACAATGAGATATCACTATTTTTAAAAAGTCTAAAAATGACAGATGTTGGTGAAGCTGCACAGAAAAGGGAATGATTATATATTATTAGTGAAAATGTAAAATAATTTAGCCAATGTAGAAAATACTTTGGAGATGTCTTAAAGAACTTGACCAAGAACTACCATTTGACCCAGAAATCCCATTACCGGGTATATATCCAAAAGAAAATAAATTATTCAACCAAAAAGACACATGCAGTCATATATTCATTACATCACTATTCACAATAGGAAGACAGGAAATCAACCTACATGTCCATCAATGATAGAATGGATAAAGAAAAAGTATGTTAACAATTATATTTTATACATATTCTAAAATTGTTTCAAGCTGTAAAAATTTATGTTTCAGTATGATTTTAAGAAAATTAACTTGTGAAAAAATTTGGCTTTGTTAAAAAAAATGCAAAGCTACATTCTGGAAAACGGAAGATAAGACATAATCTGTTTATGGCTATCCAACTATCTCAGCACTATTTATTATATAGGAATTCTTTCCTCCATTGCTTATTTTTGTTAATTTTGTCAAAGATCATATGATTTTAGGTGTGTATCTTTATTTCTAGGTGCTCTATTCTTTTGCATTGGTCTATATGTCTGTTTACATACCAGGATCATGCTATTTTTGTTACTGTATGCTGATAGTTTGAAGTCAGGTAATGTGGTGCCTTCAGCTTTGTTCCTTTTGCTTAGCATTGCTTTGGCTATTCTTTTTTTAGTTCCATGTGAATTTTACAATAGTTATTTTCTAGTTCTGTGAAAAATGATGTTAGTGGTTTGATAGGAATAGCACTGAATCTGTAAATTGCTTTGGACATAATGGCCATTTTATCTATACCAATTCTTCCAATTCATGAGCATGGAATGTTTTCTCATTTGTTTGTGTCATCTATGATTTCTTCAGCAGAGTTTTGTTGTTGTTCTCCTTGTAGAGATCTTTTACCTCTTTGGTTAAATATATTCATAGGAAATATTTTTCTGGCTATTGTAAATGGAATTTTATTCTTGATCTGGATCTCGGCTTGAATGTTATCTGTGTATAGAAATGATGCTGATTTTTGTTCATTGATCTTGTATCTTAAAACTTTACTGAAGTTATCAGTTCTAGGAGTCTTTTGGTAGAGTGTTTAGGGTTGTCCAGGTATATAATGATATTATCAGCTAAGATAAATAATTTGATTTCTTTTCCTATTTTGATGTCTTTATTTCTCTCTTGCTTGATTATTCTGGCTAGGACTTTCTAAATTTTAGGTTTATAAGTTATAAAAAAAATCAGCCAATAGAGAACAACAATGAAATTAAAATGCACCAGAATGTATAAAGCTGTGTATTTTTTCTCAGAACACATGAAACCCAAGAGATTTAAATGCACACACGCTGATCTTTGGCTACTTTTAGGGTAATAAGAAAACATCATTCGGATATCATGTTTGTTCCACTTTAGAAGTCCAGTCACTCTTCATTGTACAGACCACTTCTCAATTTATTATATTTAATGCATACAAAATTTAATTAAAGGCCATTATAAAATTGCAGTTATGCTAATATCAAATATAATGCAAGAAAACACATACTTAAAAATATTATTAAACACTCCATTGACTTATAATTATTTTATTTCTGTACTTTTACAGAAAGATACATAGAAATGTAAGTGTTCATTATGCACTACAATCCTCCAATCAGGTATATATGTATATATATATATGGGAGGTAACGTAGATAAAAAAATTATATCAAAATATTAATAATAATTTGTAGAATTAGTAATGCATTATTAACATCTATATTCCTAGGAAATCTGCAAGGAAATCTAAATTTTAACCTTTGAAATGCAATTAATCCTAAACAACTACCATTTAGCTGATATGTTTCTATTCCTCTTAATAAGATACATAAAATATTTGGAAATATTTTTTTATAGCCTTCATAATCATTTAAATATCATTTAACATGGTTTTCATTTTAAAGGACTTATAAATATTGTAGGATTTAATATAGAACTAATGAGTTCTAAAAATTAGTGTTAATTTTACTTTTGGTATTTCCAAGTATATTTACAGGAATATATTTTTAGCAGGTCTGAATCTACATGACCAAGCATATATAATGGTTGGCAAACTTACTGAGTTAAATTTCTAATATAAACAGTATGTTTGATTGTATTACCATATTATCTCACAATTATACATTCCCCTCTTTCTTTAAAACCTAGAACAAAATGATGTGGCAAGTATTTTAAAGTAGACAGTTTATATGCAGAGTCAGGCATAAGCAAAATTATAAAGTAATCTGTTTTGTTTCAACATATTCAGTCCTTGCTTTTATGAACTTCTCTACTTATATGAGACACTCTCACTTTATCTGCCTGATGTTTAGTTTGTGTTTCCCATTTTCTTTTTATCAGAATTGGATATGATAAACCCATATAAAATGACATTAACCCTGAATATATCTTCGGGCAAAATAAATAAATAAGAAATGATAAAAAAAGAAAGAGATAAGAAAACAGAGGAAGAAAAATATTTTTGTATTGAGAGGAATTTAAGTTTTTAAGACAAATAGAACGGTGCTATTCTTAAGAGAATGAAAATATAATAAAATTATCAAAGAACATTGTGTTTTTTATATCATGTAAGCTCTAATGTAATAATTTAGCCAAGAATTCCTTTTACTATGTCTTATGTTTTAACAATAAGTCAATAAGTCCTTTTTAGCATGTGCCATATGCATAAATCAACAGAAGGTGAAAAGTATATGGAAACCATGTTTAGGAAGACTTACATTATGAGTTTCAGGGTTTGACAGTTACATTTCATGATCTTCTTGGAATGACAGTTTCTGATGGGTCTTATTACCATAGATATTATTAAAGAAAATTACAAAAATTGTTACTTGACTATGACTATTAATGTTGCTTTAAAAAAGTGGCTTTTGCAGAATAATAAAGTATTCATCAAAAATATTAATCTTATCACTTTTAAGGCCTTTATAAATTTTACAAGCTTTTCTACTAAAATTAAATGAGAAGTGTAATTTAACTATTTGTTTTTATTTTTTGAAATTGTACAGTTATTGCCTTTTTAGAAATTGAGGATTATTCCCTTTGGCCTTGTGTATCAGAATAAAGTTGGTAATGTAAATGTTTAAAACAAAACAAATAACTTAGGTTGGTATAAGTGAAAGTTTCTTAAAAACAAAAAGTAAATAAGACATGCCCCTCTGCATTGTAATCTTCGTGTTGAATTCTGGTGATTTCTTTTTTACCATGTTCTTTTTATAGTGAATATCACAACCACAGAGCCACTGCTGCAGTGATGGAGAAGAAAGTGAATAGAGGTGAATCACATCTGCAGAATCATGAGTGTCTCCACAAGAGTAATAAACAATGACCCAAAGTTCTGTAAGCTGAATTGTCCATCGCCATACAGAAAAGACAACAACAAAACACAGAAAAGCTTATTTCTTTCTCCTTCACTGTTGTAGGTTCCCCTAGAGCCCTCTATTTCCCTCTATCCCATTTCACCCCACTGTCAAAAATTGACAGAAGAACTAGAGAGAAAATAAGCATGGATTTAAAATAAATTAACAACATGATAATTTAGAATAATTTAAAATTTAAAGTAATCTAGCACCGCTAGTTCCAATTGACATCTAGCAAAAGTGCCATCCAAGAACAGCAGAATACATATGTATTTAAGTACCCATGGGACACTCACTAAAGTAGACTATATTCTGGAATATTAAAAAATGCCTCAACAAGCATAAAGAAATCAAAATTATAGAGTGAGGTCTTGGACTGTAGTTGAATCAAAGTAGAACTCAATTATGGACAGACAACAGAAACCTCCAAACACTTGGAACTAAACAACATATGTAGAAATAATCCATGAATCAAAGAGAAAATCTCAAGGAAATTTAGAATATTTCATTTAACTGAATAAAAAGACAGCATATCAAAATATTTGAAAAACAGCCAAAGCAGTCTAGAGAGAATATAGTATTAAATCCATATATTTTTAAAAAAAGTCTTGAATCAATAAATAAGCTTTAGCTCAGGAAACCAGAAGAACAATGAAATCCAAAGCAAACAGAAGAAGGAAATAGCCACCAGAGCCAAAATGAATACAATTTAAATAGATGATATGGTTTGGCTGTGTCCCCACCCAAATCTCATCTTGAATTCCCATGTGTTGTGGGAGGGGACCCATGGGAGGTAATTGAATCATGGAGGCAGGTCTTTCCGATGCTGTTCTTGTGATAGTAAGTCTCATGAGATCTGATGATTCTATAAGGGGGAGTTTTCCTGCACAACCTCTGTTTTTGCCTGTTGCCATCCATGTAAGATGTGACTTGCTCCTCCTTGCCTTCCACCATCATTGTGAGGCCTCCCAAGTATGTGGAACTGTAAGTCCAATAAACCTCTCTTTCTTTTGTAAAACTGCCTGATCTTGGGTATGTCTTTATCAGCAGCATGAAAACAGACTAATACAAGAGAATAACAATAAGAAAACTCAATTTAGAAATAAAGTTGTTTATTGAAAATAACAATAAAATTAACTAATTTTTATCAAGACTGAAGAAGAAAAAAGGACTCAAGTTACCCCTATCAGGAATGAAATAGCAAATGTTACTGCATACTATCAATAAAGGAATACTATTGAGAAGTCTACACACACACATTTGATAATTAGGTGAGATGAAACAGTCAACTGAAAAGCATATGCTACTAAAACTTTTCTAAAATAAAATAATTTGAATAGTTCAGTAACTATTAAGAAAATCAAATTTTAAAATGTAAAAACTCCCCTCCCCACCTAAAAAAAGAATCTGGGCCCAGTTTGCTGGACTAGAGAATTGTATCAAATGTTAAAACAAAAATTAACCATAATTCAAACCAGTCTTTTCCAGAATATAAAAGTGAAGAAACACTACATAGTAATAAATTTGACCTTTTTCCTCAGCTTCTGGGAGGATGCAAATATCTAAACCCTTGGCATGTCCTACCTGATAGAGCCTTTGTTTACCTGGGGTCCATGTGCTATATCAATAATGTTACTTAAGTTATTATATGCGAAGAATGTAAAAGGAATAACAATGCTTGGTCCACAGTTCCTGCATCAAGGCAGACAGTAACAATATACTTCACATGAAATGGTTTTAGAAATATGAGCAATGTGATAAAACTTGGGAACTTTGAGTCATTGAGGGCCCAAACTTCTCATGGATTTGAGACTGAGATCACCCAGGTGGGCAATCAATCACACTAATGTAATGGATCCACACTAAAGACTTTAGAGACTGATTCTTGGGTGAATTTCCCTGATAGCAACATTCTGTGTACATCAATGCCAGGAAAGTAACATGCCCTGATTCCCATGAAGAAAAGGCCATATACTATTCGTACTTCTTTTGAGACTTCCTCTTTGATATATATTTTATTTGTAAGTGTATTGTTTAATCTCTAGATACTTGGGGATTTTCCAGATATCTCTATTAGTTTAGGTCCATTACAGTCTAACAATATACTTTATGGAATTTTTTATTCTTTTGATAATGTGTTTATTTTCCAGAATGTGGTCCATCTTCATGAATGTTTTGTGTGATATTGAAAAGATTTTGGACTCCTTGTTTAATGGAATATGCCATGAATATTAATGAGAACAAGTTGTTTGACAGTACTCTTGTAGTCAACTCTACGGTTGGTGATTTCCTGGTTACTTCATCTGTCAATTATTGAAAGTGAAAAAGGAGTGTGGAAGTAGTCTGAAATACCTAAAATAGTGTAAATCTTTTTCTCCTTGCAGTTCTAGCAAATTTTGCTGGAGCTATTTTGACTCCTTTGTTAGATTCATTTATGTTAAGGATTAATTCTCTTTGAAAAATAAAGCCCTTTACTATTAAGCAATGTGTTTGTTTATCCCTGGTAATTTTCTTTGTTTTGAAGTCTGTTGTGTTTGAAATTAATTAGCTACTCCAGGTTCTTTGATTAGTATTATCATACTGTATCTTTCTCTATACCTTTACTTTTAGCTTATTTGTGTCTTTAAACTAGATTTTTAAGCTTGTAATCTGTTAGCACTGAAATCAGAAGTAAACCCTCATCTTTTAATGTTTGACTGACAAGTTGACAGTACCTATTCATACTGGTACTAATATGAAAACTAAAATTTTCCTTTGACTCTTTTATAATTTATAAAGAAAATATATTATGATTTCAATGGTAATTCAAAAATAACACATATTTATAAGATAAGATTTTTTTACAATCAAGGAAATAATAAGATATGCATAATAATGTACTACTCTGTGTTGAGGTAATGATAAAATAATCAGATTCATAACGTGATGGCAAAATTATGTCACAGTGTGCTATTTAATAGAAAATTCTACATTCGTCCAAACTTATGTGTTGAAAATATAAAATTATTGCAGAACATGTAGGGTAATAATAATGTTTAACTCAGAAGAAAAAATGTAATTATCCATCCTACATACACATTGTGAGCAATATGGTTTTAGCACAAAAATAAAATCTGTGATGATAAATTGTGTTGTAAATATTAATTTAATGCTCTTCCAGTGTTTTTAAGTTGGAAATTTTTTGGATCATAAAGTTATAGATGGCCATAAAATGTGTATACTTCTGTTTATAACAAAAAATAAAAATCACTTATGTTAAAATTAAGATCCTGCAAAATTTTATGCACCTACTAAAAGTATCACATATAACTTGATTTTTGAGACATACTGACTTAAATGATGGAAATTTTTAGTGTGAAGCCACTAATATTCTAACCTGTAAACAGAAGAATGTATAAATCTTTGACCCATTCAACCAGTTTTCTGCATCATTGGTAGCATTATATAAATTTTTTAGCCTGTGAATATGGTATATTACATTGATAAGTGTGTTCATATTCACCCCATGTTGCATTTCTTCATTTAAAAACTACGATGTATAATTTTTTACACGGTATTATCTTCAGTTTATTAGTGTTTTACTGATGATTTTTGCTTCTAAATTCATGAAAGATGATGTGTATTTTTGTTCTGGTACTATTTTTTTCTTCTGATTTTGTTTATTAGAGTTCTCTAGAGGAAAGGACAAATATGATATATGTACATATGAAAGGGAGTTTATTAAGAAGTAGTGACTCACAGGATCACAAGGTGAAGTCCCACAATAGGTTGACTGCAAGCTAAGGAGGAAGAGAGCCATTCCAAGTCTGAAAACCTCAAATGCGGGGAAACAGTGCTGCATTCAGTCTGTAGCCGAAGGTCTGAGAGTCCCTGGCAAACCACTGGCGTAAGTTCAAGAGTGTAAAAGCTGAAGAATCCAGAGTTCAATGTTGAAGGGCAGAAAGCATCCAGCAAGGGAGAGAGATGGAGGCCAGTAGACTCAGGCCAGTCTAGACCTTCCATGTTCCTCTGCCTGCTCTTATCCTAGCCTGCTGGCAGCTGATTAGCTATCATAAAAGTGACTTTTAAAGTCATGATAAGAAAGCTTACTTCATGTAACTGTATTTTGGCTCTTTCTGTTGTTCTTTCTTCCATCTTACTACTATAAAATTATCATTTTATTTCTGCTTGAAGATCTAACTTTAACTTGTATGTTTTAGTTCCCAAACCAGCTTAACTTTGAGAACCTTTGCGGTGTTATTTTGTGCTGCTAGGATTATCCAAAGCCACTGAGATCTTACTGGTTTCTGCTGGTGCCATTTGAAGATGTGAACCTAAAACTATTTATTTACCTACAACTATTTCTTTACCTACAGCTGTCAGGTGTTTCTTGCTAAGGGAGGGTATGCTTATGTTTATGGAGACAAAGAGGCTTCCCTGGCATGGTGATTGGGTTTTTTTTTTCAGAATATTTCTCACCTACTCCTTGCCTGTAAAATATACATGGGCTGAACATAGCCACTAGTGGCAGATACCTCTCTTACCTCACCACCCTGGTGTCTCTGAATTGTGAAGGAGAGGCTTGGGGCTGGTGGGAAATGATACTACTTCCTCTGGTTGCTTTTCTTCTGGCAAGATTGATCCCTTTCTGGTGGTTTATCTCTCAACTGCTGTTTTTGGAGGAAGACCTGCTGAATGCAGCATTAGAATGAGCCTACCTTGGTCAGTTTCTGCTGCTAGAGTTGGCGGTTGGCAATCAGTGAGTCTAAGTTGCCTTTTCTCATGGGTGTGAGGACATAGATGCCCCGATTGTGTTGTTCCTCCAACTCTAGTATTCCAAAGCAATTCACTTACGTTTTACTAACTTGCAGAGCTCTCCTTTGGATGCATCTTGCGTTATTTCTCATTTTATAGTTGTATATATTTTGGAGGAACAGGAAGAAACTCATCTACAACTTTTTAGAACTACAAATATTTTATATGTTTTTGAAATCAGCATCAACTTCAGACTTAAATTCTTCCTATTCAATACCCTAACTCGATCTTCATACTTACATTAGTGCCTAGATTTACAAATGCTTTGTTTGAATACAGAAGATGGAGTAGTAGCTAGAATTGAGTCAATTCAGTACATATGACATTCTACAACGAATCTTTCATAAACAAGACAGCTTTAACTTCCTACATTTCTCCAATAATATGAATTAAGAGTGAGTGTAATACAGATGTTTCCACACGTGTTTTGAACTGTTGCTAATACATTTTTTTTGCTCAATTATCTTAAGTTAATGATAAACTATGTTATAAAGTAAAAGGTTTTTTTTTTTTTTTTTTTTTTTTTTTTTTTTTTTTTTTTTAAATAAAAAGTTTTTTTTTTTTTTTTTTTTTTTTTTTTTTAGTGATCTTTTAAACGATACAACTAGTTTAGCCTATGCTGGTTCTTTTGAGTCAGATCAATCTGATTAATTCTTGAATTCAAACTTAGGACATGTCCTTTCTTATACCTAGAAAACTTTATCTCTATACTTACCAATTTTAACTTGAAATGTCCTTTCTCCTTTAGTTTCCAGGTGAGCTATAACCATCACAGAAAACTAACCACTCATTAAAGTTCCTTCTTACCTTGCCCTCTGTCACAAACCATTATACAGTTAGTTTTCTAATTTAAAATCATTATGTTAGTCTATATTTTACTCTTGTTTACTAATAGTACTTAAATACCATTGAGGATATAGGATTTGTCTTATTTATCTATACATTCCTGCTAATTTGAAGACTGCCTAGCATATAATAAATACTTGCTAAGCAAATTTAAGTGACCAAATAAATAAGCAGTTGATTCCAGTTTTATTATTTTTTTAATCAACTTATTCTACTACTGGAAAGTTAGCTTTTGAAAGATTCTGTATAGGCTCTGACACAAAATAAGAATATAATGTGTAATGAATACATTATATCCTAATGCTACTTATGTAAATTCAAAAATATTATGTGAATATTCCACATTTTAGGGTATCTTCTATAGGCACATATACACGTTTGCATCTTTATCAAAATGTCTGATCAACCCCTTTGGCAAATTTTATCGTACTGGGACATCATTCATAAATAAATATTTGAGCAAGGATTTGTCCAACCAAATGCAATGACTTCAACTTTAAGAAACTTACATTTTTTATTATGAAAACATGAGACTGGACCAACCAGGTTAGATATGGCAGCTATATAGGGAATATAGTTTCTTTTTCTGTTCTCTGCCATTCATAACATATGCTTTATATTTTGCTTCAAAATGGCTGTTCCAATTTCTACCAACATATTATTTTCTCTATTTTATATTTTATTACATATTTAAATCGTAATTTGGACTTGTTGCAACACATTCATTTGAAAATTGAAGATTTCATTTGAATCTAATAGCTTTCTTCTAAAAAAGGATGATAAGAAACAAAGTTTGGAGAGTGTGAGGAATTGTATCTGGTTTCTATCTCTTGCAAGATATAGCCAAGAACCCTGTGTACTTAGATGCTCAAGTTATTATTGTTTCAAATAATTTTTTGTTCTTATTCATATGATAATTAGTTAACTCTGCCTTTTAATAACATGTTGAACCCAAAGAGTTATTATAAAATGCCTAAAATTGCATTCAGGAACAAATTAACTCAGCTCATTAGATGCATATGCATTTTCCCCCAGAATACTAAGTAAAGAGGTCAGGGAGATGATGAACCTTTCCCTAACCTGACATAAAAAATGATTATTATTCAATCAGTATTCTTACATTCACATAATACATATTTTACATCTTAAAAGGCTAATTGACCTTAAACTACTAGATACCTTAACCGATGAAACAATTGACTCTAAAATTTAGCAGAACATGCTATGATGCATTTAATCAGTGCTTACATTGGCAAATTATAAAGTCTTACTGTCCTAAATAATATTAAAATTTTGAATTTCACAGTGCACTTTCTCATATTAGTTCATTTGCCGCTAGTAAAAATATGGTGACTTCAGCAGGGCAACTGCTGTTTTCATTCTCGTTTTAACAGATAAATTCTATAATTGATACTTGAACCAGTGTTTTCTTAGGGGATATGCTATAATCCTTTCATTAGTCTGTCTGTGTGGAAGAATACTGAAGCAGTTCAAAAAAAGGAGATCAAGAAGATGATCTCATAGGAGCAAACAGAGAACTCTAATAGTAAGCAAAATTAAGAGGTCAAGACAAAGAATGGTTACTTTCTCAACAGGTAACAGAGACTCAATCATTATATCAGCCTTTGGTGCATGATTAAATTTTCCAATGAGAGTCTTTAGTCTCCTTACCAATTATACACTGTCAGACGAGGATAAGAATCAAATAAAATTATGCACTAGGAACTAGGATCAAAAGAAAAGGTAATGTTAAATATGAACTTTGGTAGCAATATTTGTTTTCACTGAGGAAATAACAGCCCCTAGGTCTGTGGCCTAATAATGCATCCTTGGATCTGACCATTACTAACTACAGCAGTTTGGCACATCAAATCCATGGGACGGGAAAACAGGAAGTCAAACACTGGTATTGCTGTGACTGCTCACGCACGTGCTGTTAGAACAAAGTGAAGCCAGAACAATAAAATCTCTTTTCGAAATCTGGCTTCCATTAATCTTCACAATGTAGCTTGTTTTATCAATCTTCTTGTATGTAACTGATGTCACATAATCCTCTCCCCACCCCTCCACCTTCCTCACTACATATATCAGATCATCTCAGAGAAAAAAGCTTGGGAATATAGCTATTTATATATATGTCTTCTGCATATTGTCATAAACACATCACATGAGTGTACCCACAACTCACATATACACATATGAACATAAAATACCGACATATCTAGTTACAATTCACTACTGTTAGAGTAAGTAGTATAGACATATATGAGCAGGGAAGGAGTGCCACCAGAGACGGCAGGCATTCATGGGGTGATGATCAGCCAATCATAAAACTGTCTCTCTTAGATAATGAGAGAGGGCCCTAGAAATGTCAGGTACTCATCAGGTTATGGTCAGGTGATCATACAACTCTCCCTCTGAAATGGTAAGTGGCCACCACTGCACCAAGAGGAAGAGGCATTTCCCAGCAGGTAGGAGCAAATAGGAGCCAGCAAACCGCAATTCCCTGATAAGGTCTTAAACACAAGCAGTAGGAGACAAAATGGCAGCGTGTGACTGGCATATGACTTTCCCCTATGGACTCTCCGCCAGTAAGGGAAAATCACCCCAGGTCAGCATGTGCACAACATCAGGAAACACACTGCACATGCAGCCCCTGGCAAGTGCTGGCACGCTACTGCCCATGTGCCAACTGAGCAACAGCCCACCATAGGAAGGAGATCAAGAGAGGAAAGGAGAAAACCCTGGAACCAAGCCAATGTATAAAAACCCCAAATCAAGGGCTGAGTGGGGCACTTGATTTCTTAAGTAGCACATTTGGCCTTCCTCCAAATATACTTTGCTTCTTTCAATAAGCCTTTGCTTCTGCTTTAAAACTTGCCTGGGTCTTCTGTAAAGTCAAGGGCTAGGATCACTGTGGACTCACTGCAGGGTGTGGACTAGTTCGCTGGTTCTGAACTTGCTGCTAGTTGTGGAATTGCTGCCAGTCACAATACCACATTCTTCATTCTAGTAAGTTTAACTTTCCATATGTGAAACGCTATTCTCCAACTGTTAAAAAATAGGTTCCTGTAATATTTACATGTTTGTTTATTTTGTCAATATGTATTCCATTCTAAGCACTTCATGTCTGCAGTTATAAGTGTAAATGATATTTTTCTTCAATTTCCAATTGTTAATTGCTACTATACAGAAACATCTTAGATCTTTGCCTATTGACTCTGTATCATTCTCAGTGGGTGTGTGTGTTTTAAAAATATATTTTTAGAGCTGTTTTTGGTTCACAGCAAAATTAAGCAGAATGTTTAGAGAATCCCCATATACCCTTGGTCCCACATACTCATGTGTTCTCTCCTAATATTCCACATCAGAGTGGTATATTTGTTACCCTCAATGAAACAACATTAACATGTAATTGTCATCCAAAGTTCATAGTTTATATTAGGAGTTACTCTTAGTGTGGCATATTCCATGGGTTTAGAAAAAATGTAATGACATGAGTTCATCATTACATTATAATAAATAGTTTCATTGCCATAAAAATCCTCTATGCTTTAGAATGTCACATAGTTGGATCACACAGTATGTGGCCTTTCAGATTGGCTTCTTTCACTTAGAAATTAGTGTTTACATTTCCACCATGCTTTTCAATGTTTTGGTAACATTTCTTTTTATCGCTGAGGAATACTTTATTGCCTGGCTCTTTCACAGTTTAATTATCTATTCACATACTGAAGGAAATCTTGGTTTCTTCCTAGTTTGGGCCATTATAAATATATACAAGTACTCATATTGCAGGTTTTTGTGTTGATACAAATTCTCTGCTCTTATCAAGCATTACAATTGCTAAATTTTATTTTAAGATGTTTAGTTCTGTAGGAAACTGCCAAACTGTCTTCCAAAGTGCCTGTTCTCTTCTGGATTCCCACCAGGAGTTAACGCAAGTCTTCATTGCTCCCATCCTTGCCAGAATCCGGTGTTGCCAGTGTCTTGAATTTTTGCTACTCTAATACTTGTGAAATGGCATCCCATTGTTCTTTCAAGTTGTAATTTCTTATGGTGAATGAGGATGAGTGTACTTTTGCATGTTTATTTGTCATCTGTATATTTTTTCATGAAGTGTCTATTCAGGTATTTTTGTCATGTTTTTAATCAGATTGTACACTTTTTATCGCTGAGTTTTAAGAGATTTTTGTATGTTTAGTTTTATTTTAATTTTTAAAATTTTTATAAGTGACAGACAAAATGTGCATATTTACTAAGTATAGCAAGATGTTTTGACATGGATATATATTGTGCAATGACAAAATCCAGCTAAATAATTTACGCATTAGCTCTGATAGTTATTTTTGTGGTGAGAATAGTTTACATCCACTCTGTCAGCATTTTCTAATAATATAATATATTTTTAACCATAGTACCATGTTGTAAAACAGATCTCTTGAATTTAGTTGTCCCTTCTAATTAAAATTTTGTATTCCTTTACCAACACCTACACAACATCTCCAACCACCCTAGCCCCTGGTAACCACCTTTTACTCTGCTGGTACGAGATCAACTTTTTAGATTCCACATGTGAATGAGATCATGTGTTATTTGTCTTTCTCTACCTCACTTATCTCACTTAACGTAATCTTCTCCACCTTTTTCAGTGTTGTCGCAAATGGTAGAATTTCATTTATTTATGGCAAAATAAGATTTCATTGTGTATACAAAACATGTTTTCTTTATCCATTCCTCCACTGATGGACACTTAATTCGAGAATTTATCTTGGCTATTGCGAATAATGCTGCAAAACGTGAAAGTGTAGCTATCTTCTGGATATAATGGTTTCATTTTCTTTGGATTTACACCTAGTAGTGGAATTGCTGCATCATATGGTAGTTCTATTTTTAATTTTTTCAGAAATCTTCATACTTTTTTATAATGGTTCTACTAATTTATGTTACTACTAATAGTGTGCACATTTTCTCCACTTTCTTGCCAATATTGTTTATATTTTGTCTTTTTTGATAATAGCCATTATAATAGGTATGAAGTGATCTGGATTTTCCTGATGATTTTGACTTGATAATGATTTTTGACTTGACCTGATGATTGGTGATGTTGAGTTTTTCTTTTCACATATCTGTTAATAATTTGTCAGACTTCTTCTTAAAAGATATCTATTTAGGTTCTTTGACCATTTTGGGTTATCTGTTTTCTTGCTTCTGAATTCCTTGTATGTTTTCATATTATCCCCTATCCCCTTTTCAGATGTGCAACCTGCAAATATTTCCTCCCATTCTTTAAGCTATCTCACTCTGTTTTTTTTTTCCCTTTGCTGTGCAGAAGCTTTTTAGTTTGAGGTAATTCCATTTGTGAATTTTTGCTTTGTTGCCTGGCTTTGAAGTCATATCCAAAAAGTGATTGCCCTAACCAATGTCATAGAGCTTTTTCCCTATGTTTTTTTCTAGTTATTTCACAGTTTAGGGTCTTATATTTAAATCTTTACATATTTTAGAAATAGTCCTTTACCAAGTATGTCATTTGCAAATATTTTCTTCTAGTCTGTGACTTACCCTCTCAATGTGTTTTGAGTAGTACATTGGGAGAAAATGCAAGGAGTAAAGAGGCAGATGCTTCATAATGATAGGCTTAATGAAACGGTGAGAAAATGGTATTATTGTAGTTAAACTACGTTTTTCACTTAAGAGTTTAAGGGTGATTATTTCCTCATGGTTTTCAATAAAATATAAGCACTGGAGGAAGGATTTGAAACTTTACTAAGTGGGTAGAAAAGTGAAAGTAGTGATAGGAACTACAGATTTTCTATTTAAGAATTAGCTATGTAAGCAAAGAAAGAAAGAAAAAAGAGAAAAATAAGATAATTTAAAATATTAGCATAGAGGCAGTCCAACATAAGAAAAAGATTTGAAACACAAGGTGTTCGGAAGAAGTAAGGTAAAATGTTCAGTAAATGATGTGGGACAACTAGAATATTTTTAAAACAAGTGCTGAATATTTACCCCATGATTTGTGTTTTAAAATGACATTTATCAGACATAAAAATTTAAGCTCCTAAATTATGTTACTACAAAACAATTGTGAATTCATCTGTAAATTCAACTCTATGTATATAAAATATCAAAATTAGAAAAATTTCTCAAAGAGTGATTCTTATTTAGAAGCCTTAATTGACCATTGATTTTGTTCTGTAAGACTTCAAACTAAAATTCTGCACAAAAATAAGAGAACTAACAGATGCAAGGTCATATCAATGTTTGTGAAGCAAGACTCAATATTGTAAAAATTGAGTCTATAATGTATATTGTTATACATTATATATACATTTATATATACATAATTTATACATTATAAATTATATATCTATAATGTATAAGTTTAATATGATTCTAATAAAATATTGATACTTCCTATTTTCAGAAAGACTACATGGCACTGGAGTTATTTAAAAAATAATAAAATGTGTAAAATAGGTGGAAGGATAGAAAGTAGCAAAACATGATTATAAAAAATATATAAATTAAGTAAAATAGCTTTAATTACTAAAAGTTATGTTTGTTGCATACATAGATTAAAAATAAATAATAAAACTGAATAAGAAGTTATCCAAGCAGACCCAAATAATCAGAGAATTACCTTAGTGCACAGATGCACTAATGTAAACCAGTTTTAAATTGTAATGCTTAGACATGTTATTGAGGAAACTGGATGGCATTGATAAAAAAAATATTTAGCTGAGTTCTTTCTTCTTGCTGTAAATTAAGAAAAATCCATGTGAAACAACATTAAATCACAAATAAACCAAAATAACTTTAGAGTGGAAGAGCGAAGTTTTCTATTATTAATGTAAAGTGGGAAAGACATACCTTACTGTCACTCAAAATGGGGGCCATAAAGGAAAAAGTAAAAAAGAATGGTCAACATAGAAACAAACACTTCCTGGCCGGGTGTGGTGGCTCACACCTATAATCCTAGCACTTCGGGAGGCTGAGGCGGGTGGATCATGAGGTCAAGAGATCGAGACCATCCTGGTCAACATGGTGAAACCCCATCTCTACTAAAATTAGCTGGGCATGGTGGCACGTGCCTGTAGTCCCAGCTACTTGGGAAGCTGAGGCAGGAGAATTGCTTGAACCCAGAAGGCGGAGGTTGCGGTGAGCCGAGATCGCGCCATTGCACTCCAGCCTGGGTAACAAGAGCGAAACTCCCTCTCAAAAAAAAAAAAAAAAAAAAACCCTTCCTAAACTTTTTCAGAGGGTGTCAGAGAAAGGAAGAAAATGGTGCAATTCCTAAGACAAAATGAGAGAGAGAAAAAAAACCTTATAATTCGTTCTTTAAAAATTCTTAATTCCTCAATATATAAAGTTTCCAAAAGTAAATAAAGGAAAAATAAATAAGATAATGGAAAAGTCTTTTGATATGAATATGATTGATAGAATAGCACAATTATATGCAATTTAGTTATGTGAAAAGTTGCTCAACTTTACTCATAAAAGAGAATTTAAAGTAAAACTACACAGATACTTCAAGTCATATATCGTGTCTATGATTAAGTACTTTGAATTAGACTGTCACAAAGAGAAACTCTTTAAAATTCAGATTAAGTAAAAATGAGCAAACAGAAATAGCCAGCTATTTGAACATATGAAAAAGCAGTCAAGTCATTGTGGACCTGATGCGGCAAGATCCTAGAAAGAGAAAAATTTAGTGAGATGAGCCAGTTTTCTCCGTGGGATTTTCTTTTAGGGCATTTTCAATTTGCATCTCTGAGTTTCTAGAAGAAAGCAGCAACTTAAGTGTGCAGTCTCGTAAATCTGAACGGACAGAAATTGGACTTCTTTTTAACTTGTTTTTAACCAGATTTAAGAAAACTCTGTATTTCTACTAAACAGTTACTCTGAGGTATATATCACATTACACCTGTTTTAAAACTAGTTTGGGTAGCTTAGTTGATATGTCAAATGAGATTTTTTGGCTAAGAGAATGTATTCATGTGACATAATGAGTAATTAGCTTTTGTGCCTAGGTTTAGAAGCTTCAGATTATTTCAAAGCAATCTTTGGAGTGCTTAATATAGAAACTACTAAGCAGTATGCTGGAAAGTGACATGTCCTTGTATGCTTCTTCTGAAAGTGATCAGAGCATCCCAGGGTAGCTGGTTCTAGATGTTCTGTCCTCCTTCAAAGAGTTCCAGGTATTTCCAATAATATGGAACTCTTAGTTGTTCATGCCACTCAATTCTCACACCTTTGTTGCTAAATTCTTACCAGGCATATGCCTCAGGCAAGTCGTGACTATAGCACTAGGTTTTTTTTACTGAATAGAGATCAGAAAACTCTCCAAGTTTTGTTTGGATTATATATTTTTGCCATCTAATTATTCTCAGCCTAGTCCCACTGATTGCTGTCAACACAATTAAATAAATAGCAAGCTAATATAAATACAAAGAATGATAATCCTAGGCGTAATTTAGAATCTTTAAGCTTCCTGGCAGAAAGATAAAAAAGATAAGTTGGCCCTGTGTTGCTATAATACAGTTTTTACTTATGAAAATTAAAATTTCAGTATAATGTTACAGTCTGAACAAGCTGAACTTTTTTTCCATACACACCCCCTATTTGCTAATATCACTAAAATAAATCTGGGTTAATTTCTGATTTTCATCTTCTGATATTCATCTTCTGATACAGACATTAATAGGAGATGATCAACAAACTGTGGTACTCTCAATTCATGCAGCCTTTATGACTCCCTGCATAGTTGAATGCAGTTTTGTAATGACCTGTCTCTTTTAGTAGAAATGACAAAATATGCACTAGTAATATCAGAGAGAGTGAGGAAATCTGCCCAAGCCTCCACCTTTAGTAACACCTCAAGGTCACCACTGGGATAACAGGAGTTGAGGCATTTAGCTCTCAAAAATCATTTCAAGCCTCCAAACCACATTTATCTTCTAAACAACCCAGATTGGAGCATCACAGGGTTCATATACAGGGTGTATAAATTCTTCCTCTGCCAAGACTCTGAGGTTCCTGTTCACAGCTGCTACTGCTATGTGGAGCAGACACCACAGGCTGCAGTTTTGGTAAAGGACCTCCTAGCAGCAATTCCATCTATCTGGGAGCCAACCCACAGACTAAGTTATCGTCTTCAAACATCTATAACCATCTATTCATCAATAAACTCTCTTGGATTCTCAGATACTTAATAAACCTGCCATGTATGTTTTGAGTACTAACTGACATTTATCAGTTGCTATTAATATTGATCAATTAGTTCCATCTAAAATAACCTTACTTCAGTGAGAATTTCAACAGCTATTCAAAGGATCCCACTCCACCAATCGTTTTATTGTCCCATCTTACATTAAAATCCACCTTTGGGAATTGGATACATTAGTGTATTTGCTGTAATTCATTAATTTTCATTATTTCAATATTTTTATTCAGAGCTATGATATATTACTCATGATAACTTACTTTCTGATATTAATAATGGAACCAAGAATCCTGATGACCCGGAACTACACATTGGCTGCCCTGCCGCTTACACAAAAGGCATCTCTAATTGTTCTCACTCATTTTAATCATAAACCATGAATACTGCCACAATGGATCTGTTCTCCTAATCAAGATTTTCTGCTATTTTAATACGTGCCTTAAGTGCTTGTACAGCCATATAGCCTCTGTTTCCCACCACCCACCCACCTCCCCACTTCCACCAAGGATGGAGTATCTCCTCTTGATAGGCAAACAAAACACAAAACAAAACCAAAAAGGGATCATTCTTTCTTTCAAAATACATGGTCTTTCTTATGGACAAAATTTATGGCCTTTCATTTTGTAAAAATAGTATCTAACCTAATTTAGTCATGACTAATTGGCTTCACTTTCTTATGCTTCTAAACTATTAAATTTGTTCCATAAGCTTTGTTATAATTTGATGATAAGTCCTGTGTATCAGTTCAAATGTGATTCATACTCATATGCAAGGGAGACTTATTTTTGTACGATGTTTGTATATTGACTTGTCATTGATTTGTGTGGGGGGAATGGGAAACAGGAGGGAGGATGCTGGATAGTGAACTGGCAATGGATAAAATGAATGTAGCACCTAAATAGATCACTATCAAGTGACCCTGGAAAATACAGACCTCAATCAAGATCCAGAAAGAAAAAAATGTCACTCAGCTACCTTTTCTTCTCTGAAAATTATTAACCTTGTAGCCATTTACAATTGAGTGAATTTCAGCTCATATTTTATAACATATGTGAGAGCCTGTGTATGAACTATTTTAATTCTTTTATAAACTTCCATATTCTTCAAAGCCTTATTGACTTTCAGCTTTTTAACTTATTTAGATTCAGCTTGTAATTTCCGTTTACAATGTCATACATTACTATTCTCTTTATGTCTTCCCAGCCCCAACTTTGATTTACATTCAATGCAGTTCATATTCAATATGGCAAAATGTTCTATTCTTAATTAGAAGGGGCACAAAAACAATACAGTGCACTTGTTCCTTATCTTCAGTACTAATATAGCATGATATTATAGGATTATTCCTAAAGACTGTGCGGTAAGGAAGGCAACGCATTTCTTCTTTTCTTGTCTATGAAGGACTAAAATCCATTTACATATTACTACACAGTCATACATGTCAAGAATACAAAAATTTCATTAAAACTTTTTATTTAAGTTTATTAATAACATATATGTATGTGATTTTTCCCTTTTGTCAAAAGCATTCATTCATGAAAAAAGTAATAGCATTCAGGGTATAGTTTGGTGAAGGAGGCCATTTTGAGACTTGTGCAAAAGTTTAGTTTCTATTAGTGGGTTTCAGCGTTAACCACACTTTATACAATGAGAAATGGTTGAAGGATTTCTTGATAATATCACAGGAGCTCATTCCCATAGCAATGCATTCCCCAACCTGCAGAGCCTTACATTGGTATCCTGGTTAAATTCTAATTTGGATAATTAAATTCTGCCTGCATAGCTGACTTTTTAATTTCTAGCCTTTTTTTGCAATCTTCTGTTATTTCCTATTTTGAATTGATGACTGCTGTGCCCTGTGGAACAGAAGCTGCATAATGGGACAGGAAATCATTCACTCTGCTTCTGTTACAGTTGTGGTCTCTAACTCTATTTTTCATTCCATTGTAATATTTGTGAAATAGAAACACCCTTCCTTGTTCCTGGTCTGCTAGGAGAAATAAATCCATGAAAACCTGTACTCATTCAATTTCTATTAAAATATGCATTTATCTAACTGAAAGTTAAAATACAGCTTTTCTCTACAAAACATGTATAGAGAAAATATAGCATATTTTTAAGGATGTTATGTGAGCTTGAAAAACTGATATTTTTCAAAATGTATCTGCTGTATTAACTTCAAGTAGCAACCTGTTTTTCATAATTTGGATGTACACCATTCAGATGCCCTGTATAAAGCTATATCTACAATGTGTGTTTAATAAATAATATATACTCTTATGTCTTAATGCAAATCCAGAAAGGTCATGTGATTAATCTTTGGGGCAGATGCTCATATTTTTCCTAGACAAATTTCATTGTGTCTAGTAGCAGCTCAGTTTCTTCTTCACAGATTATTCAGAGAAGAAAGCAATATTCTATTCATATTGATGACCATATACCTGACCTTGCCTCTGCCCTCACTTTCTGGCTCCAGAAATTCTGTAAGTCCCACTTTGATAAGGTGTAAATTCACATGGAGTGAGTGGGGTAATAATATAAACTCTGCTTTTCCTTTCTACACAGGCAAAAAGTTTTATATCTTACTCCAAAAGAAAAAATTATTACTTGTTATACTCAAAATTATAACTTATTATTATTTTAGTAAAAAATTTTACTTGTTGTAGTAAAAGTACTGTATAAATAAAGATGAAAGTCCAATTGGTTTAGAGGAAAGTAACATTAACAAATAAAATGTATGAACTTTTTTAATGTTTAATATTTCACTATAAAACAACTTCTGACTAGAGTATTAAAAACAAGTACTTTGAAGTAAAATATTAATTTATCCATGTTAAAGAACTACAGGTATGAAATTCACTCATACTTCAGTATATTTCCTAATTAGGTCCTCTTTATTGAATATATATGTATGCTAATATATAATTCAATCATATTGATTATAATATATTATTCTTTATTTGAAAAAATTTCTCATATTTTATCTTTTATTAATCAGCCCAAGTTAAACAATAAAAGTTGTAGATTTGGTACTTCCACAAAGATGGCCAAATAGGAACAGCTCCAGTCCACAGTTTCCAGTGAGAGTGAGCCAGAAAGTGAGTGATCTTCCACATTTCCAACCGAGGTACCAGGTTCATCTCATTGGGACTGGTTAGCCAGTGGATGCAGCCCAAGGAAAGCAAACCAAAGCAGGGTGGGCATCACCTCACCCAGGAAGCTCAAGGGCCCAGAGAACCTCCTCTCCTAGCCAAGGGAAGCCATTAGGGACTCTTCTGGACACTCCAGCACTCTGGCTCAGATACTGCACTTTTCCCATGGTCCTCACAACCTGCAGACCAGGAGATTCCCTCTGGTGCCTACAACACCAGCACCCTGGGTTTCCAGCACAAAACTGGCTGGTCATTTTAGCTACAGCAGTTTTTTTTTTTTGTTTGTTTGTTTTGTTTTGTTTTCTCATAGCCTAGCAGCCTGGAATGCCAGTGAGATGGAACGACTCATTCTCCTGAAAGAAGGGGGCTGAAGCCAGGGAGCTGAGTGATCTGGTTCTGCGAGCCTCATCCCCACAGACCAGCAAGCTAAGATATGCTGGCTTGAAATTCTCACAGCCAGCAAAGCAGTCTGAGCTTGACCTGAGGTGTTTGAGCTTGGTCAGGGGAGAGGCATCCACCATTACTGAGGCTCAGGTAAGTGGTTCTAAATGCGCCTGTGTAAACAAAGTCTCCTGGAAGTTTACACAGCAACTGGGCTGAGCCCACTGGCAGCTCAGCATGGCCTCTGTAGGCAGACTGTTACTAAACGTCCTTCTTGCTGGGCAGGCATCTCTGAAAAAAGGCAGCAGCCCATCACGGACTTATAAATAAAGCCCCCACCTTCCTGGGACAGAGCATCTGGGAAAAGGGGCAGTTGTGAGTTCCGCCTTAGCAGGCTTAAGCTTCCCTGCCCAGCAGCTCTGAAGGGAACAATGGACCTCTCAGCACAGCACTTGAGCTCTGATAAAGAACAGACTGCCTGCTCAAGTGGCTCCCTGATCCCCGTTTATCCTGACTAAGAGACACCTCATACCGGAGAGCTCTGCCTGACATCTGGCAAGTACCCTCTGGGACAAAGCTAACAGAGGAAGGAACAGGGAGCAATCTTTGCTGCTCCGCAGCCCCCGTGGGTGATTTGCAGGCAAGCAGGGTTTGAAGTGGACCTTTGGCAGACCTGCAGCAGAGGGACCTGTTAGAAGGAAAACTAAAAAACAGAAAGAAATAGCTTCAACATCAACAGAAAGGACCTGCACTCAGAGACCCCATCCAAAAGGCACCAACTTCAAAGACCAAAAGTAGATAAATCCATGAAGATGGGAAGAAACCAGCGCAAAAATACTGAAATCACCAAAAGCCAAAACACCTCCACTCCTCCAAGGGATCACAACTCCTCGCCAGCAAGGGAACGAAAGGGGATGGAGAATGAGTTTGACAAACTGATAGAAGCAGGCTTCAGAAGGTGGGTAATAACAAACTTCTCTCAGCTAAATCAGCATCTTCTAACCCGATGCAAGGAAACTAAGAACCTTGAAAGAAAGTTGGACAAAATGCTAACTAGAGTAACCAGCATAGAAGAGAACATAAATGACTTGATGGAGCTGATAAACACAGCATGTTTTTCAGAACTTCGTGAAGCATATACAAGTTTCAAAAGCTAAATCGACCAAGCAGAAGAAAGGATATCAGAGACTGAAGATCAGCTCAACAAAATAAAGCAAGAAAACAAGATTAAAGAAAAAACGGTGAAAGGAAATGAACAAAGCCTCCAAGAAATATGGGATTTTGTAAAAAAAAAAAAAAAAAAAAAAATACCAAATCTACGTTTGATTGATATACCTGAATGTGATGGGGAGAATGAAACCCAGTTGGAAAACACTCTTCAGGACATTATCCAGAAGAACTTCGCAAACCTAGCAAGACAGGCCAACATTCAAATTCAGGAAATACAGAGAACACTGCAAAGATATTCCTTGAGAATAGTAACCACAATGCACATAAAGGCCAGATTCACCAGGGTTGAAATGAAGGAAAAAAATGCTAAGGGCAACCAGAGAAAAAGGTTGGGTGACCCTCAAAGGGAAGCACATTAGACTCAGAGTGGATGTCCTGGCAGAAATCCTACAAGCCAGAAGAGAGTGGAGGCCAATATTCAACATCTTTAAAGAAAAGAATTTTCATCCCAGAATTTCATATGCAGCCAAACTAGCTTCATAAGTGATGGAGAAAAAAATCCTTTACATACAAGCAAATGCTGAGAGATTTCATCACCACCAGGCCTACCCTACAAGAGCTCTTGAAAGAACCACTAAACATGGAAAGGAACAACCAGTACCAGCCACTGCAAAAACATACCAAATTGTAAAGACCATCAACACTACGAAGAAACTGCATCAATGAACAAGGAATCAACCAGTTAGCACTAAAATGGCAAAATCAAATTCACACATAACAATATTAACTTTAAATGTAAATGGGCTAAATGCCCCAGTCAAAAGACACAGACTGGCAAACAGGATAGAGTCAGGAACCACCAGTGTGCTGTATTCAGGAGACCAATCTCACATACAAAGACACACATAGGCTCAAAATAAAGGAATGGAGGAAGATTTACCAAACAAAATAGAGAGCAAAAAAAAAAAAAAAAAAAAAAAAAAAAAAAAAAAAAAAAAAAAAAAAAAAAAAAAAAAAAAAAAAAAAAAAAAAAAAAAAAAAAAAAAAAAAAAAAAAAAAAAAAAAAAAAAAAAAAAAAAAAAAAAAAAAAAAAAAAAAAAAAAAAAAAAAAAAAAAAACAACAACAAAATGCAAGGGTTGCAATCTGAGTCTCTGATAAAACAGACTTTAAACCAACAAAAATTAAAAGAGACAAAGAAAAGCATTGCATAATGGTAAATGGATCAATGCAACAAGAAGAGCTAACTATCCTAAATATTTATGCACCCAATACAGGAGCATGCAGATAAATAAAGCAAGTTCTTAATGACCTACAAAGAGACTTAGACTCCCACACATAATAGTGGGAGACTTTAACACTCCACTGTCAATACCAGACAGGTCAATGAGACAGAAAATTAACAAAGATATCCAGGACTTGAACTCAGATCTGGATCAAGTGGACCAAACAGACATCTACAGAACTCTCTACCCCAAATCCACAGAATATACATTCTCAGCACCACATCACACTTGCTCTAAAATTGACCACATGATTGGAAGTAAATCACTCCTCAGCAAAGGCAAAAGAATGGAAATCATAACAACCAGTCTCTCAGACCACAGTGCAATCAAATTAGAACTCAGGACTAAGAAACTCACTCAAAACCGCACAATTACATGGAAACTGAACAACCTGCTCCTGAATGACTGCTGGATAAATAATGAAATGAAGGCAGAAATAAAGATGTTCTTTGAAACCAATGAGAATCAAGACACAACATAACAGAATCTCTGGGACGCTTTTAAAGCAGTGTCTACAGGGAAATTTATAGTACTAAATGCCCACATGAGAAGTGAGGAAAGATCTAAAATCGACACACTAACATCGCAATTAAAAGAACTAGACAAGCAAGATCAAACAAATTCAAAGCTAGCAGAAGACAAGAAATAACTAAAATCAGAGCAGAGGTGAAGGAGATACAGACAGAAAAAACCCTTCAAAAAAAAAAAATCAATGAATCCAGAGATGGTTTTTCTGAAAAGATCAACAAAGTAGATAGACTGCTAGCCAGACTAATAAAAAAGAAAAGAGAGAAGAATCAAATAGATGCAATAAAAAATAATAAAGGAGATATCACCACCAATTCCACAGAAATACAAACTACCAACAGAGATTATTACAAACATGTCTATGTACATAAGCCAGTAAATCTATAAGAAATTGATAAATTCCTGGACACTTACACCCTCCCAAGACTAAACCAGGAAGAAGTTGAATCCCTGAATAGACCAATAACAAGATCTGAAGTTGAGGCAGCAATTAATAGCATACCAACCAAAAAAAGGCTAGGACCAGATGGGTTCACAGCCGAATTCTACCAGACTTACAAAGAGGAGCTGGAACCATTTCTTCTGAAATGATTCCGAACAATATAAAAAGAGGGAATCCTCCCTAACTCATTTTAGGAGACCAACATCATCCTGATACCAAAATGTGGCAGAGATGCAACTAAAAAAGAAAATTTTAGGCCAATATCTATAATGAACATTGATGCAAAAAATCATCCACAAAATACTGGCAAACCGAATCCAAGAGTACATCAAAAATCTGATCCATTATGATCAGTCTGCTTCATACCTGGGATTCAAGGCTGCTTCAGCATATGCAAATCTGTAAACATAATCCATCACATAAACAGAACCAAAGGCAAAAAACACATGATTATCTCAATAGATGCAGAGAAGTCCTTTGAAAAAATTCAACAGCCCTTTATGCTAAAAACTCTCCATAAACTACGTATCAATGGAAAGTATCTCAAAATAATAAAAGCAATTTATGGAAAACCCAGGGGCAACATCAAACTGAATGGGCAAAAACTGGAAGCATTCCCTTTGAAAACTGGCACAAAACAAGGATGCCCTCTCTCACCTCTCCTATTCAACTTATTATTGGAAGTTTTGGCTAGGGCAATCAGGCAAGAAAAAGAAATAAAGGATATTCAATTAGGAAAAGAGGAAGTCAAATTGTCTCTATTTGCAGATGACATAATTGTATATTTAGAAGACCCCATCCTCTCAGCCCCAAATCTCCTTAAGCTAATAAGCAACTTCAGCAAAGTCTCAGAATACAAAATCAATATGCAAAAATTACAAGCATTCCTATACACAAATAATGGACAAACAGAGAGCCAAATAATGAGTTAACTCCCATTCACAATTGCTACAAAGAGAATAAAGTACCTAGGAATACAACTAACAAGGGACGTGAAAGACCTCTTTAAGGAGAACTACAAACCACTGCTCAAGGAAATAAGAGAGGAAACAAGCAGATGGAAAAACATTCCATGCACATAGTTAAGAAGAATCATTACCATAAAAATGGCCATACTTCCGAAAGTAATTTATAGATTTAATGCTATCCCATCAAGCTACCATTGACTTTCTAAACAGAACTGGAAAAACCACCTTAATCTTCCTATGGAACCAAAAGAGAGCCCAGGTAGCCAAGACAATTCTAAGCAAAAAAAAAAAAGGCTAGAGACGTCAGGCTACCTAACTTCAAACTCTATTACAAGGCTACCGTAATCAAAACAGCATGGCACTGGTACCAAAACAGAGATATAGACCAATGGAACAGAACAGAGGCCTCAGAAGTAATGACACATGTACAACCATCTGATCTTTGACAAACATGACAAAACCAATCAATGGGGAAGGGGTTCGCTATTTAATAAACAGCGTTGGGAAAACTGGCTAGCCATATGCAGAAAGCTGAAACTGGATGCCTTTCTTACATTTATAAAAATTTAACTCCAGATGGAGTAAAGATTTAAACATAAGACCTAACACCATAAAAACCCTAGAAGAAAACCTAGGCAATATCATTAAGGACATAGGCATGGGCAAGGACTTCATGGTTAAAACACCAAAAGTAATAGCAACAAAAGCCAAAATAGAAAAATGGGATCTAATTAAACTTAAGATCTTCTGAACAGCAAAAGAAACTATCATTAGAGTGAACCAGCAGCCAACAGAATGGGAAAAAATTTTTGCAATCTACCCATCTGACAAAGGACTAATAACCAGATCAACAAAAACTTAAACAAATTTACAGGAAAAAAACAACTCCATCAAAAAGTGGGAGAAGGATATGAACAGAAACCTTTCAAAAGAATACATTTATGAGGCCAAAAAACATATGCAGAAAAGCTCATCATCACTGATCATTAGAGAAATTCAAATCAAACCACATTGAGATACCATCTGACCCCAGTTAGAATGACCATCATTAAAAAATCTGGAGACAACAGATGCTGGAGAGGATGTGGAGAAATAGGTACACTTTTACACTGTTGGCGGGAGTATAAATTAGTTCAACCATTGTGGAAGACAGTGTGGTGATTCCTCAAAGATCTAGAAATAGAAATACCATTTGACCCAGCAATCCCATTACTGGGATATACCCAAAGGATTATAAAATATTCTATATGAAGATACATGCACATGTATGTTTACTGCAGCACTGTTTACAATAGCAAAGACTTGGAACCAACCCAAATGCCCATCAATGATAGACTGGATAAACCAAATGTGACACATATATACCATGGTATACTATGCAGCCATAAAAATGGATGAGTTCATGTCCTTTGCAGGGACATGGGTGAAACTGGAAACCATTATTTTCAGCAAACTGACACAAGAACAGAAAACCAAACACCACATGTTCTCACTCATAAGTGGGTGTTGAACAATGAGAGCACATGGACACAGGGAAGGGAACATCACACATTGAGTCCTGTAGCGGGTAGAGGCTTAGGGGAGAGATAGCCGGGGGTGGGGGAATTGAGGAGGGATAACATTATGAGAAATACCTAATGTAGGTAATGGGGGGATGGATGCAGCAAACCACCATGGCACATGTATACCTATAACACACCTGCAAGATCTGCACATGTATCCCAGAAATTAAAGTATAATAAAAAAATTTTTAAGTTTTTATTATCTTCAAACTTGAAAATATTAAACAAAATATGATTTTCTTTCAAATAAAGACGTACCTGTCCTATCACAGAAAAAAATGTAAATATGCATATATGGGTATGTGCTTCCTCTCTTCATTTCCTTTGAGTGGATGGAAGGGTACATCCAAATTTTAGCCTCCAGGGAAACATTAAGCCTCTCTTTTTTCACTTAGAAGAAATGTTAATGTGAGTAAAGAAAAGAAATTGGTGTCCTTAAGGAGAGAATGGTGTTATTATGTGAGTAAAAATTTTGCATGTTTTGTTTTGTTTTGTTTAACCAGTGACTGGATGACAGTGTATACTTTCTACTTGCTTCTTTTTTTCCTTCAATATATTTTATAAAATAAGTTCAGTCTGCAGACATCACCCAGTCAAGCAGCTTCTCTGCCTTAATAAAATCAACCAAAGGTCAGAATAGGATCCACAGGAAAACATGTATTACTGGCTTTTGTTTACACCTACAGTTAAAGAATACAAGGATATCATCAAGAATTACATCCAATCCTGTGCAACTGACCAGCACAAAAACAAGCAAACACAATGCAAAACAAAACACTGTTCTGTTTCTTGAACCTGGAACATAGATCTTTCAAAAGTAAACCACTAGTTACAGTGGCCAAGATAGATGACCTAAAATATGTTCAGTAACCTAACATATGTAATTACCGATTATTTTGCATATTTAAGTGACATAACTCTTCTGCAAAGATATTAGGATCCCTTATTCTGAATCCACATTGAGGGAATGTATTAACTTCTCATCCCAGGTCCACAAGGGGCTTGGTTTCAAGGGCAAGAACTTCCCACTCACATGCCTGACTTGCTTTCTTTCATGTCTCCATCCAGGAGCCTAGATTTCCTTGTCTAACTTTCTCAGTGCACGAGAAAGGTGGACTTCCCAGATGAGCTTCTTGTGTTTAGAAAGCCCACAAGAAGCTATGGGAGGACTGTGGGCCAAACAACCAAACCGATGTCAAAGTCAAAACGTCAATCACTCCAGAGGAAGTCTGGAAGAACTCCTCTCACTGGACAAGAACTTGAATGGGGAGGGATTAATTCCCAGATTAAAAGACATTCTGCCTCTCACCTGTGCAGACTCCACCTCTGGGTCCTCTCCCACTGCATTCTGGGAGTTCCCTCTCTCTCACCCTACTTTTCTTTCTGTCTCTCTCTCTGCCTAATATATCCCTTTTCTGCAAAACTCTTTGGGTCTGATACTTACTTGAAGAAGTCCACTGCACCTCCAGGGCCTCTTCCCCTATTCCTGGGAAGCAGGAGGGATGGACAGACAAGAACCTGAAACACCTGGTTACAACATTATTTAAAAGAGCAGATATTTTTTGGTCTGGTATAATGACTTAGCATTCCAGGATCAGGTCCTTTGGTATATGTAGCAGCGTATGTGTAGCAGTAAATAACAAAGACAATTGAGTTAGGCAGAACTCACATCTGAGCCCCAGGTTCACCACATTTAAACACTCTGAGCCTGTTTTCTTGTATATAAAATCTGGATAACAAAGTCTGACACACAGTATTGTAGTGATATTATAATATTGAGAGTATTTAAATTTTAATAAAAGTTATATTATTTTAAGTAAGTTAACATGTTAAATTATTTTAATACATGAAAATAATATTTATCAATACCAGTAGTTCTACATTAAAACCACATTGATGTTATGTATTTTGTCTGAGTTTCTGCTGTATAGTAATAAAAAACCTTGAAAGCTAGGTTTATTACTTTCCTTTTGTAACCGGAATATTTATTTTATAGACACATATGACTTGCTAAATATTAGCCCATCAGAAAGTGGAATACTTGAAATAATTATATTTCTCAAAGAAAGGATTACATGGATAATCCACTAAGAAGTAATTTCGCAGGAATGAGCCATATTTATTTATTGTTTTGAAATAATATTTGAAGCTCTATTAGATGACTACTGTTTCATACTTTTTCCTCTTACTTAGAATCACATTTTCCCAGTGAACATCAAACAAATCCAGTATTTTATTGCAAAGAAATTTGTTTTTCATTTTGACAGCTGTGGGACATCTCTGATTTAATGAAAGCTCCTGTTTACCATTTCTCCCTGCAGCACACATCTGTTGATTCTAGTTCTTTCATCTAGAGATATTGGGGGGAAAAAAAAAAAGAAAATCCATTTATTCATTCTACAAAAATTGTTGAAGTACTTCTTATGGCCTTCAAATAGTTACTGCTGCTTTCTGCAGGCACATTTCTTGAACTAAAGGATAAAACAATATTACCAAGACTCACAAATGGTCCTAAAAAAATTGGTGATTCTGAGACAGAAGACATACTTGTGACAAAGAAAAATCCTTAACAAATGAAATTAAGACCAAACAGAAAAAAGGCTAGTGATATATTCTTTAAGTAGTGGGTAATTTTTTTCCTAGGTTCTTAGAGGATAAACACTAAAAACTGGCCACATAAGTAGAGCATCAATAAAAGCACCTGAAATTTTGTTGCATATATCAATATGCAATAATCAATATATGCAACAAAATGATTAAATGACAAACCCTATATAAAACATTGAGATTATCTGTCATATAGAAGATATTTAAAATACTTTTACTTTTAATATACATATATGTATGGTTGAGTTTTATGGTAAAATGCATCTAGTTATTATACTATCATGTCAGTGCAATATTTCTCAATAATCCTTTCATCACAACACCACCCTCAGTTTTAGAATTTTTCTAATTATTTTTATGTAAGTGCTAACATTGACTCAATTACACATGGCTGGTCTATCATCACATCTGTTTCCAGAGTGGGAAAAAAACCAGAAAGATGCTCCTTTGCTAGAACACTACTTTCAGAAGATTCTGTCTGAATATAGGAAATAAAACTACATCAATCTGGAAAGGATAGCTTGTCATTATTGTAGAAAATCTGAATTTATTTCCCTGTAAATAGGATAAGTAGAAAATATTAACAAAATAATTACTATAGTTAAAAACCATACAAATATGTTTCTATTATTCACTCTAATGCTTTTCTTTTTTACAAATACTCAGATAGTTAAAAAAATCTGTGCCTGTGTCATTACAGTTAAAAAAGTCATCAATCTTACTCTTTCCAATGTATGTATAAACAAACCTGACTTTTTTCTTTTTCCTAAGAAAAAGATATTTACATAGGTTAATTCTTAGAAGAATAGAGTTATAGTATAAATAAATAATTTAGTTCTGAGTCTGAAAAATCAATAGCTAATTTTTCCTGCTACATATCTGTTCCCTTAGGTCATAAAAGCACTTCTATTTTCCTTTCTAAGCAGGCAAATCAGATAGATATTTTGATGTTAGAGAGAATTCTGTAAAAATCTTTTCTATGAACTGTATAATGATTGGGTTTTGGGGGGTGTGCAAATTAACATGTATATATTTATACAATTAACAAAGCATCACACAGTTAAAATAAATTTAAAATAAAAGGAAAACAGATAAATAAAGAATTGATTTCAATTTATTCTGTCTTAACAAGTAGCAGGTTTAGTTCTCTAAATGCAGTTCAAATATTTAGGGTTCAATAGATTAGTGAACTCAACTATACTAATACATGCCTTGCAACCATGCACAAGTTCATGGGATTATGGGTTAAGAGTCATCAACAAACTAGTTGGCTTGGCCATGCTCCTCTTTTCTTTATTTACAACAACTATTTTTATTTGAATAAAAGCATAGATATCTTTAATTTGGAAGTTATATATTTTTTAATTTTACATTTTTCCTTTTAAGGGACAGTGGAGGTCATGTGGATTGATTACCTTATTAGACAATCATTAGTGAAATTATGAAACTGCGTTTGTTAATGAGGAGTAAGAGGGTTGCAACTCTACATTGAACTTTGCGTAAAGAGACTTCTTTCTCATTGGGGAAAATAGTAGTTAAGTTAAATCATTTAATTTAGACTGAACAGATTTTCAACATAAATCTCATTATGTCTTAGCTATGTAATCAAAGGAAAATTAATTATTTAAAATTTAAGATCTTTATTTGCAAAATGGGTATAATAATAATCCTATGTCAGGATTTATGTGAAAACTACACAAGAAAAGCATAAGACTAAATAACTTATTAAGCTTTTGTGAAATAACCTATTTGTCATAGTCTTTTTCAATTTTTAATTTTTGTAGGTATTTATATTTGTGGGGTACATGTGATGTTTTGACACAGATATGGAATGTGAAATAATCACATCATGGAGAATGGGGCATACATCCACTCAAGCATTCATCCTTTGTGTTATAAACAATTCAATTATACTACTTTAGTTATTTTAAATTTTTAAATTATTTTATTCTTAGTATTTGAGCCATTGGAGATACTAGATTCTCTTCCTAGATTAACGAACATGATTTGAGTAAACAAATAAAATAAAATAACAAAAAAATTGCTGGAGTTGGGAATACCACTTTCTTAACAAAAGTAGTACAAGGAGCATACATTCATTGGTCACTAAAACCCTGATTTCCTATCTTCACTTGTTCCTTGTATTAGGTATATATAATATGTATATATGCACACACATACACATATAGGCACATATACACACACACACATATACATATACTTCATGATATCAACATTTTCCATACATTTATTTTTTGCTTACTTTTTCAGAGACAGTTTTTAGGCCATAATCCATGATCGTGTACAATAACTAAAAAGCAATTATTTAATGTATTTTAATTTATGTGTATTTCATTTTTATCAAAATTTTTATGTTTTATTCAGCTTTTCACTCATAAAACTGAGGTGATAACATCTGAGTCACATAGATTTTTCCATATTTTAATAGTTTGTACACACATCTATGAACATATTATTTCTATAATATTAATTATGATGAAGAGACTTAAAAACTATGCATGGAATATAGTTAAAAGAGAAATAGTTATAGATAATCAGAAGTCCTGAAAAAATTTAGGTAACATTATAGGAAAGTAAGAATCACTGTGATGTTTTCAAAAAGAAAATATTTTGAAGAGAAAGTGATTATTATTTTTTGTAGGACAGACTGGTGTTGCAAAATGATGAATAGGAAGTTATTGCTTCAGTTAAGCTTAAGGTTGATGATAAAGAGAAAGAAAGAAGCAAATTGAAAATCTTTAGCTGCAAAGAAAAAACAAAAAGCATGCTCTAAGCACCAATAAGATTAGATAGGAAAAACATCCATACCTTGAGTATTGCTTACAATTATGATCATATTTATGTCACTTTTAAATATTTTATATTTCCCAAAAATAGTCAATGGAATATTATATATATGAGCAAAAATCATGTAAGCTTTTGTAAATGTTTTATAAAAATATAGTCCTTTACTTTGGCTAACCAAGATACCATCATTACTATCATAATTCATCATATTCCCAAACTAGTATCTATAAGTGTATGTCTATTTAATATACACATATATGTATATATATTTAAATCTGTCACAATTAAGAACAAGGATCTATCATACCCATGGAGAGCTGAAATTGACTTATTATATAATAGGCTTTTTAGGCACACAAGTTTCTACATATTATAAAAATGGTTATGTTTTTCTCTTACTCAAATACTATTTCCAACAGTAGCTCATGTTGTCCACATGCACTGGGAAGACATGTTAATTCTGATTCATACCACCTTTCACATTTGCTTTCTGTCAGAAAAATACATGTTCTGTCATCATAAATTCTGCCCTGCAAACTTTTTTCTTCACTGCATTCTCCCTATTCAGAACCATGCTACTCATCACTTGACAGGATGCAAAATGTAATGGTCATAAAAGTAGTTTGCTGACTTTCACTCCTGACAATTTGTCAAAAGGCACATTAAAAAATAATTGGAGAGAAAATGCACAGATTTTTTAAATGTATTGAGTCATTTTTCTTCAGTGCCTGACTGGTCAGCTTGTAAGATACCATTCTCTCCATTATTAACAAGCCAAGACTACTGCTTTAATTTAAAAAAAAAAATTGCACTGTATTGCACTCATCTTGCTCTTGGGGTTTGTTGCCATAGACTTCTGATGTATCCAGAAAGTCAACAAGTAAAACAGTCCTTTAGTACATGACTAATTTATGTTTCTAATTTTACCCTTCATTTAAATGTACATATTTCCCAAGACTACTGGTAATATCATAAACACCACCTGAAGTAGAAATAATAAACCCATAATATGTTTCTTTCTATATTGTCATTATCAGACTAATGTCTTACTAAAATTTTAAAGACTTCAACTGTTATATATGTTCTAAGCTTAGTCTATAATAAATCAGCATTTTAAAACATAATAGATAGTAGTGACATTGTTATATAGTCACATATATCTCATGGAAGCCTATAACAAGATAAAGCAAATGGCATAAATTGATAAACTCTATGAAGAGGTAAACCATATTCTTTGGAATTTCCAATGAGAAAAGCAAAAACGCATTAGGAAACTGAGAATCTAGGAATAAAAGGCGGTAAAAAGAGCAGGATGTATGAATTTCAGTTGATGTGTTAGTTAAAATCATGTAATTAGAATGATACGCTTTCCTTTATTCTTAAAGAACATTAAAATAGGGATTCTTTCTGTATTACAATTATGAAACTTGATCATACATGAATTACTGACAATCAACAAGATTTTAATTAACAGGATTCTTATTTCACAGATTTTCTGTAGCTACAAAATAGTATTAAACTATAGCAATAATTACCACAGTCATGTTAACTGTTGCCATACTTATGACATATGTGATTTTTAAAGATAGGATGTAGAAAATCCCTCATAGTATTTCAAGAAGCGAGTTCTTTAAGATACAAAAATTTGGCTTCTGAAAATGTGTCATATTTCTGAATGAAACTACAGAAATATTGTTTAAAAGTTCTTGCATTTTCACAATTTTGAGAAAAAGTATTATAGAGTTTAAAAATAAGCAAACTGACACAAGAACAGAAAATCAAACACCGCATATTCTCACTCATAGGCGGGTGTTGAACAACGCGAACACATGGACACAGGGAGGGGAGCATCTCACACTGGGGTCTGTCGGAGGGAGAAAGGGGAGGCACAGCGGGGGGTGGGGAGTTGGGGAGGGATAGCATGGGGAGAAATACCAGATATAGGTGATGGGGAGGAAGGCAGCAAATCACACTGCCATGTGTGTACCTATGCAACAATCTTGCATGTTCTTCACATGTACCCTCAAACCTAAAATGCAATAAAAAAATAAAAATAAAAATAAATAAGTCTAATGCTATGTATCTTTAATAAATATATATCTTCATTTATAGTGATAATATTTATGAAAAATATAATTCCCTTTTGCCTTTTTTGATGAATCTTTCTCCTTGGATTCCCTCAGTAAATTAAATCTTCACATTTTAAAAAAATGTTTTTTGGAAGGTCAATTTGCTTTTACCACATAATTTCTTTAAAAAAATTCTCAACTGAAATGATTATTAAGTGAATAAAAGGTTTTTATTTAGAAGAAATATAGACAACTATCAAGAAGATCTCCTTTTCTATCTTCAAATCAAACGGTTAATTTTATGAAGCAGTAAGAGGAACAATTTCAAAATTTGTAGAAGCAAGCATCTGCCAGAAGGGTTTTTCAACAAAGTCACTTTATTTACTTTACAAGTTTTTTAAATTTTTAATTGTTGTCGGTACATAGTAGGTGTATATATTTATGAGACAAATAATCAACTATTAAATGATTGCTTTAATACTAATTTAATGCTATTTAAACACAAAATAAAAAAGCATTATGACGTGACAAATAAAACATACTACCTAGCACATGTCACACAGGATTATCTAAATTTTCTTGACATTGCACTTTATTCGATTGTCAGTGTATTAACTATTCATACGTAACTCAGTTTTATTTGGGGTACTACAGAGGCATAAAACTTAGATAAAGAATACATTGGAAAAATGAATTTTAAAAATTAGTCTACCTAAAAAGAAAATAATAATATAATTTATGTAAGTTCTCCTTGAAAAAAACATGTCTACAACCCAATTGACCTGCTTTTGGCCATTACCACAATCATGTACAATAACTAAAAATCAATGATTTAATGTATGTATTTTAATTCAATTTACGTTTCTCTTACTTTTATCCAATTTACTAGGTTTTATTCAGCTTTTGACTCATAAAACTGAGGTGATAACATCTGAGTCACATAGATTTTTCCATATTTTGTATAGTTGATACACACATCTATAAACATATTATTTCTGTAATATTATTTATGATGAGACTCATAAACTATGCATGTAAAATGTGGTTACATATTTATTATATCCTTAGTTTTTAATTATTTGAATACATCCAAGTCAGATTATATAGCTACAATTCTCTACTTAACAACTGTAGATAGGTTAGGAAATGTAAAAAATAAAATAAAGTATCAATGATAGGGATGAGTTAAAATATGTTAGTTCTATGACTTATCAGCACTATTTCTGTTTGTCCTTTATTTTCTTTCAACAGAAATACTTTTACACTATAAGATGTTTAAAATTATAGTAGGGTTTATTGAACAGTTGATTTTAAAAGATGGGTTTTTGGGAGGCAGAGGTTGCAGTGAGCTGAGATCACACCACTGTACTCCAGCCTGGCGCTTGGCAACAGAGCAAAACTCCGTATAAAAAAAAAAACAAGAAAAGATAGGTTTTAAGCTTTTGCTTTTTTATCTCAGAAGTCAAGTTTGTGATATGATATAGCAATATTGCAAAACAGTATCAGCTGTAATATGACATTTTAGAAAAAAAAGTCTTCCATGTTATATAAATAACAGACACGTTCTCTAAATATTTTTAGATATCTCTTTATGAAACTGTATACACGTTAGATATTAGCATCTAATGCTGTTTTTCTAAAGGCAATGTTATAAAAAATCAGTCTGAATTTTTTTCATTTTTAGCTTGAGAAATATAACAAAAGCAAATCTTAGGAGAGTGGCAGAATGGGATAGTTTGATTGAGAAAGTCAGACTGGATATATAAATAGAATGAAATCTCTTCCTTGAATCCATGGTACATCACAGCTGTAGTTTTGATGGTTTGAATTCTCTTTCTGACATTCACTGATCACTTTGCCTATCACTGTGGAGTAATAATTCCTCAAAGTTCTCAAAGACAGGAATGGGTAGGTTTTCATCATATATTCCTTCATTACATAACACATTAGATATTCTATATTAATTATATTTTATCTTTATAGACAACTTAATATTAAGGTTAATACTTTTACAATTGACCATAATCATTGATTTTTTGCCTTATGTCTCTATTTTTACTCTGTTAATTAAATCAAGAAAGTGTGTGTCAGGTACCAAAATGTATAAAATGTAAACATTAAAATTATGTTATGTTACCTAATATCATATATTCTTGATATAATTGAATGTCCCTGAATATTAACATTTGCTTAAGAGTATTTGATTAAATAATGGACCATATTATATGAAAGTCTATATTTCGTATCCTGAGACTTTGCTGAAGTTGCTTATCAACTTAAGGAGATTTTGGGCTGAGAGGATGGGGTCTTCTAAATATACAATCATGTCCTCTGCAAATACAGACAATCTGACTTCCTCTTTTCACAATTGAATGCCCTTTATTTCTTTTTCTTGCCTGATTGCTCTGGCTAGAACTTCCAATACTATGTTGAATAAGAATGGTGAGAGAGGGCACCCTTGTCTAGTGTCAGTTTTCAAAGGGAATACTTCCAGTTTTTGCTCATTCAGTATGATATTGGTTGTGGGTTTGTCATAAATAGTTTTTATTATTTTGAGATGCAATCCATGCATATGTAGTTTATTGAGAGTTTTTAGCATAAAGTGCTGTTGAATTTTATCAAAGGCCTTCTCTGCATCTATTGAAATCAATGTGCAAAAATCACAAGCATTCCTATACACCAAAAACAGACAAATAGAAAGCCAAATCATGAGTGAACTCCCATTCATAATTGCTACAGAGAGAATAAAGTAACTAGGAATATAACTAACAAAGGACCTGAAAGACCTCTTCAAGGAGAACTACAAACCACCGCTCCAGAAAGTAAGAGAGGACAGAGATAGAGAAACATTCCATGCTCACAGTTAGGAAGAATCAATATTATGAAATGGCCATACTGCCCAAAGTAATTTATACATTCAATGCTATCCCCATGGAGCTACCATTGACCTTCTTCACAGAACTGGAAAAAGCCACCTTAAACTTCATATGGAACCAAAAAAGAGCTGGCATATCCAAGACAATCTTAAGCAAAAAAAAAAAACAAAAAAAGAAAAAAACAAAAAACAAAGCCAAAAGCATCACCATCACGTTACCTGACTTCAAACTATACTACAAGGCAAAAGTAATCAAAACAGCATGGTACTGGTACCAAAACAGAGATATAGACCAATGGAACAAAACAGAGGCCTCAGAAGTAATGTCACACATCTGCAACTGTCTGATCTTTGAAAAACATGACAAAACAAGCAATGGAGAAAGGATTCCCTGTTTAATTAATGGTGTGGGAAAACTGGGTAACCATGTGCAGAAAGCTGAAGCTGGACCCCTTCCTTACACCTTACACAAAAATTAACTCCAGATGAATTAAAGATTTAAACATAAGACCTAGAAGAAAACCTAGGCAATACTATTCAGGACATAGGCATAGGCAAGGGCTTCATGACTAAAACCCCGAAAGCAATGGCAACAAAAGCCAAAATAGAAAAATGGGGTCTAATTAAACTTAAGAGCATCTGCACAGCAAAAGAAACAATCATTAGAGTGAACCAGCAACCAACAGAATGGGAAACAATTTTTGCAAGCTACCCATCTGACAAAGGGCTAAATGCAGATCTACAAAGAACTGAAACATATATACTAGAAAAAAAGAAATCAAAAATTGGGCAAAGGATATGAACAGATACTTTTCAAAAGAAGACATTTATGCGGCCAATAAACACATGAAAAATGCTAATTATCACTGGTCATTACAGAAATGCAAATCAAAACCACATTGAGACACCATCTCAGGCCAGTTAGAATGGCGATCATTAAAAAATCTGGAGACAACAGATGCTGGAGAGGATGTGGAGAAATAGGAACGCTTTTACATTGTTAGTGGGAGTGTAAATTAGTTCAACCACTATTGAAGACAGTGTGGAAATTCCTCAAGGATCTAGAAATAGAAATACCATTTGACCTAGCAATCCTATTACTGGGTATATTCCCAAAGTATTATAAATCATTCTATTATAAAGACACATGCATACATGCCTTCATTGTGGCACTGTGTACAATAGCAAAGACCTGGAACCAATCCAAATGCCCATCAACCACAGACTGGATAAAGAAAATGTGGCACAAATACACCACAGAATACTATGAAGCCGTAAAAAAGGATGAGTTCATGTCCTTTGCAGGGATATGGATGAATCTAGAAACCATCATTCTCAGCAAACTGACACAAGAACAGAAAACCAAACACCTCATGTTGTCATTCATAAGTGGGTGTTGAACAATGAGAACACAAGGATACAGGAGGGGAACATCATACACTGGGGTCTGTTGGGGGTTGGGAAACTAGGGGAGGGATAGCAGGGTATGGGGAGATTGGCGAGGGATAACATTAGGAGAAATATCAATGTAGGTGACAGGGGAAGGTAGGCAGCAAACCACCATGGCATGTGTGTATCTATCCAACAATCCGGCAAAATCTGCACATGTACCCCAGAACTTAATGTTAAAAAAAAGTGTGTATTTGTTTTTTGTTTTATCAAACCAGTATGTCAATGGGTATACAGTTTAAAGTTAGAATATACTCACTCATTATGCTTCATATTCATCAGAATTTTAAAACATTTTTCCATTTCTAAACAAACATAATGACGGGCTTTATCTTATGTGTAGCTGTTCTCCTACAACTTAGTACTAGAAATTACTTCATCTAATTTCTTATAACTAGATACAAAATTTGCATCAGTTTCATAAGTAGTTACATATTACATTAATCTTCAAAATGTTTACAGTTACTTGAGCTATGATGTACTTTAAAAGATAGATTGGCCTACCATAGCTTTCCCCTTTGACATAACTTAAAGATCCTGCAGAAAGACCATTCACTAGGAAAAAAATTTATAATTCATTTACCACCTATAAAGGTAGAAAAAGAAAGTTTATACTGAGCACATAGAAGTTCCATATTACCTGGCATTTCAAAAATACTTTTGGTAAGCATTTCAATATTAAAATATTCCCTATTAAAGCAAACCATTGTTTACTTGTGTATCTACAAATTGATTTGTATTTTATTATGAAAACTATAGAAAATTGAAAAGAGACAAAATAATCTGCAACTCCCTGTATTAATACAACCTTCACTTCTATCTCTCTCTCTACTTGAAGTTCCACACTAATTTCTTACATCATAACTTTGTAAATTTTGTTTCTGTTTACATATTCATTTATTTACTGTGATTTATTGAGCATTTTCTTACATTGTTATGCTTTGAGAATTCTTATATTTGCAAAACATATTTATATTGTGTTAGCATTTAAACATATTTTCTTTGGAAATGAGATCTCTATTAGTTTATTTTCACACTGCTGATAAACACATACCCGAGACTCGCAAATTTACAAAAGAAAATGTGCAAGCCCAAAACCTTGGCAGAAGGTGCAAGCCCCAAGGCTTAGAAGCTTCCACTTGGTATTGAGCCTGTGAGCGCACAGGAGTCAAGTATTGGGTTAGGAAACCTCTGCCTAGATTTCAGAAGTTGTATGGAAATACCTGGATGCCCAGGCAGAAGTTTGCTTCAGGGGAGGGGCTTTCATAGAGAACCTTTCATGTTGGGGCAGTGTGGAAGCAAACTGTGGGCTTGGAGCCCCCACACAGAATCCCTAATGGGGCACTGCCTAGTGGAGCTATGAGAGCCACCATCCTCCAGACACCGAAATAGTAGAACTACTGACAGCTTGCAACTTTTGTCTAGAAAAGCCACAGACACTCAATGCCAGCCCATGGAAGAAGCTGGGAGGGAGGCTGGACCCTAAAAGCCACAGGGTCAGAGCCGTCCAAGACCATGGAAACCCACCTCTTGCATCACTGTGACCTGAAGTCACAGATTATTTTGGAGCTTTAAATTTTGACTGCCCTGCTGGATTTCGGACCTGTATGTGGCTTGTAAACCCTGTTTTGGCCAATTTCCCGCATTTGGAATGGCTGCATTTACCCAATACTTGTACTCCCATTTTATCTAGGAAGTAAGTAGCTTGCTTTTGATTTTGCAGGCTGATAGACAGAAGGGACTTGCCTTGTTTCAAATGAGATTTTGGACTTTTGGGTGAATGCTGAAATGAGGTGAGACTTTGGGGGACTGTTGGGAAGGCATGATTGGTTTTGAAATGTGAGGACATGAGATTTGGAGGGGCCAGGGGTGTAATGTGTCCCCACGCACATCTTATCTTAAATTGTACTTCCATTAATTCCCACAAGTTGTGGGGGAGGACCCAGTGGGAAATAATTTGAATCATAGGGGCAGTTTCCTTCCTGCTGTTCTCATGATAGTGAATAGGTCTCCCGAGATCTGATGGTTTTATCAGGGGTTTCTGCTTTTGTATCTTTCTCAGTTTTTCCTGTTGCCACCATGTAAAAGTGACTTTTGCCTCCCGCTATGATTCTGAGGCCTCCCCAGCCACGTGGAACTGTAAGTACAGTTAAACTTCTTTTTCTTCCCAGTCTTGGTATGTCTTTATCAGCAGCATGAAAACAAACTAATACTGTTAGGATTCTCAATCCTGTCTGTGTGTTATTAGCTTTTCAAATAATCAGTATCCTTAAGGAATCTATCTCAACTTCCAAGGTGATTCTTATCATCACTGATTTTGAAAACCATTGGAATATTTTAAATTACACTCCTTGGTTCAGTGGCTATCTATACATTTACTAAGTTAAAGGTTTGTAGACATAACTTGCCATATTAAAAAATAAATCTAAATGAATTCCAGTCAAGATAGTGCAGTGAGCAGAAGGAAGTGGAAAAGCCCTGTGATATAGTTAGATCTAGAGATTGAATCAGATTTTGGTTCACTTTTCCAGCAAGAACATTTCATGGGTGATGGCATGTATTTTCTTAATGCTGTTGTTTTAATGTGAAAGAAAAGCTTTTCTTCAAGTTAGCAATTAGTGATGACCGTTAACCTAGATCTATCATTCTGTTGTTCCAAATTGTGCTTTTCTTACTCCGTAATTCCTTCCTCATTTATCATCGAAAACACTCAAAACAAAAAGTTCATGTAATCTAATATATGACTTTTTGGTGTATATTAAATATTTTTGAGAGTATATAAAATACTTGCTTTTTAAAATGTTACTGAATGCTTTTCAAAATAATGAATTTACTTACTAGTATTCTCCAAAGAGATCAATAAGAATGTTTTTTAATTTTTGTAAATTTACTTTTGATATACTAAAAAACTCATTAATTTAAACATAGTTGATATCTCTTAATTCATATTATTTTCCTTATTGTTCCATTTTGACCAGTGGAAACTTCATCTTTACTCTAATTTACCTTTAACAACTGCCTCTAACACTGAACATATTTTTCTTCGCAGTGATAGTAGTTTTTTGTTGTTTCCTTTTACTTTGCTACAATAATACCCCTTAGTCTTAATTCGTGTTTTTTTTTTTTCTTCCCTAGTTCTGGGAATTAGGGTTTACATCAAAAAATGCCTTTAGTGGTAAAGTGTATTTAGCGGCTTTGATACAAGCTACTCATTCTACTGCTAGTCTACTCTTTGGTTGTTTCTAGATCTTTCTAATGAAAGAACCCAAAATCATATTATATGTAAATGTATGTTACCATAACATTTGATCAGTTTTAATGGTATGTAAAATTTAAATAGAAATGTAGGGCTTTTGTTTATTTTTGCTTAAATTATTTATCTTATATTTTCATCTATTCAATCATAAGGTAAAAATCTGTTTTTTTATTGACACAATAATGATGGATTATTCGTTTCATCCTACTGATACAAATATATAAAAATTTCAAAAGAAACTATTACTAATACGAATGACTTATAGCAGATTTTAGTTTTAAGATTTAATCATTGCAGTGATTAAGTTCTGCAATATGTATGTTAATTTGTAATTCCTTATAATTACATATTTAATGCTGTACAGTTTATAAAAGAGAATGTTAAAACATAATATCAAACATATTTTTGGTTATGTTCATACAACATTAAATATTTAGGAAAGCATATGCAATTTGTAAAATAGAATATCATAATTCTTGAGTCATATCTTGACTAGTGTTAGTCGGCAATTACACTGCATGAGATTTCTAAAATTCACCAAATACAAGTCTTCATGGTGGTTGTTTTTGTTAGAAGGTAAATACAACATTAATTATTATTAACTGATAGCAAAAGCAATAATGGGACAGTTTATCTTTAAATTTTAACAAAGGTTGAGAAATAGTTTTCTTACAGATACAACTTTCTAGGAAAATGTAAATGTCAAAACTATTCCACAGCTGTTATTTACTCTTTTCTTGTTTCTTTGGACCCTAAAATGGGTATATATAAAAAAGAAAAAGAGTATAATAAAGTCTCTCTTTTTCACTTGTCCTTCACTTACATCTTCATCCACTTACCATCTAATCTGAATAAAATTCAATTAACTTTTTAAAATTAAAAAATTAGTTTGCTTTGAAAATAACAACAACAACAAAAAACCTCATTGCCTAAAAATCAAGTAACAACATTACTTTGTTAATATCTCATGGTATTAACACTGGTTGCCTGTTATCACAGCATGTGAGACTTAGGCATTTTACTCTTTCCTTGTATGAAATCCAGTGAAGATATTAATAGTTTTATTACTGTCTCTCTTATCATTCAATATGTCTAAACTTAAGTATCTCAACATTTTGACAATAAGAATAATTTTGTTAATGAAATAGTTAATCAAATGCTTAAGCCTCTCATGTAAATACAAGAAGCAGCAGCATATACAAAGCAATGCATTTCTATAAGAGTAGTTGTCCACGGAAATTATCTTTTGACTTCCTCATGTTTTATTCACATAAACTAGTTTTGTTTTATATTCTGCTCATTCAAAACCACACATTTCAATATTTTGGAATCCTATTTATGAAAGAATCTAAAACTCAATGCATGTTTGTAATTCTGTAATCAATTTATGTTTTACACTAAACAGAACAAGGGCCAGCAAGCACATTATTAACCAACCCTCTTCCTCCATTTCCATTACATTTTCTAGTAAATTATCCATCAAATATGTTAACAACAGAAAACAGGAAGTTGATGTGGCAGTTTGTAATGCTGGGAAAAGAGAAAAATGTAAAACCCTGTAATTTGTTTTCTGCTCAGAATATACTTTAATGAGATACCATTTATAGTGATTCTTAATTACTCCTTCAATAATCATTCTTACTTTTTTCTATACCAACAAAATGTTTAGCGGAGCACCTATCTAGAATAAGTGCTACACTTCTATTCCTTCTTTATATACATAGTTTTGAAATTAGCTCTTTTAAATGAGTATGTAATCGTATCATTATTTTGCGAGGTATCTAGATTGGAACACAACCAAAGTGAAATTAGAGGTCTGGGAGAAGATCATGCTCTCTAATAAGCATTTCACCTAGCAAGAGTGAGTCTGTTGTGCTGTGTGAGTCCCTTACCTACTTGCAAAAGCAAGGTAAGAACTCCACATAATGCAGGAACAACTCATGGAGGATATAAAATGGTTTTTTGGTTCAAGTTGTAGCATAGCCGGCCAGTCTGCCCTGACTCAAAGGTGATATAAGGTCTCCAAGTCAAAGGTTCAGCTAGCTCAGCAAGAAGTCAATTATCTTGGAGTTGTTTGCTACCTGGAGAATGAAGAATTTCCCCTGACAGAGTCCAGGGAATTCTAGACCTGCCGAGCCAACTACCCAGAAGCAATCTCAAGCCTTTTTAGGTCTCACCAGATATTGTAGACTTTAGATCCCCAATTACAGCCTAAGGACTCAGCCTTTTTACAAGGCTTTAAAAGGTCATTTTGACTGTGAGCCTTTAATTTGGGGTCCAAATCAAATACAAACCTTTCAACAGCTAACAACTCTACTAACTCAGGCCCCAGCCTTAGGAATTCCTAAGTTCAATCGGCCTTTTCAGCTTCACATATCAGAAAAGCAAGGAATTGCTCTTGAGGTATTCGCTCAAGAACTAAGACTCCTCAAAAGATCTGTTGGACACCTGTCAAAGAGGCTGGACCCAGTGCCACAGGATGGCCTAGCTGTCTAAGGGCTATTGTGGCTTTAGCCCTCCTTTTCACAAGTTTCACCCAGCTCCAGACGGTTGGTACCACAAAGATTCTTTAATTCACCTGTCGTAGTCCTGCTAATGGAAAGTTATCAAGTCTCCTCAGGAAGCCAGCCGCATGGGGAGAGATGCCTTGTTTCAAATGGTTACACCAATCTCCTTGAAAAAGGACTATACTGTGTTGTCAGCAAGGTAATTTCCTCGTTCCCTGTATGTATGACCAACAATTCCCATGGAAACAAAACACCTTCTTTAGTTCCACTCAAAAACATGGATTCTACTCTGTGGAAGACTGGCAAATAGATTTTACTATGGTACCTCCATTCCAAGGACATAAATATATCCTAATGTTTGTGGATACCTTTACTGGCTGGGTTGAGGCCTTCCCTATATGAACAGAGAGGGCCTTGGAGATTACTCAAAAACTTCTATCAGAGATTATTCTCAGGTTTGGCCTTCCTTGTTCCTTCAGAGTGACAGCAAACGTGCTTTTCTTCCCTGTGTTTTCCAATACATCTCCAAGGCTAGATACCACCTCCATTTTGCTGGGAGGCCTCAATCCTCAGGGAAGCTCTCCCCAGAACCCTCCTTAGAGTCAGGATAGCTCCAAAGGCCACTCTCAACCTTAGCCACTATGAGATGCTTTACGGTAGACCATTCCTGCGAGGACATCATCCTGTTAAGATTGATGCTTCCTCCCTTGTCACAGATGTCACTTCCTTTGAAAATTTCAGCAGGCCTGCTCCTAATATTTACGCCCAGGAACTTCAGTACTTACCAAAACCCAGAAGTATTGTTCTCCTGCCTCCCAATTCCAATGTGCTTGGAAAGGACCATACCCTGTTTTGCTTTCTTCTCCCACAACTATTAAAGTGCCAGAGATTGCCATCTGGATCCATCACTCCAGTGTGAAACCATGGATGGCTGCCAAAACTGATGATGCCTCCACAGACAAATACACTTGTGAGCCTTTAGAGGATCTTAAGCTTCTGTGTAAAAGACAGCCAAAAGATAAGTAATGCCCTCTGAGTTTCCCTGGTGCCTTTTTGCATACTAGCTCTGAGCTGGATCGCTATGGTTATTTTCATGTATTTGCAATTCAATTGCCTCCTCTCAAGTGGGTGGAATCATTTTTTAAATGCTAAAATGGCTGTTTTAAAACCAGTAACCCATATTTTTGCTCTCTTAACTGTATTAACCCTTACAATTATTCCTACTAACATCTTTTCCCAACACCCACCTTTACCTACCATATAAGAAGTTTTAAATAGACTGCAAAACCTCGCAAAAATTGTTGGGCCAGCACTAACACCTCCCCTAGTGAAGTTTATTAGCCATTCGCATTCCTGCTTCTCAATGGAGTCAGTTAGAAACCTTTCCAGCCCCGACTTATTTTGACCCACAAGATGGGCTATCCATCCCAAGGTCAAGTCCATAGTCACATACCCCTTAATAGTCTACCAACAAACCCATTACAGGTCCTTCCAAGGACCTGCATTCTCATCCACAATGCTTACTGGCCAAACACTTTTTTGTCAAATCTTCATGGAGGCTAGGGCTATCACCTGGATCTTTTCCTAATATTTCTAAGGCTCACAATCATACGTTTGTCCTATCCTCCACTCAATTATAGGTCAACTTAATCATTGAAAAAAAATACAGACATACTTACTATTCTGAAGCTGCTTTCTATTTTATTCATTTCCCCAAGCTCCCTAACATAACCAACCGGAGAGAAACAAGCCAGCTACTTTGGTGCCACTGTTTACCCCAAACCCTAACCGGAATGTCCCTTTATACATCACAACTTCTGATATCAGCCACATAATTCCGGGCAAAATGATAATTGCGAAAAACTCAGCTACCCAATATCTCATGTTATTGCCTGGGATCCCACCATTCCTTCCTTTAGTTGGGCCTCCAAAGTCCTCTTTCATTCCCTCAAGTACTGCCTGTTTTCCACCATTACCTCGCATGCCCTTGGCTTCCATTTATGAGAGTATTGAAGCTGACTCACACAGCATGGGAAAACTCTACTTTAATATCACTGTTGACATTTGTCTTAACCTGGAAAATCACATTTGCTTTCTGTGTGGAGACAGGGCATATCTCTGCTTACCTGCCCACTGGACAAGAACCTGGACCCTAGTTTACCCAAACTCACTTTCATCAACAATAGCATTCCCTCCCTATACACTCTCAATCGCTAGAGCCAAAAGGGAAATTTTAACGGTACTGATTGCAATTGGCATTCTGGATGGTATTGGCACAGGAGCTGGAGGCCTCCTCAACTCCAGTTTTACTGCCCCAAAAGTCTCCTTAGAAATTATTCAATGAATCATATCTAGCTGACCAAATCAATACCATTCAAGAACAAATCACTTCATTAGCAGGAATAGTCTTATAAAATCAGTGAGCTTTAGATTCGCTCATGACCTAACTTGTGTAATGCTTAATGAAGACAGCTGCTTTTTTGGCAACCAGTCAGGTAAAGTACAAACTCACTTAAAAAACCATAATAGACAGGCTCAACAAATTTGTGGAAAAATGAGTTCTGGGAAGCTTTGACTGATGAAACTTTAACATCTGGTCCTCTTTTTCCTAGTTAAACCCCTTTCCAGTCCTATAGTAATCTTTTTTTTTATTGTTGCATAGTTTTTTCTATATTTCACAAATAAATTTTATGAAACAGCTGTAGAAGTGGCCCCAAAATTATGAACCTTCATAGCTGTGTATAATATGCAACAAATCTCTTAAAGCTCCAGATAGATTATGAATATATGAAATACACAGCATTACCTAATAATGAGATAAAACTCACCTGGGTGACAAGGATAATGTTCAACTCACTCAAAATGAAAATGTTTGAATAATGATTACTTGGGGGAATCTCTCTTTGTTGGGTCATGAGGACCACCTTTAGGGTATTCTCTTCATGCTGAGAAGGTGATAATTGAACAGATGAGAAAAGCCTTGATAAAATGCCATGTCCATGTATTATAGTAATCTTTTTACTACTTGTAGGTTTTAGGCCATACTTATTCAATTTATGAATTTGTTTTGTTTTTTCCTGTCTAGAATCCATAAAACTCCAAATAATCCTACAAGGTTACCATGAAGTTCCGTCCATGTCTAATGGAGCCTTGTATCATCATCATTCTCCTCTGCCCAACCTCCCAGCAGAAAGCAAGCAAGAGGAGGGACACTGTCAAATCGCTGCCCCCTTGGCAGGTTGAAGTAGCCGGACTAGTCATCAACCATATGCACAAAGAATTAGGTCTCTTTTCTCTTAAGGGGGAAATATTAGGTAGTTAGACAGAAATTAGCAGCTGAGAGGGAGCACAAGGGCTGCCACTAAGACAGGCCCTGCACAACCTAAGTTTAGCCCCAAGACCACCCTAATTCCACCCTAATGGATGGAGATTGTGGTAACATCTATGGCCAGCACATCCTGGAGAATGAAAATTTGGGGGGAAGATGAAAATCCACTAAAGTGCCACCAGTCCAGCCCATCTAGGCTGTAACCCTGGGTAACCCCATCCTTATTATACAGTCATTATAATAAAATTTACATGCAGCTTTTGCCCCCTGAATAGGCTTTTCTTAATGCATTACAGGCAAACACATGCACAGTTTGAGTTATAAAAACATAAACTTCCAGTCAAATGACTTCATTCTGTCACCAAACACAGCCCAAGCCTCAACTCCTCTCCACAAAACCCATAAAAGCACCCTGAGTTCTATAAAGAGTGGCTGATTTCACTTCTCAGAAATCATTCCGCTCTCCACCTGAGAGTTTATTACTGTGCTTCAGTAAATTTTGTTTTGAGCTTGGATTCGGGTGTTAGTTTGCAGTTCTTTGCTCACTTTCAAAAGAACTGAGATTGCCATTCCAGAGCTCTGCCTCTTAACCTCCTCGGTTAAAGGATCTATTTCAATGCAGGACTTCCAGCAAGAAAATTACTAGAAAAATGCATTACATATATAAAAAAATTGAACCTTATTTTTTACTTCACATTGTATAACAAAAACTAACATAAGAAGAATGATTGAGCTAAATATAAATATAAGTATTATAAAGTTTTCAGAAGAAAATAGAGAACAATATCTTCCAAAACTTGGGGTAGCCAACTAAATTGGACCCAGAAAGCAAAAAATATAGAAAGCATAAATTGGATTCCATAAACAATAAAATATTACATTCATCAAAGGATATTTTTACAAAAGGCATAGACAAAGCACATATGAGGAAGTATATGTATTACATATGTATGTGTTAATACCATGATCTTTGACTTGTAGCCTTCAGAAGTCTAAGAAGTATGGTTTTAAGTCTAAAATTTATGGTTTGCTTAAGTCACCAGACTGTGGCATTTTGCCACAGCCAACTATAAATATGTTTATCTCTATATATAAACCTCTCTCTCTATATGTAATATATATGTTTATACAGGAGTCTACACACACACACACACAGGTATATACTTTCTATAGATACTTTCTAGATACAGAGACATCTATATATAGATTACTTTATATATATATATATTTTTCAAAGCATATAAATTTATTTAGATATCCTAGAAATAAAAAAAAGACAAGTCTAATAAAATGGAATAAGCACCCACAAAAAAATTTGATAAGAATATGGAACAAGAAATCTCCAAACATTGCTAACAGTGGTATAAAGTAGAAAAGTGACTTTAGAAACAAAACTGGCATTCAGTGCCTTATGTACTTAAGCAAAATAACTCTATGACATAGCAATTCCGCTCCTAAGTATGTACACAGGAGAAATGAAAACAGAAATCCAAAGGCATGTAGAAGTATATTTAAAGCATTTATATAGTAGCCTTAAATTGAAAACTACCTTAATGTTGAGTCACCAAAAAAGGGTAATCAAATTGTGATATATTTATACAATGTAATAATTACTCAAGTGTAATAATAAATAAATACATTTCTGATTCATGAAGCAACGTGGATGAATATCCTGATTATTATGAGGAATGAAAGAAGCAAATACAAATGAGTACATGCTGTGGAATTCCATTGTTGTAAAATACTAGAACATGTCAAACCAATCTATTTTGATAGAAATCAATATAGTAGAAGTCTTTATGAGTGAAGAAATGGAAGAAATATTCATGAAGGAACTTTTTAGGCCAATGGGTGTTTTCTATATTTTGACAGCAGTGTGGTTTACAGAGTTGTAAGAATTTATTTCAATGCATTACAGAGGGCACCCAATACATGTGTACTTTTACTTTATGTAAAATAGTTATCAATAAAAAATTAAAATGCAAGTACATGAGTAATTAGTACTTAATAAAAAGCCAAGCGTTACAGTTAGAATTTAGAGTAATGAAAGAAAGTGCTCAGCTTAGAATTTGTACTGCAAACAAGGAAGGATTAGTTTACCCAAATACTAATTTCAGTTCATCCACTGTCTTTTGTTTAAAAAGATGAACAAAACACAACCTTGGACAGAACCAACTGTGTGTCTTCATCACTGACCTATTCAGTACTAATTAAGACATTTTCACAACATCCATACATTTACTCTCCAATATTGCCTCCACACACTCCAGCACTTTTATTTCACTAAGCTTATCAACTATCTCCTGTCATATTTCCAAATCCCTCCACCTCAATTTCATTTTTTTACACAAATATGGATAATAATTAATAAAGTTTTCATATTTTCAAAGAAAAAGTTTTAAAAAAGAAAAGGTTCTTTGGGGGCAGGTTATCATTTTTATTTTTATTTCTTTAGTTTCTTGCCACTAAATATGCAAAACACAGGTACAGTGCTTAAAGCCATTCTTTCCTAATCATTTTTGATTACGGTGTAACAGGATTCTCTACTACTAATTGCAATGTAACCATCTGTGCTTTTACTCATATCCAGTCTTTTTCAGCCACCTAAACATTTCAATAAGCTTCTTTTCCACTTATGGTTACACACATTTCCCTTTATTGACTCTCTTTCTCACAGAATCCCTACAGACCCCAGGCTCTTCTATTCTCCTTCTAACAACCAAATTTCTTCAAAAAGTGTTTAAACTTACTTTTTTCTCTTTCTCAGCTATCTAAAAGCATCTTATTACACCCTCACTTTCATTCTATTTATTTAAACAAAGCTAGTTTTATTAAATCCATGACAAGGAATTTAATGGACAATTTTCAATTATCACAAATTTCACGCCCTCAAAATGTTAGAACTGTTGACATCTTTCTTCTGAAAACATTTATTTGTTGCGTTCCCTGAAATACATTCACCTGGTTTTCCATCTGTCTCTTTCGCTGCATATCACACACTCTTCCTTTGCTTACCGGTTAATGTTGAGGAACCATTAGAACTACAATTAAGGCTTTCTAATTTTACTTATTAAAGCTTCCACAGATGAAGGCATCTACTCTCATGTAACCTACTGTTAATACTGAAGTCTTCCAGATCTATTTCTATAGTCCAGATCTAGCTCTTGAGACACACACCTTTATAATTAACTATTTCTTAGAATTTGACACAAGTATTTTACTAGCACCTCAAATAGAAGTTGTACCAAATAACACTCTTCATTCTAATGAATTTTATGCAGTCATTCTTTCATTCAGGTTTAGAAGCTCTCAATTTTGCTTTTTTAAATAAATCATCCCTTCAATAACTTTCAGTTTCAGGATTTTCTACTTTCCTCGCAACTCCTACAAAGGTTTAGTTCTCCTATGCCATATCTCAGAAAGCCTCTGGTTCTTCCCTCTTATATTATTTTTCACTTATTTAACCTACAACTATATATTCTGACATTAATGTAAACTTAATGTGGATTCAGTATCCAGGTTAACCACTTCTCTAGCCTCAATCCTCATTCAAATCTGTATCCCATAGCAGGAACTGAATAATATATATTGAATTAACTAATTAAAAATTTGTTCATCACATCCTACATAAAAGCCTAGGAGGAAATATAATCCACATGTGTACTAACTCGATGTTTATTGAATTTGATTTGGGGAAGATGACAATTTGTTTTGCCATCTACATTTTAGCAATAAAATACAAAGAATTGTTAGTTAATAATTGCACTGCAACATTGACAGTTTCTGCAAAAGCAGATTAAATATAATAATGGGGGAAAATCCATGTTGCATGGTGGTAAGGTGTGGTTCACAAAGCAGTGAAAGCAATTGATAATTATGTTATTTTGAGAAGTATGATGATGAAAGGACAGACAAACCCAAGATAGCACTTTGAATAGAAGATTAAGGAAGGCTTTCGTTGAAAACACATTTTTTGCTTATACTATGTTTCACACATTTTACTTTGTGCTAGTAGTATAATGATGAGAAAGACTCTGTACCACCTTCTATGAATTCCTTGTCTAGAAGTATAAAAGACAAGTGAATTGGTAATTTTAATACAATGTCACAAGTAGTAAGCTAAGGTAAATAGACTATTGCAAGATTCTCACAGCATATTATTTCAGAAGGAGAAAATTCTAGGGACAATGAAAATAATAATAAAAAATCTGTAGTAATTCAAGAGAGGGATAATAATCACTTAAAATATATAGAAACAATTATAATAGAAATAGTCCTTGGTGGGAATGAGGAATACACAAAACCAAGAAAGACTATTCCAGGGTTATCATAAACAAACAAATGAAATAGAGGTACCTGGAGCCATAGGCCAAGGGAAGAGAACACTGGAGACAGAAGGAGAAATCAACAAAAACTGATCTTGAAGATGTCAACTGAAGATTCAAATTTGAGTGTATTATTTAACAAGGATGTGATTAATATTGGTATTGCATTTAGAAGATTTAAAAATATATTTAAAAAATGTTTTTCCCTTTAAAAATAAGATCTTATTAGCAAATAAGATCTATTTGTACTGGAGTTGTGGAATAGGTAAAAGCAACAGGGTAAAGAACTCCAAGTGCTCTAAAATGAAGAACATTTCTAAAAATTGACCAGGAGATGTACAGATAGACCATAAGGTAATGTATAACTTACAAAATAGATAATTTGTGCATAAATTATCAGACATTGAGTACATTAAAATTTTATTTCACATAATAGTATTTTGAGATTCGTACAGTGATTTTCCCTATGTGGGGAAAAGCCAACAACTTCAATATAAGCAAGGGATTTCTGTTACTGCAGTCACTTTATTGAACACTAAATAGAAACATGAGAAGTATTAGAAAGGTCACAGGAATTAAATCAGTGTCAAGATACATTGACCAAGAAACATAATGACTATGCTATATGCATACATAAAGGAATAACTTTATGCTAGAACAAAAATTTGAATTTTTTTCTAAGTTAAAATAGGCAGAACTTGCACTAAAAATAAGTAGAGAGTTTTAATTTTTTAATTTAAGTAATTTAATTCTTACTTTCACATCAGCCACACAACAGTATACAAAATAATATGAGCAGACAAAATGGGACCGCCCAATAAATAATTGTAGCATCATTTAAAAAATGCTCTTTTAAGAATTTTTCACATTTCTGTTATCAATATGAAATCTTTGCTTGATAAGTACATACATATCAAATAATCTAGTAAATTATAAATGTATTTAACACACCTTTTAAGAAACATTGAAAAGACAAACTAACATTCAGAAAACTAATTACTATTCAGTAATGTAACTTTAGGATTTTTCTTATTTTACGCTTATTTTAAAATTTACAAAATATTAAACCTTGCTTGCAATTACATTGCAAAAACACAGCTGAAGAACTAAACACATAAATTGGGTTCTGTCATATGCACAAATGTATGCAGCTTTAAATACCCAGAGCACACACAGAATGCTCATGTAGTGTAAACAAAAAAAATAATGAATCTGGCTGAAGCTACTGTAAATATTATGATATTCAATTTCATTTTTAATTTAACTAGAATATACCAAGGATAATTTGCATCCCTCAGTGTTGTTTATAATATTATGTAGTTAGAAAATCTGTTTGCTCCAGCTCTGCTTTCTAGTTTTTGCTTTTGTTCTTAAGAACTTAATTATGAACATTCTTATGTATAGAAAAATAAGCATCTACCTGACAAATCAGTGTTATAGGTTTTTCAAGAATACCAAACAATCTGACCATTAATAGGCAACTTTTTCTAAAACAAATTATGTTTCTGTAAAATTGAAATCAAGTAGAAAATGTTTTATTGTCTTCCTCAGTGATTTTAAAGACAGTCAAGTTTATATTTACTGCCCTGTAAATATGTGGATTTAATAATATATATAAAAAACAATATGAAATTTACAACTTATTTTATTAAGGCAATGTATTTGTATATTACACTGTGTTCTTCAATGTGCTTTTGTATATATACATGCAGTATTCTTCAGAAGCACAAGTATAATTAATAAAAGTTTTGATATGTAATTTAAGCACTATATATGCAAATGTTGGGAAAATGGAAATAAAATATTCAGTTTCAAAGTAGAATTCCAGGACACATTTAGGTGAATAAATTTTTTAGAATTAGTATTGAATTAGTGTTTTTGCATTACTGTTAGAAGACTATAACAGTTATGATATAATATTGAGAATTTGTTAACAACAAAAAACACATTAATATTTAGATGAACAAATGTGATTTTCACTATATTATAGTAATTTATGATAAGGCTTGGATAGATTTAAAAAGACACAAATTGAAATAAATTTCATGTGCTGTCCTAGAAATCCTAGGCACTATTATAGTAGTCACCCCTTATCTGAAGTTTTCCATTGTTGAAGTTACCCACAGTCAACCATGGTTTAAAAGTATTATATAGAAAAATCCAGAAGTAAACAGTAATAAGTTTGAAATTTTGTGCTATTCTCAGTAGCACGATAAAATCTCACACTGCCCCTCTCCCTCCCATCTGGGACATGAACCATCCCTTTGTCAAGCATATCTACGCTATGCAGGCAACTAGCCCCTTAGTTCCAGGAAGGTTATCAGATTGAATATACAAACAGTGCAGTGAGTGCTAGTCTTCAAATAACCCTTATTTTACCTAGTATCTCCAAAGTGCAAGAGTAGTGATGCTGGCATATTGTTATAATCATTCTATTTTATTATTGGTGATGTTAATCTGTTACTCTGGCTAATTTATAAATTAAACTTTATCATAAGTGGGTATACATTAAGAAAAACATAGTATATGGAGAATTCAGTACTATCCCTAGTTTCAGACATCCACTGAGGATCTCACAATGTATCCCCCATGGATAAAAAACAACTACTATAATTATTACTGTATCTTAAAAGGAAAAATGCATTATATGTGATGACACTAGATTTTCAATTATATATAGAAAACATTATAGAAACATTAACACGAAACATTTTTCTGGATAACATAATTTATTCTAATCTTTCTTAGAATTTGATGGTATAAATTATTTGAGTTTAAGAAGTGTTATTGTTACTTTTATTATATAAAATCACATAATATAAAAAATCACATAATATTAGATTTTGATAATTTTTCTGTGGAAAATTCAATATAAATTTTTACCAGTATTTTGTTTTTGATAGATTTTGGCTATTTTTAGGTTATGTTTTTGGCTCTATATGTAGTATAGTTTGCTCTTTAGAGTTGGTTCCATGTGTATTCTACAGTAATATATAATTTCTTACAACTATAATTGTGAGAATTATTTTAAGGGCCTTAATAATCAGTATTGATCTCTTAATTCTACAAATTTAAAATTGCTTGGCAAACACTGAGAAAGAAACCTAAACACAGTAATAAATAATGTGGATGCAGCATAAATATAATACTTTGATGTTACATGGCCAACTATTCAGTGAAAGAGATAGACATGTATACAAAACACGTTACAAAACTGCTATAGCTTGCTATAACTGGTAGGGTAACTACAGTCAACAAAAATCTACTGTACATTTTTAAATAACTCAAAGAGTGTAATGGGATTGTTTATAACACAAAGAGGGAGAAATATTTGAGATGATGTATACCTTTTACCCTGATATTGTTATGCATTGCAAGCCAGAATAAAGATATCACATGTGTTCCATAAACATCTATACCTACTATGTACACACAAAAATTATAAATAAAAATGAAATCTATATTACAAAACAAAATATAAATTATAACATTTTAATATATATTTTATTATATATAATATCTAAGTATAATATATATGCCTATTATGTATATAATATATACCTATACCTATTCCTGTTTCTATAAGGCAAAATTTTATATACATGATGACTCTAGATTTTCAACTACAGATAGAAAACATATTTCTGGATAACCTAATTTATTCTAATCTAAATATATATATTAGAATATATATATCCTAATCTAATATGTATATATATACCTGATAAGGGAGGTAATTATTTAGAACAGTTTGGGAGAGTTTTACTCCACTAAATTGACAAAATTTTGAATTGACTAATTTATGTTAGTAAGGTATTTATAATTTTATAATTACATTGTGTTGTGTCCAGAAATTGTAGGTGGTAAAGAAAACTAAAAACCCCAGGTAAACTCTCTGCAGCAAATAGATGCAATAAGTAAATGGTATAACCATAATAATGAATCATACATTTATATGATATCTTTGAGCCCTGGATTTGCATTCTGATTGCTGACTTGCTGGAAAACATTAGAAAAATAAACTAAGAGCACTTGGATTACTATATTTTTTAAAAAAACGAAAAGTACAACTTTGGGGAAAAATTAAGAAGACTTATTTAACCTAGAAAATGTAACAGCATCTAATTCAGCCAAAAAGAATTTAACTCTTCTGTCAGAGTAAACCTTGAGTAAGTTTGTAAGGATACATTTGACTTTATCATGTTTTGCTCATAGTAAATTTCAGGCAAAATATTTTTTCATAGCTCTTCTCTTCCACAGAAAATATCACCTCTACTATAAATTAACAACTATATAAATCATAAAATACTGCGTTTATTTTCAGATTTTTCTCTACCACAGACCATGGGATCCTTTTCATATTCACTTTTGCCTCTCATCTAACTCTCTTTTAGACTAGAGTATTGGCAACTGGTTATTTCTTTAAGAACTCTTGCTGGAATATTACTGATTTAAACTAAGGCTTCTGTTTTCTCCACATCCTCTACAACACTTATTATCTTTCGTATTTTTTATAATAATCATTTTGATACTAATCTTTGTGAGGTTATATCTTATTGTGGCTTTAATTTGGATTCCACTAACAACGAGTGATACTGACCATTTGTTTCATAAATGTTCACCATTTGTTTTTGTGTTTGTTTTTAAATAAAAGCAAAGGAATAAAAGAATGGCTACTCCATAGGCAGAGCAGCGCTGTTTGCTATTTGCATGTTTCCTTTTGAGAAATGTCTATGCAGGTCATTTGCCCATTTTCGATTGTATTTTTGTTGTTGTTGTTTGCTTGCTTGCTTTTGTGCTATTGCATTGTTTGAGTTACTTATGTATTTGGGATGTTAACCCTTTACAAGATATTCAGCTTATTAATGTTTTCTTCCATTCAGTAGATTGCCTCACATTCTGTTTTTATTGTTCTTTGTTTTATGAAATCCCACTTTTTGATATTTGGTTTGTTGCCTTAACTTTTAGGATCAAATCCAAATAAAATTTAAAAAAAATTATTGCCCAGACCAATGTTGTATAGTTTTTCCCTGTGATTTCTTCCAGTTCTTTCTTTTTTTTTTTTTGAGTCAGGTCTTACATTTAACATTTAAGTCTTTGATGCATTTTGAGTTGATTTTAGTATGTGGCATGAGATAGGGGTCTAATTTTATTTCTCTGCATGTGGATATTCCAGTTTTTCCAACATCCTTTCCTGAAAAGACTGCTCTTTTGCCTTTGTATATTCTTGACACATTTGTCAAAAATCAACTGTCTATAAATGAGTGAGTGCACTTCCAGTTTCTTTGTTCTGTTCCATTGGTCTACCTGTCTGTGGCAGGGATGTGGAGAAAAGGGAATCCTTGAACACTGATTTTTGGCAACATGGACAAACGTGGAGGCCATTATGTTAAGTGAAATAAACCAGGCATAGAAAAAGAAAAGCTGCATGATCTCACTTATATGTGGAATCTAAAATGATCAAACACATAAAAACAGAGATCAGAATGGTGTTTATCAGAGATTGGGCTGTGAGGGAAATGGAGAGATGTTGGTCAAAAGGTAGAATGTTTCACTTAGGCAGAATAAAGGATAAGTTTTTAAAGTGATGGACAGGTTTATTAGCTTGATTCAATCATTCCACATTGTACATATATATAATAGTATATTTTGTTTCCTGTAAATATATACAATTATCATTTGCCAATATCTAAAAAATTAATAAAAATAAAGATAGCTGGCATTCTTTATAATTACATTTCATCCTATGGTTCATATTTTTAATTGAGTTCTGAGTTTTCAACTTCTATTTTACGGTACAGAAAATGGGCAATCAATCAGAATATTTTAGGAGTCATACTTAATATAAGAAAGAGTATAATCAGCCTATTTCAGAAGCATAGCTTTTCCTGAGATTTATATATATATAAATTTATATATATATAAGATTTATATATATATAAATTATATAGATTTATATATAAATCACATTGTGTGCTTTATTGCAATAATATGTAAATACACAAACATACTTCAGAACATTCTTGATGTTTGTGATAAAATAAGAGTAAATATTATAATAAAACTTTTGTAACCATATTTGTACCAAGTGTGAATATCTCTAAGGAAAAAAGGATATATTTAAAATTTGACGGGTCTTCTAAAAGCAAATATATGTGAAATATGTTTGTGCAGTTTGAACAGTTTCTACAAATGAATTTCACATATTCCTTACATCTTCTGAGATCAAATACTTTGAATTAAACTGTTAAGTATATGTCTTTCAGAGGCATAGTGAACTAAAGATAAGCAAATTCAGGTGATGACTGTGCAGTTCTGGGAACTAAAGTCATTATTTAATGTTAGACATTTGCATTCATTAGTTTGTTCTGCCTACATGCTACAAAATAAAAGGTTAAAAAAAAAAAAGTACCATAACTACATTATATCATTTGGATTTAAATTTCAATGTATATACATGTATTAAAATGCTAGTAATATACTATTTAGTTTAAAAGGTTAGTTCCCAAATATTTATTAAATTCTACCTTATTCTAGAAAATGTGCTAAGTATTGTAAACTAATCTACAAATATTTCTAATAAATACCAGCTTTTAAAAATGTATACATTATAAGCAAGACCAACTTTTAAAAATGCATACACTAAAATTGTTTGTATGCATACAATAACAGACGTAAACAGTAAAATTTGTGTAATTATTAAAATAATGTGTTGAAGTCAGAGAGAAGAACACTTACTCTGGTCTCAGAAGACCGCTAAACATATGTGTGGACAGACTCATAGAGGTTGAGTAGGAGTCAGTTGGGTGAAGATGGGCTGAAGAGCACCCAGCCAAAGTGACCAGAATGGCCACAGACATGGAAATGTGACTTAGATTCATGTAGGGGCTTACTATAAGTTACAAAATAATACTTTAACATAAATTACACACCTGAGAGTGAAGAGCTAAGTCTGATTTGTTGGGAGGGAACAATTCATGAATAGCTTTTATGTCATGCTAATTCTGTAGGAATTTATAGTGGTTCTGAAACTTTAGTATAGCTAAGAGTAATCTGGGCTATTTTTAAAATATAGTGTACCATGATCTACTCTCGGACATTTTAATGTGTTTTAATGTAAGTCTGAGGTGGAGTTTACAAATGTCTATCTTTATCAGGTAAGCAAGATGATTCTTAGTTATGTGGTTTTGATATTCAGTTATCAAAGGATTTTAAACAGGAGAAGTGACATTTAGAAAGATTACTCTCATTGTAATGTAAAAAATGGATATGAGATAAATAATATTGTACTAGAGAAATTAGTTGTAATGTAATACAGTAATTCTGACGAGACATAAAGCATTACATTATGGCAGTAGGCCAGAAACAAACAGGAGAAATAGATTATAAAATAATTGAGAAATTTATATTTATGAAATATAAGGATTTTTCAATTTAAGAGATGAAGAGAAAAGATTATTTTAGAATGGCGGCTAGTTCTCTGGCTTATGTACTTGGCTAGGTAGTCATTACATTAAGTTAAATAAGGGAAATGGCAAATTTCTGGGATGAAGTTGGTGGATTCGTCATATATTTCCCTCTTCTTCTCATATGAAATTCAAGATAAATTTTTTTTACATGAGTAAATAAATGTAGCAACACTCAAACATTTAGGCAAACCACCCATAAATTAAAAAGTGGAGGAATTTTTTGAAAGGTAAACTGCAGGCAGAGAACAACCACCAGACATGTGGAAGAGGTTTTCTTCTATGAGATGGAAAGGCACTGAGGAGTTCCAAGGACAGATACAGAAGCAGCTCGGAGGTGACTGCGTGCATAGGGCAAACACCAGACTAACTGGGTGATACAGATACTTCATTTCCAGTTACAGAGTTCAATCCAGATAAAGACCTCTTCTGTCACCCAGAACCTCTGCATCTTAGACAGCAGCATTCCCCAAACTTTTTGACATTGGGGCCCAGTTTTGTGGAAGACAATTTTTGTATGGACTGGGGCAGGTGGGGTGGGGGGATGGTTTGTGGATGATTCAAGATCATTATATTTATTGTGCACTTTATTTTTATTACACTGTAATATATAATGAAATAATTATACAACACCCCATAATGTAGAATGAGTGGGAGTCCTGGTCTTGTTTTCCACCCACTAGATGTCCCATCTGGGGGCAATGAGAGACAGTGACACTGAAGTGTGTTGCTAGGTCAGTCTACTCCATAATCTCGTTTTGGTTGCTGTCGCTGCAGAAAACCTTCCTTCACAAAGATAGGAAGCTGGAGATGGAAGCAGGCTTTTCAGTGCTTTTGTGGCAATCTCAGAGTATTTCACCTTGACTTTAATCCAGAATGTCTGAAGTTTCAAATATACTTTTAAGGTCACTGTCATCTGCAATCTCAAGCAATTGATAGTCTTCTAGCAGACAAAGTCTATTCATCTGGCTTATTCACATAGGGTTCGTGACACCATTCCTCCCCAGTTTGGGTGTCTTTTGTAGTTAGAAAATAATGCTCAAACTCTTCTGAAAGCTGAGATAGGTGATCATGCACCAGCTGGCAAAAAGAACGCCCTGGCTCAGTCTTTTCCAAAATCTCTGCTGATGTCTGAAACGTGAAAAATCCCAATGTTCACTCATCACTCCCATAATTCCAGTTTGGCTTTGAACGCAGCCACTTTATCTGGCACCTTGAACAGAGTTGTTCTCTCCCAAAGTGACAGATTGCGTTCATTGAGCAGGTTGAATGTGTCACACAAGTAAGCAAGTTCTGCAGCCATTCGGTGTCACTGAAATACGCTGCTAGTAGTGACTGTTTTTCTAAAAGAAATCTCTGGAGTGATGCTTGTAACTCAAAAACTCATGCCAGTGATCCATCTTTAGAAAGCCATCTCACTCCTGTGTATAGGAGAAATGCATGTGCTCTGTGTACATCTTCTCGTGGAGCTGCACAAAAAGATGTAAGTTAAGAACATGTCTAATACTTGATGTGGTTGATAATTTTAATCATATCCTGTCAAACACTGTTAAGTTCTGGTGACATTTTTAGACTAGTCAGCATTTCTCAACGGAAGACACAGTGCACAGACCCGCATTCAGAAGCGACCTCTTTGACCTGAGTAATGAAACCAGAAAGCCATCCAGTCATGGCAGCTGTACCATCTGTGCATTTAGTGACACAAAATGACCAGTTATTTTTTTCCTGATATGTAATCATTCAAAGACATGAATAGTTCTTCAGCTGTGGTGTGGGTTGCCAACAAAAGTGCACCTAACATATCTTCATGAACAGCCTCTAGAAAAATACATCACATAAAACAAACATTATTGCCTTGTGGTCAACATTGGTAGACTCATCAGTCTGAATTGTGTATCATAGTAACTCATTTAACCTTCTCTAATGATTGTGCCTCAATATCTTCTGCTGTTTCATCAATTCACTCAGTTATTGTGTTAGCCAAAATAGGAACACGTGCCACCCATTGAACTGCAGCCTCTCCTAAACGTACATGGCAAATGTCCTTTGTAGCAGGCAGGATCCACTCTTCACTAATAGTAAAGGGCTTCTTAGCTTTAGCACTGTGGTTAGCCACTAAAATGACACTCTCAGTACAGACCATTTAATGAAGTGGTGGCCTTCAATAATTGCTTCTGTTCTTTGTGTTCACATTTTTTTCCTTTGAAAAACTCCAAAGGCTTGTCTTTTATTGCATGGTGTTTGTCTCCTTGCAGATCAACTTGTGGTGAAGCAGTTTTGAACTTTCATGGCTTCTTCATTGGCTAGCCGGTCACCACATATTACACGGAGAGGACCTGGAGAATGTGACTCATCTGCTGTAATGAACCCATAATGTAAGTAGGACTCTTGGTATTTCCTTTTAAATGCAGCTTTCTTTTTGTTGGCAGTCTTAGAGTCTTCTGCTGTCTCATAATTGGGTCTTTTCCTTTTTTTCAAAGAAGCTCTCCAGTGATATTTGCTTTCTACTCATTTGGGTTAGGGTTAGTTTGTAGGCTTACCATCGCTGTGACTGAGACAATTGCATAGTGCTGGGAAAGAGGCATAGAGTGAGGTGGTAAATAAAGAGTGGGCCACAAGTGGACTAAAATAAGGGTCAGATTCTGACATAAAGCCTGCTACCAGATGCAGCTGTACAATTGAAGTACATCAACTCACTGGCCACTATAAAGCCTGCCACTACAGGCAGCTTAATTGTCACTTGCCGCTCACTGATAGAATTTTGATATGAGTCTGCAAGCAGTTGATATATCATGGTCTCTGTGAGGTCAAATTTCTCTGTTAATGTTAATCTGTATTGGCAGCCAGTCCCCAGTGTTGTATCACTGCCTCAGCTCCACCTCGGATCATCAGGCATTAGATTCTCATTAGGAGCATGCAACTGAGATCCCTTGAATGCACAGTTTGCAATAGGGATCGTGCTCCTATAAAAATCTAATGCTGCCGATGGTCTGACAAAAGTCAGAGCTCAGGTGGTAATGCAAGCAATGGAGATCACCTGTAAAGGAAGATGAAGCTTTGCTCACTCACCTGCCACTCACCTCCTGCTGTGTGCCCTGGTTTCTAATAGGCCACAGATCTGTACTGGTCTGTTGCACGGGATTTGGGGATTCCTGTTAGACAGAAGTAATTCATAGGTTTTTGTGTGGGTTAAAGAAGTATATGTGTGCTCTGGAGGCAAGGAGATACAGGGAAATTTAAAAACCAGGTTAATTACTAAGGTAACCTCCCCTATGGTTACTTTAGTGTGGCATATTATCTATTTGCACACTTGGGAAATATAGAAGGATATACTATTGTTTGTTCAGAGACATGAATAAGCAGAAGCAAAAGATTCATCAAATATGAGTGCAAAATAAAGATAGTACATACATGAGTAAAAGTAACACCTTATTAGAGAATTAGGGGATTCAAGAGGAGGGACACATCTTAAAGAGATAAAATGTAGATAAAATTTTATTTTGAGTATGTCATTTCAGGTAGAAAAAAATTTTAAATATTGTAAAAGATTGTTCAGTAAATAACATATAAGTTCTAATCTCAAGAAATAGAATAGAGCTAAATAAATCATTTTCCTCAAACATCTTTGTTATTATCATTAGACCCTATGTTTTCAACATTTTTGATTTCTACTATTGGTCCTCACTTTCATCTATAAGCCTTAGAATTTAACGTAATGTAGCACAAGAAAAGTTAGCAAATAGGAATGTCAATTTTAGGGTAACTATTCATAGATTTGACATGACAATATTAATTATCATAAGAAATCTTCATTTAATGTTTCATAGTTTACAAGGTATGTTTACACAGAAAATCTTATTTGATGTTCCCATGTACTTTACAATGTTAACAGAACAGTATTATCAACCCCCTTTGAAATTTAATGCAATTAAGATTCAAAAAGCCCAAATGTCTTTCTTTGCCATACAGGCAACGATAATGTACCTTATTTTCATAAAAATATATTGCAAGTACTGGGTGTTTGTCTGAAATCAGGGCTTAGAATCAGAGTTCCCTGGGTGACAGAAGCAGGACGCAAAGGGCTGATAAATCCAAGCACAAGATTGTGCTAAATATGGTAAAGAACACGGAGCTTAAAACTGGGGGTTGCAGTGGACCTAGATCAAGAAGTGGATCTGGAGTAAAGGTGATGAAACAGCAAATCAGGATACAGGCAACACTGAAAGGCAATTAGAGGGAGAGAGAGAGTGTTTACAGGAAACACACAGTCTCTGGATCAGGAAACAAACAGCGTACCACCGCTCATGGAGAATCTGAGTAACTTTCTCTCCCAAATCCTGATCCTTCCTCATGGAATGACACAGTGAGAGCCAAATGTCCACTAGTTCCTGTGTCACAGGAACCCTGCTGTTATGTGATTCAGACCTCACACAGGGCAGCTGGTGTGTGGGCCCAGCCTCCCCTTATCTGAAAGAAAGATGCCTGCATCTTTACTGCCCTGGGATATGAACAAATGGCAGGTGAGTGTTTTGTCTCTATGGAGTAATATTCTGTCTATTGCTAAGGCAATCATTCTTTAATCAAGTTTGCCAGTGATTTTTTTTGGTCAGAAAGCCCAGGCCTTAAAAAAAAAAAAACAAAAAGTATTTACAAAGAATTGTCTCCTAAAATTGGTGACCAAAGGAGCAAGGAAGGAGAATGCATCTTCACCAAACCCTCCAGGGTTGAGATTTGTCAGATAGTTCCTAGACTGCTTATTAAGCTCTTTAGCTACAAAAAAAGTCCTTGTTTCATTCCATTCTTGTAACATTCTTATTTTCATTATCATTTCCTCTCAATTATGTCTTTATTCAACTGCATTTCCACAAAATATTCATTTTATCTGCTGTGGAGATTCTTGTAGGCATGATCACCACACTGAAAATGTACCTTCACTTCCTATTGCTTGAGCCCAGCTACTGGCTGTTCATTTCCAGGTATTCTTAAAAGGACAGCAGCAATGAGACCACCTCTGAAATCTGTGGACTAGACCTCTGATTTAACACAGGAACAAGGAAAAGAATAAGAAAGGGGTCATGGGTCCCGTCACCATGGGGAGGCTACACGTTTTAATGCTCTATTTGATCCAAAGCATGTTTTTCTTTCCGTTTAAGAAATTTTGATTACTTACAAGAGCTCAGAATATTATGGGCATCTATGCACCTTCAAAAACAGTAAACTGTCAATGAACATGCTGAGTAAGTTCTAAACTCAAGCTGGCAAGTCATTACTATTTAAAAATTTACAAAGTGTATCACATTTTTAAATACAAGACTATTTTTTATTTGAGACAGAGTTTCCGTCTTGTCGCCCAGGCTAAAGTGAAATACAAGACTATTAAGCATTGTGAACAAACATACTATTTTGCTTATCAGAGTTGAGTGTTAGTTTTAACAAGTTAGTTTCTGCCAAAGCTTTAAAAAGATGAAAGGACTTACAACACTGACAGACACAGCTAAGAAAACCTTAAAAATAACTGACAAAAAAAGGAGGCCCAAGAGACTTTATCCATTCATTCCTACCACCACAAATACTGTCTGACAACACATCTAGTTTCTGTGATGCTCAGTACAAGAGATTACGTATCTGACACTGGATTTTTATAGGTAAATACAGGAGTTTCTTGTTATAAAACGGTCTCCTGAGAAGTTCACAATACCTAGGTGTTGCTTTCAAGTAGAAACAAAGCCTCAAAAATTTAACTGCAACTGTATACATTTTATCATTCTGCCTTTTGCTGTGAAATTTGTAGAAACTAAAAATACAAGATGCATTTTCTTCTCTTATGGCTGTTTATAGCTTTATGTATATAATAATACTTGGTAAAATGTTAATGGATTCCAAGGATGAATAAAAATAGGTGTTATTATTAACCAAGAAACTATTCTTAATATGCGAACAAACAAAAATAAACCTCATTCAATATGCTTCCTTTTGGTTAGCATATTCGAAATATCTTGATTGCATACATTTTACAGGATGAAAAGTAAATGAATTTGATTGAGTTTACCATGTAAAAAAAAAAAATGATGCTATTTGTTTTTTTGTTAGGTCACTGACCAAATTGTTTATTATCCATATTGTATAAAACATAAGAGCTTTCTAGAAAGTTATAAAGATTTTGCTTCTCATTTATATAATGCTTAGCATAGAAATTTTAAAATGAACATTAGTTATTATATTCATTGCATTATTAATCTGTTTCTTCCACTAATGCTCTGCATCTCATGTACTCCTCCTTTATCTGAAAACATTCTATATTGATACTGTTTTGTATATTTTTATTCTCTTATTCTCTACAGTTTCCATTTCATTAATATTAGTATTGAATAAGAATCAATTTTCACAATGAAATTACTGACACATTCCCAACTCAAGTGCTTGTGACTCTCCACTGCCCGTCCTGGTGCCATTCTCCTACGTCACGTAAAGTTGCTCTACTCACTTCTAGGACAGCTTGAACGTGCAAAGGATTTACCCTATTCATGAGACTCCTCGATTTCAGAGGGAAAAGAGCCCACAGATGAATGTGTGAGCTTTCCTCTCCCTCAGTCAGACCATTTGGAGGCATGATCTGCACGGTATCTCAGAGGCCCCCTTGCTGGGTGAAGCCCTCGTTGCTCACAATGATAATCCACACCTTAACCACACTTGGTGTCTCCTTCTCATTCACATCCCACACTTAACCAGTTATCAAACCCTACTTAGTAACGTTTCTATATGTGGTTTATGTGTGTGTGAGTGTGTTTTCACCTTTTTTAGGTTTTGTTTTTAACTGATATGGAATAACTACAGAATAATGATCTGTATCTATGGAGTACATTGTGATGCCTCACTTTAGGTAGATGCTGTGATCATCTGTCTGGCAACAATGTCTGCCAGTTCCAGAGTATGAATTAAGAACGTGGGAAAGAATTTCTTGAGCCCATAGTAATGTGATTAGGGTTGTTCTCTATTTTATGACAGCAGCAGATATTGATATAGAGAGATAATACTGCATATTATATGTAGATACAATCTCAGGATGTTTACTTTCTTTTCTGAAATTTAAACTATGTTGTCCACATGGTAAAGTCATATAGTTGGCCATAAATACACTTGCAAATGATGGCCTGTGTTTTTCTGGCACCAAGAGAAAACTATCCAGGGATGAAGACTTGGCCATGGCTAAAGGCCCAAGGTTTACTTCTTAAGCATACCACATTGCTGCTCCTTGCTTTAAAAAGGCACAGGTAGTGAGTACATGATAGTCACAATAAAATATTTAATTTTTTACTTTCCTATTCTTTCTTAAATTTTTATAAATTTAAAAAGTTTGTTACATCTATACAATGAGTCGGGATTAAGCCAGAGCATGTAGCATCTTCATCACCTGTGTACAATATATATATATATATTTTTTATATATACTTTTTATTGCATTTTAGGTTTGGGGGTACATGTGAAGAACATGCAAGATTGTTACATAGGAACACACATGGCAGTGTGATTTGCTGCCTTCCTCCCCATCACCTATATCTGGTATTTCTCCCCATGCTATCCCTCCCCAACTCCCCACCCCCTGCTGTCCCTCCCCTTT
>PVKV010001848.1:161273-188824 GCA_004027835.1 Alouatta palliata | reverse complement strand
GAAGTAAATCACTCCTCAGCAAATGCAAAAGAACGGAAATCATAACAGTCTCTCAGACCACAGTGCAATCAAGTTAGAACTCAGAATTCAGAAACTAACTCAGAACCACACAGCTTCATGGAAACTGAACAACTGGCTCTTGAATGTTGACTGGATAAACAATGAAATGAAGGCAGAAATAAAGATGTTCTTTGAAACCGACGAGAACGAAGACACAACATACCAGAATCTCTGGGACACATTTAAAGCAGTCTCTAGAGGAAAATATATAGCAATAAATGCCCACATGATAAGTAAGGAGAGATCTAAAATTGACACCCTATCGTCAAAATTGAAAGAGCTAGAGGAGCAAGATCATAAAACTCAAAACCTAGCAGAAGACAAGAAATAACTAAGATCAGAGCAGAACTGAAGGAGATACAGACACACAAAAACCCTTCAAAAAATCAATAAATCCAGTAGCTGGCTTTTTGAAAAAGTCAACAAAATAGACAGACCACTAGCCAGATTAATAAAAATGAAGAGACAACAATCAAACAGATGCAATAAAAAATGATAAAGGGGATATCACCAATGATGACACAGAAATAAAAACTAACATCAGAGATTACGACAAACAACTTTATGCACATAAACCAGTAAACCTGGAAGAAATGGATAAATTCCTGGACACTTGCATCCTCCCAAGCCTAAACCAGGAAGAAGTGGAAACCCTGAATAGACCAATAACAAGGTCTGAAGTTGAGGCAGCAATTAAGAGTCACCACCCAAAAAAAGCCCCGGTCCAGATGGGTTCACAGCCAATTTCTACCAGACATACAAAGAGGAGCTGGTACCATTCCTTCTGAAACTATTCTAAACAATCCAAAAAGAGGGAATCCTTCCCAGATCATTTTATGAGACCAACATCATCCTGATACCAACACCCAGCAGAGACTCAGCAAGAAAAGAAAACTTCAGGGCAATATCCATGATGAACATAGATGCAAAAATCTTCAATAAAATACTGGCAAACAGACTGCAACACCACATCAAAAAGCTTATCCACCATGATCAAGTATGACTCATCTCAGGGATGCAAGACTGATTCATCATACGCAAGTCTATAAACATAATTCACCACATAAACAGAACCAAAGACAAAAACCACATGATTATCTCAATTGATGCAGAGAAGGCCTTTGACAAAATTCAACAGCCTTTTATGCTAAAAACTCTCAATAAACTAGGTATTGATGGAACGTATCTCAAAATAATAAAAGCTATTTATGAGAAACGAACAGCCAATATCATACTGAATGGGCAAAAACTGGAAGCATTCCCTTTGAAATCTGGCACTAGACAAGGATGTCCTCTCTCACCACTCCTATTCAATATAGTACTGCAAGTTCTAGCCAGAGCAATCAGGCAAGAAAAAGAAATAAAGGGTATTCAAATAGGAAAGGAGGAAGTGAAATTGTCTCTATTTGCAGATGACATGATTGTATGTCTAGAAGACCCCATCATCTCACCCCAAAATCTCCTGAAACTGATAAGCAACTTCAGCAAAGTCTCAGGATACAAAATCAATGTGCGAAAATCACAAGCATTCCCATACACCAGTAACAGACTTAAAGAGAGCCAAATCAAGAACCAACTGCCATTCACAATTGCTACAAAGAGAATTAAATACCTAGGAATACAACGAACAAGGTACATAAAGGACCTCTTCAAGGAGAACTACAAACGACTGCTCAAGGAAATAAGAGAGGACACAAACAGATGGAGAAACATTCCATGTTCATGGCTAGGAAGAATCAGTATCACGAAAATGGCCATACTGCCCAAAGTAATTTACAGATTCAACGCTATCCCTATCAAGCTACCAATGACCTTCTTTATAGAACTGGAAAAAACTACCTTAAACTTCATATGGAACCAAAAGAGAGCCCGCATAGCCAAGTCAATTCTAAGCAAAAAGAACAATGCTGGAGGCATCACACCACCAGACTTCAAACTATACTACAAAGCTACAGTAATCAAAATAGCATGGTACTGGTACCAAAACAGAGATATAGACCAATGGAACAGAGCAGAGGCCTCTGAGGCAACACAACACATCTGCAACCATCTGATCTTTGACAAACCTGACAAAAACAAGCAATGTGGAAATGAGTCCCTGTTTAATAAATGGTGTTGGGAAAACTGGCTAGCCACGTGCAGAAAGCATAAACTGGACTCCTTCCTGGTACCTTACACTAAAATTAACTCCAGATGGATTAAAGACTTAAACATAAGACCTAACACCATAAAAACTTTAGAAGAAAATCTAGGCAAAACCATTCAGAATATAGGAGTAGGAAGGACTTCATGACCAAAACACCAAAAGCATTGGCAACAAAAGCCAAAATAGACAAATGGGACCTAATCAAACTCCACAGCTTCGGCACGGCAAAAGAAATAGTCATTAGAGTGAATTGGCAACCAACAGAATGGGAAAAAATTTTTGCAGTCTACCCATCTGACAAAGGGCTGATATCCAGAATCTACAAAGAACTAAAACAGATTTACAAGAAAAAAACAAGACCATTCAAAAGTGGGCGAAGGATATGAACAGACACAAAAGAAGACATACATGAAGCCAACAAACATATGAAAAAATGCTCATCATCACTGGTCATTAGAGAAATGCAAATCAAAACTACATTTAGATACCATCTCATGCCAGTTAGAATGGCGATCATTAAAAAATCTGGAGACAACAGATGCTGGAGAGGATGCAGAGAAATAGGAACACTTTTACACTGTTGGTGGGAGTGTAAATTAGTTCAACCATTGTGGAAGGCAGTGTGGCGATTCCTCGAGGACCTAGAAATAGAAATTCCATTTGACCCAGCAATCCCATTACTGGGTATATATTCAAAGGATTATAAATCGTTCTACTATAAGGACACATGCACACGAATGTTCATTGCAGCAGTTTACAATAGCAAAGACCTGGAACCAGCCCAAATGCCCATCGATAAGACTGGACAGGGAAAATGTGGCACATATACACCATGAAATATTATGCAGCCATCGAAAACAATGAGTTCGTGTCCTTTGTAGGAACATGTATGAACCTGGAAACCATCATTCTCAGCAAACTGACACAATAACAGAAAATCAATCATCGCATATTCTCACTTATAGGCGGGTGTTGAACAATGAGAACACATGGACACAGGGAGGGGAGCATCACACACTGGGGTCTGTTGGGGGGAAAAAGGGGAGGGACAGTGGGTGGTGGGGAGTTGGGGAGAGAGAGCATGGGGAGAAATGCCAGATATAGGTGATGAGGAGGAAGGCAGCAAATCACACTGCCATGTGTGTACCTATGCAACAATCTTGCATGTTCTTCACATGTACCCCAAAGCCTAAAATGCAAATAAAAAAATACATATATATATATATTTATATATATATAAAGAATATTAATGTTTCCTAAAATATGCAGCATTTATAATTCCTTAAAATTCTTGCCATATGCAGAGGGTTAACATCTGGATATTTATATGAAGACTTTTCCTTCTTACCATTTCTCTTGTGGCCTTGTGGATCTTCTTGTTAAGCCAGTAGCATCACTGTCTTTGAGGGTACAGACTCAGACCAGAGCAAAGAGCCAAAGAAGTCCACAGGAGGCTCTGGAAATCCATAAAAAAAAAAATTACCTGAGAAGAGAACCTTGAAACATGGAAATTTGATTGTGCACATTTTGTCTTTTTTCTCTACCCCTTTTGATTTTTTCTTTTCTCAGCTTTGTCTTTCCTTTCCTCCTTCAAACTTTGGATCAAGGCACTATGTTAGGACTGCAGTACTCAGGGATAGATAAAGTCAGTTTTCAGAAGATGACATTTTGGTGGGGGAGATTTCCACAGGAAGAAATCATCAGCATTATATGGAGAGTGCCCTCGTGGAGGTACGCCAAAATACTGTGGAAACAAAGACCTTGAAGGATGACTAGGTTGACCTGAGAAGGGGCTGCCAGGGGAACACTGGGGCACATGGGTGGGATTCTGTATCTTAGAGACTGGGAAGAATATGCAGTGATTATTTCCAGATTTTTAAATGTTCTTAGGCCTGAAAAACAATTTTTGATTTAAAAAATTACCATCTTGAAAGCCCTATTTCCTTGCACAAATTCTGCCTCTGTCTAGTTACATATTAATATGTACATCTCAGTTACAGTATCAGTAGAGATATCACTATATCAGAAACGCCAATAGTAGTAATTATGGCAACCACGATGCCAGGCATAGTGCCAAGCTCTTTATTCCTTACAATGCACCAAGGCAGAAGATAATATCATTATTCTGATTTTATAGTTGGGAAAAACCAAAGCATCCTGAATGAGAAAACACATAGTGGTATCATTATTTAACAAGTCTGTCTGAAATTGATTGTCCATATGTTCTTTCCACATCACCAGTATGTGTTCTAAAGAAGTGTATATTCTAAGATGAGGGAGAGATGTATGTTTCAAAATATGCTGCTAGAAAAGTGGCTAAGCCAACAAGCATAAATGTGTACATTCTAGAGAAGTAGTTGCTTTAAGATGCTTCTAAGAATGGAGAGTACTCAGTGACTGCTGCCTGTGTCTTAAATGCCAGGTGGAGATTTTCTGTGAAGAACAGAAACAGCTGCTATATAATAATGCTCAAAATAATGCCAAATTTCCTTATAGCAGAATATTTAAATGAAGCTATCAACATTTTATTTGGTGGTTTTAGAGAATTTAAAGAAATGATAGCATGGGGATTTTTCACCATGATGGCCAAATAGAAACAGCTGTGGTACGCATTTCCCATCAAGAGCAACATAGAAGGCGGGTGATTTCCTCATTTCCAACTGAGTTACCTGGTTCATCTCATTTGGACTGGTTAGACAGTGGGTGCAGCCCAAGGTAGGGGAGCCAAAACAGGGTGGGGTGTTGCCTCATCTGAGAAGCTCAAAGCCCGGGAGAACTCCCTCTCCTAGCCAAGGGAAGCCATTAGGAAATTTTTCTGACACTCTGGCACTCTGGCTCAGATACTGTGCTTTTATCAAGGTTTTCACAACCTGCATGCCAGGAGATTCCCTCTGGTGCCTACACCACCAGTGCCCTGGGTTTCCAGCAGAAAACTGGGTAGCCATTTCAGTTGCAGCAGTTTTTTCCCCCTCATATCCCAGTGGTGCCTGGAGCACCAGCAAGACAGAACTGCTCATTCCCCTGAAAAACGAGATTGAAGCCAGGGAGCCAAGTGATCTGGCTTGGTGGGTCCCACCCCCATGAAGATCAGCAAGCTAAGATCCACTGGCTTGAAATTCTTATAGCCAGCACAGCAGTCTGAGCTCGACCTGGGACATTCAACCTCCGTGTGGGGAGGGGCATCTACCATTGCTGAGGTTTGGGCAGGTGGTTTTAACCTTGCCTGTGTAAACAAACTTGCCAGGAGGTTTACACAGCTACTGGGTGGAGGCCATGGGAGCACAGCAAGGCCTCTGCAGGCAGACTGTGTCACAGGACTCCCTTCTTGCTGGGCAGGGCATCAGCCTGTCAGGGACTTATAAATAGAACCCCTAACTTCCTGGGACAGAGTACCTGGGAAAAGGGGCAGTTGTGGGTTCAGCTTCCGCAGACTTAAATGTCCCTGCCCAGCAGCTCTGAAGGGAGCAATGGATCTCCCAGCACAATGCTCAAGCTCTGATAAGGGACAGACTGCCTTCCCAAGTGGCTCCCTGACCTTCGTGTATCCTGACTGGGAGATACCTCCCAGCAGGGGCTGAGAGACACCTCATACAGGAGAACTCTGGCTGGCATCTGGTGGGTATCTTTATGGGATGAAGCTACCAGAGGGGAAAAAAAAAAAAAAAGGCAGCAATCTGCTGTTCAACAGCCCCCATGGGTGATTCCCAGGCAAGAAGGGTCTGGAGTAGACCTTCAGCAAACTCCAACAGACCTGCAGCAGAGGGGTCTGTTAGAAGGAAAACTAACAAACAAAAAGAAATAGTTTCAACATCAATAGCAAGGACATCCACTCAGAGACCCCCATCCATAGATCACCAACTTCAAAGACCAAAGATAGATAAATCCATGAAGATAGGAAGAAACCAGTGCAAAACCACTGACATCTCCAAAAACCAGAATGCCTCTTCTCCTCCAAGGCATTACAGTTCCTCAGCAGCAAGGGAACAAAACTGGATGGAGAATGAGTTTGACAAATTGACAGCAGCAGGCCCAGAAAGTGGATAATAACAAACTTCTACAAAGTAAAGGAGTATGTTCTAACCCAATGCAAGGAAGCTAAGAACCTTGATAAAAGGTTAGATGAAACGTTAACTAGAATAGCCAGTGTAGAGAAGAACTAAATGACTTGATGGAGCTGTAAAACTCAGAACTAGAACTTTGTGAAGCATACACAAGTTCCAATAGCTCAATTATTAAGCAGAAGAAAGGATATCAGAGATTGAAGGTCAACTCTATGAAATAAAGAGAGAAGGCAAGATTAGAGAAAAAAGAGTGAGAAGAAATGAACAAAGCCTCCAAGAAATATGGGATTATGTGAAAAGATGAAATCTATGTTTGATCGGTGTACCTGAAAGTGATGGGGAGAATGAAACCAAGTTGGAAAACATTCTTCAGGATATTATCCAGGAGAATGTCCCCAACCTAGGAAGGCAGGCCAACATCCAAATTCAGGAAATACAGAAAATATCACAAAGATATTCCTCGAGAAGAGCAATCCCAAGACACATAATTGTCAGATTCACCAAGGCTGAAATGAAGGAAAAAATGCTAAGGGCAGCCAGAGAGAAAGATTGGGTTACCCACACAGGGAAGCTCATCAGAGTCACAGCAGATCTCTCAACAGAAACCCTATAAGCCAGAAGAGAATGGGGCCAATATTAATATGCTTAAAGAAAAGAACTTTTAACCCAGAATTTCATAGCCAGTCAAACTTAACTGCATAAGTGAAGGAGAAAAATCCTTTACAGACAAGCAACTGCTGAGAGATTTTGTCACCACCAGGCCTGCCTTACAAGAGCTCCTGAAGGAAGAACTAAACATGGAAAGGAACAACCAGTACCAGCCACTGCAAAAACATACCAAATTGTAAAGACCATCGACACTATGAAGAAACTGCATCAACTAATGGGTAAAAAACCAGCTAGCATCAAAATGGCAGGATCAAATTCAAACATAACAATATTAACCTTAAATGTAAATTGGCTCAATGCCCCAATCCAAAGACACAGACTGGCAAATTGGATAAAGAGTCAAGACCTATTGGTGTGTTATATTCAGGAGATCCATCTCACATGCAAAGACACACATAGGCTCAAAATAAAGGGATAGAGGAAGATTTACCAAGCAAATGGAGACCAAAAAAAAAAAAAAAAAAAAGGGGGGGGGATTGCAGTTTTAGTCTCTGATGAAACAGACTTTAAACCGACAAAGAGCAAAAGAGACAAAGAAGGGCATTACATAATGGTAAAAGGATCAATGCAACAAGAAGAGCTAACTATCCTAAAATATATATGCACCCAATGCAGGAGCACCCAGGTACATAAAGCAAGTTCTTAATAACCTACAGAGAGACTTAGACTCTCATACAATAACAGGGGGAGACTTGAACACCCCACTGTCAATATTAGACAAATCAATGAGACAGAAAATTAAAAAGGATATCCAGGACTTGAACTCAGATCTGGAGCAAGCAGACCTACTAGACATGTATACAACTCTCCACCTCAAATCAACAGAATATACGTTCTTCTCAGCACCACATGACTGATTGTAAAATTGACCACATAATTGGAAGTAAATCACTCCTCAGGATTTCCATTCTTTTGTATTTGCTAACAGTCTCTCAGACCACAGTGCAATCAAATTAGAACTCAGGATTAAGAAACTCACTCAAAACTGTATAACAACATGGAAATTGAAAAACCTGCTCCTGAATGACGATTGGATAAATAATGAAATGAAGGCAGAAAGAAAGATGTTCTTTGAAACAAATGAGAATGAAGACACAATGTACCAGAATCTCTGAGACACATTTAAAGCAGTGTCTAGAGGGAAATTTATAGCACTAAATGCCAATAAAAGAAATGAGGAAAGATCTAAAATCGATGCCCAAATGTCATGATCAAAAGAACTAGAGGAGCAATATCAAATGAATTCAAAAGCTAGCAGAAGACAAAATATAATTAAGATCAGAGAAGAACTGAAGGAGACAGAGACACAAAAAATCCTTCAAAAAAAAAAAAATCAGTGAATCCAGGAGCTGTTTTTGAAAAGATCAACAAAACAGACCACTAGCCAGACCAATAAAAAGGAAAAGAGAGAAGAATCAAATAGATGTAATAAAAAATGGTAAAGGGGATATCACCACTGATCCCACAGAAATACAAACTACCATCAGAGAATACTACTAATACTTCTATGCAAATAAACCAGTAAATGTAGAAGCAATGGATAAATTCCTGCACAGTTACTTACACACTCCCAAGACTAAACCAGGAAGAAGTTGAATCCCTGAATAGACCAATAACAAGGGTTGAAATTGAGGCAGCAATTAATAGCCTACAAACTTAAAAAAGTCCAGGACCAGATGGGTTCACAGCCAAATTCTACCAGGTGTACAAAGAGGAGCTGGTACTATTCGTTCTGAAACTATTCCAAACAATACAAAAAGAGGAAATTCTCTCTAACTCATTTGATGAGACAAACATCATCCTGATACCAAAATCTGGCAGAGACACAACTAAAAAATAAAATTTCGGGCCAATATCCACGATGAACACTGATGCAAAAATCCTCATTAAAATACTGGGAAACTGAATCGAACAGCACACCAAAAAGCTTATCCAACATGATCAAGTCTGCTTCATCCCTGGTATGCAAGGCTGGTTCAACATATGCAAATCTATAAATGTAATTCATCACATAAAAAGAACCAAAGACAAGAACCACATGATTATCTAAATAGATGCAGAGAAGGCCTTTTTGGATTGATAAAATTCAACAGCCTTTTATGCTAAAAACCCTCAATAAACTAGGTATTGATGGAACGTATCTCAAAATAATAAAAACTATTTATTTCAAACCCACAGCCAATATCATGCTGAATGGGCAAAACCTGGAAGCATTCCCTTTGAAAACTGGCACAAGACAAATATGCCCTCTCTCACCACTCCTATTCAACATAGTATTGGAAGTTCTGGCCAGGGTAATTGGACAAGAAAAAGAAATAAAGTGTATTCAGTTAGGAAAAGAGGAATTGTCTCCATTTGCAGATGACATGATTGTATATTTAGAAGACCAAATTTTCTTGGCCCAAAATCTCCGTAAGCTGATAAGCAACTTCAGCAAAGCCTCAGGATACAAAATCAATGTGCAGAAATCACAAGGATTCCTATACACCAGTAAGAGACAAACAAAGTCAAATAATGAGTGAACTCCCATTAACAATTGCTACTAAGAGAATAAAATACCTAGGAATACAACTAATAAGGGATGTGAGGGACCTCTTCAAGGAGAACTACAAACCACTCCTCGAGGAAATAAGAGGACACAAACAGATGGAAAAACATTCTATGCTCATGGTTAGGGAGAATTAATATCGTGAAAATGGCCATACTACCCAAAGTAATTTATAGATTCAATGCTTTTCCCATTAAGCTACCACAGACTTTCTTCACAGAATTGGAAAAAACCACCTTAAACTTCATATAGAACCAAAAAAGAGCCTGCATAGCCAAGACAATCCTAAGCAAAACAAAAACAAACAAAAAAACAAAAACAAAGCTGGAGGCATCTCTCTACCTGACTTCATACTATACTACAAGGCTACATTAATCAAAACAGCATACTGCTGATACCAAAACAGAGACATACACCAATGGAACAGAACAGAGGCCTGCGAAATAACACCACACGTCTACAACCATCTGATCTTTGACAAACCTGACAAAAACAAGTAGTGGGGAAAAGATTCCCTATTTAATAAATGATGTTGGGAAAACTGGCTAGTCATATGCAGAGAATTGATACTGGACCCCTTCCTTACATTTTCTACAAAAATTAACTCCAGATGGATTAAAGATTTAAACATAAGACTTAACACCATAAAAACCCTATAGGAAAACCTAGGCAATACCATTCAGATCATAGGAATGGGCTAAGACTTCATGACTAAAACACCAAAAGCAGTGGCAACAAAACACAAAATAGACATATGGGATCTAAACTAAAGAGCTTCTGTACAGCAAAGGAAACCATCGCTACAGTGGACTAGCAACCAACAGAATGGGAAAAAATTTTTGCAATCTACCCATCTGACAAAGGGCTAATATCCAGAATCTACAAAACACTTAAACAAATTTACAAGAAAAAGCCCCATAAAAAAGTGGGCAAAGGATATGAACGGACACCTTTCCTCCTTTCCACTTTACTCAATTTTATCAATTCTCTGCTTTGACCCGCATATATGGGTGTGTTTAATGGGAAACAACTGAAGTTTCCTATGCCCACATTGTTTTACCTATAACAATGGTATGCTCCTCCAAGACTGTATAAGAGAGAGGTTCTGTAGTGGTAACACTAGGTATAATCAATGGGCATTTTTCTGAAGAAAATAAAAACTGTCAGAAATAAACCTGCATATTTAAGAACACGGAGAAACAAATTGTAAGCTCCTTGAGGGTAATTTCTGTCTCATAATTAGAGCCCTAATATCTGACACATATTAGGTACCCCAAATGTTTGAATGACTCATGTATAAAAGCAACGTTTACCATGATGATGGACATGGGATAGATGTTTGGTAACTACTTACTGATTTAGAGGAGAATCCTGAATCTTCACACTGGGAAAGGAACAGTTATAACTGGAGTATCTTTTTAAGGCATGGATGTAGGCATGCAACTGAGTAAGGTTAGACATAGGTTTTCACATATTCTTTTCTTCCTCTTCTCCTCCCTATTTGCTCCCTTCATTATCATTTTGCTGTCATAAGCAGCTAATTCAGAATCCTTTGTGATTTAACACCATAGGCAAATGGATTTCAAAGTTCCTCCTTACAGTACAACCTGGAACTTCCTGTCATAGTATATTTTAAATTTACATCTCAAAACTCACTGTGAAGGGACTGCTTAAATTTTGAACTGTACTCAGTGCCTAGAATTGTATGAGTGCTAAAAATACATGCTCTTATGAACAGTGCCGCAATAAACATACATGTACAAGTGTCTTTATAGTAGAATGATTTATAATCCTTTGGGTATATACCCAGTAATGGGATTGCTGGGTCAAATGGTATTTCTATTTCTAGATCCTTGAGGAATTGCCACATTGTCTTCCACAATGGTTGAATTAATTTACACTCCCACATTCTGCATATGTACCCCAGAACTTAAAGTATAATAAAATAAAAATACATGCACTTGCCCAAAAGAGTTTACAACATTCACAGCAGAAGCTTTAAACTTTCACTTAGAGGTTAGAGAAAGTTGGCTGGATGGCAAAAGCAAATTTATTTAAATACCATTTTTACACTCGTTTCATAATAGTAACATTTTATCTTTTTTACAATGATTTATAGGCACTGGAGCAGAACAGGGGAGTCAAGAAAAAAAGCAATTAACGAATAAAGGAAAAAGTACCAATAGTGAAAGCAAAAAAATTCTTCTGAAAGCCAAAGAAGAGAGAATAATTGATGGTTCCATTTTAGCTTAATGTTATTTCTGGATCTCTTTTATAATGTGTTATTTACTGCATAGTTTATAGTTGACAGAAAATAAACAGCATTTGCAATATAATGTCTTTAGCTCTGCATGCACTTGCTCATCCCACTTGCTTGTCAAGTTAGAACTTCAAGCAACATCCGTCAAAGTCTCCTGTGATAGAGTCTGTTTTTAATAAGCCCGGCACTATAATTACCTTATTGCAAAGTTAAGGCCAAATGACACTTATGATGAAGGTTTCATGGCTAAACAGTAAAGTCAGTGAAGCATACGCATACCAACTGTCAGACAGGAAATAGCTGTTTGAGGATTTGTTTCTTTATTGCCTGACGAGGGTCACTTCATTTGTACTTGGAAACTTTGCCACAGCTACAACAGGTAGCAGAGAAGGAAAAAGAATAAATAACAAAGAGGATAACTTAGAAAGATACCATTATTAACAGATTTTTGAAAAGATGAATTACTGAGCACTGATGCTCAGTAATGTCTGTGCTAGGTGTTTTCACAAACATTTTCTAATTTAAAACTTCCCAATAATCCAGAGAGTTAAAATATCATCCAAACTTTGTAGATGGGGAAACTGAGGCTTTGAAAGTTTTAAAATTGTGTGCTGGAGGGCACTTAGCTGACAACTGGCAAAACTACACCAGCAACGCAGTCTAGATTATTCAAAGTCCAATGAGGTTTTCCCTTGTGTGACAGGAGCAGTATGTGGTCAAGCACGATCCAGATTGTGGTCTGGATGGAAGTGAGGTATGGTTTAGACATGTCCATATACTGAGTTACTAATAGTAGAAAGGCATAGAAGCAGATAAATGATGATCCTCTGTATTTCGTAGCCAAGATCCATCTCTGTTTTACATTGTCTAAAGTTTTACATTTTTGTGACAATTACAATCAACTGTGAATTGATATATCAGTGTGTATCACATTACACATCACAGCATCTTTCACCAAAGCAGCTCTGGAAATAAATTAAGTCTTGCTCTCATCTTAGCATGTGTGGATGACAATGACAATGACAGAATGGCACTGTGTCTGAAAGGTTAGGAGCATCATTTTCATTTAACGGATGATAGAAAATGAATCACTGCATTATTTGACTTATTGCATCATTTGACTCATTTAGTAGTCAGCATCAGTAGTCATCAGGCTACTAAATCTGGGATATTTATTCTCCATTTAATATCTCAAGGCAGAAATATGGGACTTCATTTCTACTCTTAGGTATTTCTGAGTAATGGTAAGAGCATCAGATTCTTCTCCCAGTTTACCTGAGGGTTCATGTCGGATCAACTTCCAGAATTGCTCTGATGCACATCTTGGAAGAGGAATGTTCTACTTTTCAATGGAGTGCCTAGCATGGGTGACATCAGACCTGAAGTTAATTTACTGAATAGGGTATTTTGATTCCCAGGACTAATCCACATCAGGGCAGGGTTTTAAAATAACGAATTGATGCAAGGTAAAAAATAACTTAAATATTTTGGTTACAAAATCAATGTTAAAGAAAGTTGTATTCCAGGCTCTAGGAGTTAACATTTAGTCACTGCCATGCTACACCAGCAAAGATGGAGATTGTTGAAATCAAACTCTTGGCTCTTCAGTGGTATCTCTGTAATAACTCCTCAACTGAGTTATCAAGTACGATTCAGGACTCAAAAAACAAATAGGAAGTCAACAAGTGGATTGAGTGAAAGCAGGAGCCCTTCCTTACTCTGTAACACTGTTCACCTCTCCTCCTCTCCTTAGTGTCTGTTGCTTCTGAGATTAGGAGATGGGGAGGGCCTGGAGATTGGAGAGATCAGTGTGGTGGTGTAGGTCACAGGACTGATTTGGCATCTCCTAGTAATCAATGGATGGGGTATCTGGCCGTCAGCTTTCCACAGCTTTCTTCAGAATGTGGAATTTTTGATGTTGCTGTCATCAGCTTTGTCTTCATGCCACCGTTTCTGAGGTAACAGGTTAAGTTCTCCCTCAACATGGTTATATTCACATGTCTTACCAGAGACATGGAGGGTTTCTGTAATTTCTCCTAAGAGTACTGGTATCAACAGCTTGCAGCCCTGAGGTTTTTATGTTGTACTACTTCCTCTAGTCACATACGATCTTTCTGTGGTTTTATCCTTGCTTATATCGATCACGTGCATAACCGATGTGAATAAGATAAATTTAGTGTAGCAGGAGGGAAAACATGAGCAAGATCATCACTGGGATGCATTCTGTCCCAGCAATGGAGGGAGAAGATTTACTTCTGTTGTGTCCAGCCATCTTGTGGATTTAAAAATCATCAATCTTAAGTTGATTTTTGTATCAAGTGAGAGATGAGGATCCAGTTTCATTATCCTACATGTGGCTTGCCAGTTATCCCAGCACCATTTGTTGAAAAATGAATCCTTTCCCCACGTTATGTTTTTGTTTGCTTTGTTGAAGATCAGTTGTCTCTAAGTATTTTGGTTTATTCCTGGGTTCTCTGTTCTGTTCCATTGGTCTATGTGCCTATTTTTATACAAGTACCACACTGTCTTGGTGACTATGGCCCTATAGTAGTTTGAAATCAGATAGTGATGCCTCCAGATTTGTTCTTTTTGCTTAGCCTTGCTTTGGCTATATGGGCTCTTTTTTTGGTTCCATATGAATTTTAGAATTGTTACAAATATCAGCTCAACATGGATTAAGGATTTAAACCTAAGACCTGAAACTATAAAAATTCTAGAAGATAACATTTCAAAAAACCTTTCTAGACAGTGGCTTAAGCAAGGATTTTATGACCAAAAACCCAAAAGCAATTGCAATAAAAACAAAGATAAATAGCTGGGACCTAGTTAAAGAGCTTTTACACGGCAAAAGGAACAGTGAGCAGAGTAAATAGGCAACCCACAGTGTGGGAGAAAATGTTCGCAATCTATACATCTGACAGAGGACTAATATACGGAATCCACAACAAACTCAAATCAGTAAGAAAAAAAAAAATCCCATCAAAAAGTGGGCTAAGGACATGAACAGACAATTCTCAAAAGAAGATACACGAATGGCCAACAAACATATGACAAAATGCCCAACACCACTAATGATCAGGGAAATGCAAATCCAAACCACAGTGCGATACCCCTCACTCCTGCAAGAATGGCCATAATAAAAAAGTCAAAAACGGTAGATGTTGGTGTGGATGTGGCTATCTGGTAAAACTCGTACACTGCTGGTGCAAATAACTAGTATGTATAGCCGCTATGGAAAACAGTGTGGAGACTCCTTAAAAAACTAAAAGTGGAACTACCATGTGATCCAGCAGTCCTACTACTGGGTATCTACCCAGAGGAAAAGAAGTCATTATTTGCAAAAGATACTTGAACACACATGTTTATAGCAGCAAAATTATGGATCCAACCCAAATGCCCATCAGTTGACGAGTGGATAAAGAAAGTCTGGTATATATATATGATGGAATACTACTCAGCCATAAAAAGGAATGAATTAAAAGCATTTGCAATGACCTCGATGAGATTAGGGACTATTATTCTAAGTGAGGTAACTCAGGAATGGAAAACCAAATATTGCGTGTTCTCACTGGTATGTGGGAGCTAAGCTATGAGGATGCAAAGGCATAAAAATGATACAGTAGACTTTGTGGGGAAAGAGGGGAGGTGAGGGATAAAAGACAACAAACAGGGTACAGTGTATACTGCTAGGGTGAAGGGTACACCAGGTTCTCACAAATCTCCACTAAAGAAGTTACTGAGGTAACTACCACCTCAACCCCTTAAGATTTCCATAACTTATGGTAAAATGAAATGAAAAAAATAAAAATTGTGTCATTTCTAACATCCATGCTGGGCATAAAAATAAAATGGAAATAAGATTACTTTTATGCAAATGTGCCATGTTGTTATTATTTTTTAGACGGGGTCTCACTCTGTCACCCAGTCTGGAGTACAGTGAGGCGATCTCAGCTCACTGCAACCTCCGCCTGCCAGGTTCAAGGGATTCTCCCACCTTAGCCTCCTAAGTACATGACACTAAAGGTGTGCAACACCACACCTGGCTAATTTTTCTATTTTCTGATAGAGATGGGGTTTCACCATGTTGGCCAGGGTGGTCTCAAACTCCTAACCTTAAGTGATCCACCCACCGCGGCTTTCCAAAGTGCTGGGATTACAAGCCCATGCCAGGGCTTCACATGGAATAATTTATATAACAACAGTAAGTGCCAGAGATGAGAAAAATAAGAAAAAGCTGTTTTGAATTTGAACAGTTTGGAAAAGGCTTCTTACAAGAATTAAATGACTTACGATGCAGAGTGGCAGAGCATGTTGGATATTGATTGTGGTGGAGAATAAGAAAAGGGAATGCATGAGCAAAATAATGAGATTAAGCAGCCCCTCTCTTAATGTTCTGAGTTGAATTTTAAAACTCTAATTGTAATGAGTCTATAATTACTATCTAAATTCAGATTATGGAGGCCACATTACTTGCCCATTAACACATATACTTTAAATTTATGGACACCATTTTTAGTGTCAGGCTGAAGAATGGTTTTCAAAGTGTACAACCACATCAGAATTATCTGGGGTACTTGAAAAAAAATGCACATTTCTAGGCCCTCTCCCAGACTTTTTGGATCTGAATCTTTGAGGGTGGGGTCTCTGAATCTGCATTTTAAATATTCTTAAGGGAATTCTTAAACTCACTGAAGTTTAAGAATTACTAATGTAAAAGAAGCTGAAAGCCCATGTACACTTGTGATGAAAATGATTTAGGGAAATATCACCACATGATAGAAACCCTGTCATGTCAGGGCTGAGTGTTGCAAAGAGATGGTTTTTCTTTCAAAACTGGAGTTGTCAAGAGACATTAGTTGGCTGTGTCAGGAAGAGCCTCATGGCATGAAGTCTTCATAATTTTGGGTCCTGGACCCCTACTTTGCATGGGCAGAAATTACATTGGATGTTTTTGCCTACAGGGAGCCTGACTCATGCTAATAAATTCACAAAAGACTTACTGGGAAACCCGACTACTGCTTTATGAATTTGTGGTAGAAATTATACCTAAGAACCAAGACCATATTGGTGGGTCCCCAGGAGAGAGGAAATATATCAAGTGACTCAGTGAACAGTGAGTTATCAAACTTGATAGTAAATGTCTCTGTACTCTGAACTCTCTTCGAGCCTTTTATTCTTGGTATCTCCCTCATGCACTGAGGTGCCCATTACAAAATCAACACTTAATAGAGAACTGTTGGAGGAACAAATGATTTATTCTAAACCAAGGGGATCAAATGATCAGAGGCTTATTTATATTGATCTGGGCCAATAGTTAAGTCTCTTGTCATTATTACAAAAAATGTTTAGGGTCTACACAGTTGGATTTCTCATTGGCCCTAATGAAAATTTTATGACATCGCTGCAATAGAAGTTCAGGAATAAGAACATGTAGTGTGTGTTTTGGGAAATCACAGAGGTCAGCAAGGTTCTGAAGTTTGGGCATGGTTCTTTGGGTAGACTGAGAGGGTACAGATGTCACAGCTGGAGAGAGCACAGAGGTGAAGGACAGAGCACAGGAGCAAATGGGCTGGACAGGAAGAGAGGGTTCTCAGCAAGCCTACCGGCTGTGGAGGTTGGGGTTCTAATAGAGGGCTTTTAGAATTTCCCAAGAAAAGTTTGTATTCAGAAAAACAGGCAAATCGTCAGGCTATAAATTATATGTTGAAAGGAAGAGAGGAGTGTGAAGAATGTTTTGGACTGATGGTTGGAGCAGATGGGGAGAGACTGAAATCAGTCCTCCTGTAAGGACAGACACCTAATTAGGCAGTCTGCCCCAATATTTGAATAACTTTAATTCTGTTTTCTCTTTCATTATTTAAAGCCCATTGTCTTCCCACCCTTAGCTCAGTCCTGTTCTGGAGGGACTTCTGGTTTATGCCTGTGGACATTCGAGTGTGCAAATCCAAACTCTGTCAACCACCTTTACTCTACCCTGAAATACCCATAATATGGTCATGAGTTAGAGCTGTGGACATGGTTACTTGTGCTGCTGTCTGCCCTTAGGAGAATGAACTCAGGAAGAGGCATATGTAGGTTTCAGCTCTGGGTTGTTTCGGCATCTGGGGTGAGGTCTAGAAGGGGAGACACAGCTCTAGGTAGATTTGGGCTTATCCCCTTGGCCTCAACATCCTCCTCAGCCTGTATGGAGAGAGGCTTAGCTGGTGGATGGTGACAACAGGGTCCTATCAGCAGGGGCCTCAGTTACAAGCCCTAATTGACTGGCTCTAGGTATAGTACTGCTTATTAGTAATGTTTAGGACCTGGGGGCATTATGAGATATTTATAGGTATCTTGACCTACCATTTCATTCTTTTAATTAACTTTCACAAAAGCTCTGGTACCTCTTTGGGAAAAATAGCTTTTGGGACTAACTGAGGGAATAGTTTATTTTTATTAAACTTCTCACATGATTTCTTATGGTTTTTCTAAAAGGGGAGGAGGAATATATAGGGCCAAGCCTTGCCAATTTTCCATGTATGGCTCTGATATTTTTCTTTCATTTTTTCAGGAATTTATTGAGCACCTTTTCTATAGGGCATCTTTCAAGATTTGTACTAAGAGCAGATCCTACAACTATAAACAAAATAGACACAGCTCCTTTTCTCAAGGAACTTACAGTCCAGCAGGAGAGGTAGTCTTTAAGTAAATAATCAAAAGATCACACAAATTGATAGAATTTCAGTAGTTAGTGTAGTAATGACAAGGTAGGCAATTATAAAGGACACAACCAAAGGATATGACAGACTGCAGGGTCAGAGAAAGCTTCATTGAGGAAGTGATTCTTGAATTAATTTAGGGGCAAACTTTTCTTTCTAGAGCCCACAGCTTTTGCTAAGACCATGGAGGAATGTTGATTGTTCAAAAAACCACAAGAATGCAAAGGAGGAGGAAAAAATGGGGCATGATGAAATAAACAGGCAGTGGGGAAAATATGTAGATCATTTAAAGAACTTGGAAGCCTTTTAAATGTCTTTATTCTAAAAGAAATAGCCATGGAAAAGCTTATGTTAAAAAAAAAAAAAAAAAAAAACCAGGATGTCACAATCAGATTTGAATATGTAAAGGACATTTCTGGCCTCACAGTGGAGAACATTAGAGAGGGGATGGGGTGCAGGAGGAGGTCAGTGTGGAGATTTGTACAGTACAGGCAAAGATGATTATAACTTGGATGAAAGATGGTGATCATGGAGATGGGGAGAAGTAATGGATTTGAAAACTAGGAGGCAAAATTAATCAGACTTGAACAGGGAGATTCCAAAGATGATTCTCAAGAATGTCTTGGAACTTCGCTCTTTGTCAACATTTAATGGCTGGTAGACCAGAATGAGCCCACAAATAAATATAAGATGAAGCAGCTGGAGAAGGAGGAAGGAAACTAGGAGAGTGTGATCTACAGCAAAGGAAGATCAATTTCAAGAATGTTTTGGAGTGTGTAAAAAAAAAATGAAGTCTGAGAAACATCCTTTGGATTTAGCACTGTGGACATAATTGGTAATCTTAGCAAGTATTGTTTCATACTTAACAATTTGAAGTATGAAGAAGCAATGAAATATTGTTTCATTGTTTCTTCTTAACCAACTAATTTTGCCTCCTTCCTTCCAGGAAGGAGGCAAAATTAGTTGGTTAAGAAGAAAGAGGTAAAGCAAATATGGATTACTACAGAAATTTGGCTGGAAAATGAAAATGAGACAGCTATCTATATGAATGTAAAGAAGAATTTTTTTTTAACTATAGCAACTTGAGGATGTTTGAATTTCTACAGAGAAAGGGGATCCAGAAGAGAGGGATAAATTGAATATACTGCAGAGAGAGGCTTTCCCTTATCTTGGCATTCACCAATATTCATTGCTTTAGAAAACTTTTCATACCCTGGACAAATTCTGAGAGTAAGAATTTGAGAACTTTGTAGCAAGAGCAATAGCAGTTGGGATTTTGCTGGGGTAGAAAAACCATCAAAAAGAAGGAGTGACAGCTCTGATAACTGAAGGACTGATTTAGAATTCAAACACTCTATTGTTTGCAACTGCAGCAGAGCTTCTGATTATGCTGAGTGGGGATGTGACTTCCATAGACCAATTTCATAAAGTCTTTTATTCCTTAGGGTCCCCGGAACAGTGCTACTGTAAGTGTCTGTGCCACTTTCTGAAGCTTGACTTACTCCATTGAAACCACAGGAAGAATGTTATTTGATTTATGAAAGGAGTTAGCCAGCCATTCACCTAATTTTGGAACAGTGACAGGAATAGGAGGAAACAAAAAGGATATTGAACCAGAACTATACAACTTGCAAGTTATCGAGATGCTGAAGGAAGACAAAGATTTTTTAATATTTAGGGTCATAACTCATTCAAATAAAGTTAAGAAATCAATTTTCAGGACAATACAAACTCACTAATGCAGACAGACTTTAAGGGGATGATATTTTTCAAAAAGTTTAAACTATAGAATATATGGAAAGCTAGGTTAGCTACTTCAAATCCATTCTGGAATGAGGAAAAAAAATGGGTTTAAGTACATGAAGTTACTCTATCAAAGCAAAGCATTAGCATTTCTAGTTAATAAACTGGTAACTTTATTATTTGCATAGAAACAAATAATTTGATTTCCTTCAGTCAGTTAAACATGACTTCTGTAGCTTCACCCATAATCATTTGCATAACAAGCTTTAAAAATAGTGTAAAAATAGATTTTACCCAAGAATGAAGTGTCATAGCCAGGAGAAACTAAACTTTGACTGCTTTTTTTTTTGAGATGGAGTTTCGCTCTTGTTGCCCAGGCTGGAGTGCAGTGGCGCGATCTCGGCTCACCGCAACCTCCGCCTCCTGGGTTCAAGCAACTCTCCTGCCTCAGCCTCCCGAGTAGCTGGGACTACAGGCACGTGCCACCATGCCCAGCTAATTTTTGTATTTTTAGTAGAGACGGGGTTTCACCATGTTGACCAGGATGGTCTCAATCTCTTGACCTCGTGATCCACCCGCCTCGGCCTCCCAAAGTGCTGGGATTACAGGCGTGAGCCACCGCACCTGGCCAACTTTGACTGCTTTATAAGACATTCACCATGCCCTAGACTATCAGAATAAAAATATAGTCTGCACTAGATCCTTATATTTGAAAGTACCAAATGTAATCTCCACAAAATTAACACATTTGAGTGATTTAATGTATTTATGAAGGTTATGTATTTGAATACTTACATCAAAATAAAAGAGTCACAGTATCTTGGAATATAACTTATCTGAATGTATTGGGTACCAACTGTGGTTAATATTGACAGAAATAATATGATTATATTTGCAAACAAGACCCTGATAGGTCTAAGTTGAATTATATGGACATAAGGCTAGATTACCTGAGCTACAGATGACTGGTTCCACTGATTATAGTGGACAAAATATTGACATTTGGAAATCCAGCCTCCTCCTTTTACCCTGTTCCAACATTTATGAACTATCATCCAGTCTCTAATTTTATGTCTTACTCCATTCTAAAAACTATTATTTCAAAGAAAGGTTCTTAAAAAAACAGTCCAAATAGCAACTGTTTAATGTTGTATTACTAATATGTCCATTACTGAAATAAGAGAATTTGGGTCAAGTTTTAAAGACTTGCAAGTTTTAGAGACCTACGTTAGACCCTTGTAAACTGAGTGTGAGAAGAATGGTTCCCAGTTAGAGTAGGCCAGCTCTTCCTTCCCCCTCAGTTTCTGAAGCCCTCCGGATACAACAGCAAATCCCTAGGAGCAAAGTTCACTGTATGTACCTCAGGGGGAAAAAAGAATAAATGGTTGGTAAATTGAAAAACAAATTTAAATCCAATGACTGGTTTTAAGTATAACCTGAGGAAAATGTTTCACACCATGAAGCCATAAGTATACAAAAGAACTATCGAATTCCCAAGTGATTGAGCAGTAAACATGGACGCATTTAATATTTCCAGATTTGGTAGAAATTATTAACAAAACTCTTGATTTCTGTATGGAATATATGTTATTTGTTAACATGTGCAACTCTTAGAACAGCTGTGGGCATGGATGCTAATTAAAGGTATGTCCATCACTTTAAGTTTGTGAGGAAGAGAATTTATTTGATGGATGCTTATTTTTAGTATCCCAAGACATACAGTCCTTTTTAGTTTTTAAGGTTCAGCTTGAGATTTCATGATCCATCTTTTCTTTGTTCATCTGGCTTGCATACCATCCAAAAAAGTCCTATGGTACTGCTTGCTGTTATTCACATGGGATATTTCTATTGGGCAGAAACTGCTCATGACACCTTGAAAACCCTCATATCTAGCCTTTGGCTTGAGCCCCTACCATTCTTCTATTTTTGGCAGGACAGCTAAGTCAGTTTTTCTCAACACACATGCCATATGTCATGGAAACTTAAGAAAAACAGAGAAAAGCAAAATAAGAAAAAAAACGACTTTGGATTTCTAAGGACGGAGGCGGTATGTAACGGAGATTACAGAACACAGACTTTGGCCTCAGAGACACAGGTTTCATTCAGGCTCTGTTTTTTACTCTCTGTATGGCCTTGAGGAAGTGACTCTAAGCTTGATTTTCCTTATCTGTGAAACTGGACTTACAACAACAGTTTCATAGGGTTCTCATGATAATTTAAAAGTGGTTTATTACTACAAATACATAATGAACACTTGTGTCAGCCAGAGTCAAAGCAGAAGCAGAATTCATGTTAGAGGCTGCATTTCTTTTCTATTGCTGTGTAATAAATTACCACAGTTGTAGTTGTGTAATAATGGGGTAAATACTGATTTACTATCTCATAGTTTCTGTAGGGCAGCATTCTGAACATGAGTTAGCTAAGTCTGTTCTGGGTCTCATAAAATTGAAATCAAGGTGTTGGGCAGAACTGTTATCTTCTCTGGAGCTTGGGACCCTCTTCCAAGCTTCTTTAGGTTGTGGTTGTAAGACTGAGGTCCCATTTTGTTACTGGCTTTCAGTTGGGACCACTCTTAGCTTCTCAACATTGCCTGCCAGTCCCTGCCAAGTGGCCTTTTCCACAATATGACAGTTTGCTCCTGCAAGGCTGACAGGAGGGTGTCTACTGCAGTTTTAAGTATCTGATTTGTTTCATCTCAGACTCCTAGACCTTTTCTCTTTAAAGGACTCACTCATTGCACCAGTCTCACTCACACTTAAAGGGAGAAGATTATATAAAGTGTGCAAACAAAGAGGTAGGGATCTTGGGACCTTCTTAGAATTATGCCTCCCACAAATGGTTCAAATGAATTGACATTAATAAAGAGACAAAGCACAGAGGTGTGAGCAGGATTAATGAAGCAAAGGGGGAACAGTGAAACAGTCAGAGACCAACAACAAGAGGATGTCATCATCATAACCTGGTGAGTCTTTGGACTGTAGGGAAATGCTCTGCCTCTGGAGGAGAGTAGCCACTGTCAGAGTTTTGTACTGAGGAAGCACAGAACAGAGAAGGAAACCCCTTTGTCTCTCTTTCTGCTTTCTGATCTTCTGTAGATGGCTCCCATGGGCCCAACCAAACCAGAAGCCAAGGGCTCAGAACTTGGACTGTGCAGTCCATAGAGGTCAACCTCCTAGGGCCCAGAGGGGCAGAGGAGAGTAGTGAATAGACTTGAGGTGGCAAATAACTATCACATTGCTTAAGAAGTTACTAATTAAACCATTATCTCTGGTTTATGAACACATTTATGAGTCTACAAGTGTGAAGGACTGGCCTACCCTTTTCACTTTATAAGTGGCTCTGAGTGGTGGGCGAGAGAGGAAGTGGCATTTTTTTTTTTTTGAGCTGAACTATAATAATGAGCTACTTCTAGCATATTTCTTTTCATGGAGGAGATAATTGACATATATTTGTAGCAACTGGCAATGTAATAATGAGGTTATAAAAATTCATAATGAATTGGAACTCCATAAATATGTATTAAAGGAGGCAAACAGAATGTTAAGTTATATTAGTATTTTAAAAGAAATAAGTTGATTTTTAAGAAAAGAATTCTATAGGTTCCACTGATAGATTAACAAAAGGGTAGAAACTTGCTCAAAGGAGGGAGGCAAGAGCATGTGTTTCTGTTTTGGTCTTCATTGACTGAAATACGCGATTATATTTACAATATCCATAAACAATGGCTTACTGAAAGCATCTGCGTAAATTTGGGAATCAAAGTGATAATACTTAACAACAATCACATTGAACTCACAGCCAACCAAGGAGAATGCTCAGAGTTAGGGTCTTTTATGAATTCCTTTAGCTGAAAAAGTGAAAACAGCAGTATCTATTATAAACTTTTAGAACCAGAATGTAAACATTTATAGTATCCTTCCTCTGGTGAATTTATTTTTTATCTTTATGTGTAAAGCATAAAGCATTTCTGTTTCCTTTTGAAAGTCTAATTTTTAAACTTCACATAGTTTGTATTTGGGGATAGGGCACCAGGGGCTTGGCTTGTTCATTTCTATTACACTGACAGTTGAACATGGAAATGTAATCTTTTGCAATGAACAGGACAGAGGAAAATTTAGATTCTCATTTTTATGGGTAGTATCTCTTCATATTACATATTAGAAATCAAAATGAGAAAACATAAATCATTTTCTATGGGAGTAATTCTTTACAGTATTTCCAGCTGTTTTTGGTTATTCATTAGTGAGCAATGGATTTAGATTTCCATCCAAATTAATAATGCACTTAGTGTTAGAAAGCAAATAACATATAATTTTCTTTTCAAACATGCAAAGTGTGATTTAAGAACTTTCAATATTCCAGTGCCTATACTACTTTTTTTTTAATGTTCATTTTGCATTGAAAAGATTGCCTTAATGTTCTAATTAGCATTTCCATCATATTTGCTCACATACTTTTACACTTATGTAGTCGAAAACTACAGTCAAATATTCCCCTAGGAAAATTATAAGGTTTTTCATTTTGGATATATCTTTTCCCAACATGTCTTGTAGCAGGAACATTGGTGTGGCATTCTGAGGACAGAACAGAAAGTCTGAAGCTAGAGACATTCTAATATTATGTTAATTTTATCTTTAATATTGGGCCTGGAAGTTTTTCTGATCTACTTTCTCCTTTGACTACCAAATTCATATATATTATTGAAATTGGCCCAGTGAATATAAAAATTTGCCTTTGAATTGTATGTAGAAGATAGGTTTGTACCAATGTTAGACCATCTGGTATTGTTTGAGTACCAGTGGAAAGGTTGCTCTATTTTTATTAAAAAGACTTATCTTTATTTCCTTAAATTTTATGAGTAGTTCAAGCTAATCTAAACTTGTTTCTCTCCAAATTTCATTATTCTTGGATATCTAGCCTGAACAGCAAGAATATAATTTTATTTCATGATTAATGTTACTCTAATTCAAAATTTTCCTCAACTCTAGTTATTCAAGAAACAATAATCATACCTAGAGTAATCTAGAATTTTAACAGTAATATAACTTACCCCTTTACAACTAAAAGCTTTATTTAACATATTTTAAAAGATAAACACTTTAAAAATAATAAACGTTATAACTTTGCTAATGACTTTAAGGTAATCCAATACATCTACCCTTTGTGATTTTAGTTCATTTTCTATTTCCCTCTCCAAAAGTCACGTTCTCACTGGAAAATTCTTCATCAAAATAGGATGGAGTATCTCCAGAAGTAAGTGCTACATTGGTATAATTAGGTAGTACTTCCTCTCTGCATTGAGAAGGAAGGGAAATAGAAAGTAATGTTATTTTGTGACCTTGGAAACACTGTTTAACTGCTACATTGTGAACTTTTATGTCATGTGGCCACACAGTTACCTGGAAGCCTCCTTCTGCATTGTTCCATTTGTTTTGGAATGACACAGTTTACAACCTTTGGGGAGTGGAATTTATGATTCTTAGCTCTTGGGATTCTACTCCATTATATACAGTGTGATTTATGTTTTTGCCCTCTAGAAAATGTGGTCATGTCATAAAATGGAAATTGTAATCTTGAAAACTGAAAAGAAATTGGGTAGCTGGATTACAGAAAATCCTTTTTTTTTTTTTTCAGGATGTTTGACTGCAGCAGAAGTAATCTATTTGTGGATGTTAATAAATTGTAGTCTGCCAGGGTTTAACACCACTATCTATTGTGCAGTTTTAGATTCACTTAATGTTTGCTTAACCTGTACTCTGTTCCCGAATTTCAGCATTCTGGCTGCTCTAGGAATGTAAATATTTCCATAAAGTACAAATACAGGTTGACTGTTTAGTAACAGTCATAGTAAGTGATTGACAATAAACTTCATTGTTTTCTTGTTATTCCAATCTCTGCAGAAACAATATACTTAATTATCTTAGAAACAATATTTAGGTGCATGGTATTTATGTTCTTGTAACTGAAGTTTGGGTACACAATTGAATTGTTTTGCTTTGTGTTTATTTATTAAATTTGTCTAGGATAAATTTATTTTGATTAGTGGGCTAAAGTGCTTTTATCTTTATGCCCTTGTTGTTTCTGGTGTAAATTCTAGGTCAAGGTAATTCTCAAACTGCTAAATGAGTATTTTTCAGTGGAGTCTTGTAAGTTGTGGACAGTGCTCTTAAATCTTCCTGGCTGAGTTGCCATCCATGGAATCACTGGGCTGAGATAGGATCACAGTCATTTTTTACACCTAAAAAAGGTAAGGTTTTATTTATATAAAAAAAAAAAAGACTCAGTCCAGAGAATATCTTTAGTCACTGAAAAGCAAGGTCACAGTGTATTTTTTTTCTAATAAATTATATGCTGAAGCATTTGGAATAATTCTGGAGAAGAAATTCACATTTCTTAATATAAGAAAGTATAGCTCTTGTTAAAACATTCTCCTGATTTGTGTTTTTAATCAGTTTGTTATTATTATAGTTAATCCACCTACTATCTCTGAGAAGTGGGTTAAAATTATTAACCCTGTTTTACAGATTGGGAAATGGAGACACAGTGAGGTTAAGTGAAGTCATCAGCATCCTACATTAAGTCACTGCACAAAGAGGATTAGTCTGGTATTCATGTGGTATATTCAGTCCTCAATGTCTTTGATTTCACTTGTAATGAGTTACACTGTTGCACCCTCAGTTCATAAAGCACTGACACTTGACCACCACCTTTCTTTTTTCTGCTTAATGATCCTTGTGAGCCCTTGAAGATAAACTGTTGTGACTGTTGAAAGACTACAACTTCTCTTAATCTTTTGTAAAATATGCATCTGTTACAGCCATCGTTGACTTTCATTTCTCATGTTAATGTTAAAGGTCTCCGACTTGGAACTTAAATGGAGATTTAACCCATGGTATATTTTAAGTGCTAGCCTTTTCATGTCTAGCTCTTCGGAGATAATCTACCAAGTAACCAATCAACTAGTATTTACTGAGCATTACATGTGTGTTGCTTGATTTTTGGCCACAGATTTTCTTAGGTGATTGTCTGGCCTGCTTGAACCCTCGTTGTCTGAGCCCCACGCGTAGCCGAATTAAGTCAGGAAGGCACAGATGTAACCCCGTTCAGGCTTTATTGGAGATCCTCCGGGCGGCCGGGCTCACACAAGGGAGGAGAGCCAGCAACCGTGCCCAGGTGAGCCTGCTCAGGGCTTTTATAGAGTTGTGGGAACTGGGCGGGGGAAAGGGAAGGGAGAGCTGACATTGAGGTTGGAGATTGGTTTAGCTATTGGCATGGGCGGGAAGTTGACGTGGCAGTTTGGAGCCGAGCCAGGGCTTTGTTTGAGTTTGGGCGCACGCGGGGAGCATACGGGTCTTTTCAGCATGGG
>PVKV010001848.1:0-161173 GCA_004027835.1 Alouatta palliata | reverse complement strand
GGGGTGCTTCCAGCCAGGGATTTTTCAGTCAGTGATGTGATATCTTTGTCCCACGTATTGACTATACCTGTGGCAAATTTTGGGTTATAACTCTGCCTTCCTCAGTTGGTGACTGGCTGACTTAACTAGGGTAAGATCATGTTATAGAATCTCAGGATGGAGGGCTTGAAAGCCACTATTCACTCTTATATCATGTTGTTGCTGTCTGACCGCTACCACACACGTAGAAAGATCAGCATAGCTTACCCACAGATAGAATTTGTTCTTCACACTCTAAGCTCCAGCCGTTTGGGAGAAAAGCCTTTAGGATGCCACCTCTCTCCTCTTAGAGCCAGCTTCTGTACATGAGTCTCCCTAATCCAGTCACCTCTCTGTCCTCTCCTTTTACCCTCCATTCCCTGCCCCAGGATGACTTCTTAACACTTAACTCCTATTCAGTTTACATCTTCACCTAGGTTCTACCTCCTGAGGGAGGTGTTTCTCCAACATCTGGCCTAGATCAAGTCCCTTGCCATAGGAGCTCCGATAACAAACATGTAAAGTTTTCTCTTTGGAGTGATACCGCTACCTCCTGCTAGCGACTAGATTGCAAACTCCATGAAAGCAGAGACCGTGCCTTTCTTGTTTTGCATTACATAATAAATTCTTAGTACAGTCCCTGAGACATGACAGATGCTGAGTAAATACTACTTTGTTGGTGGGTTGGTTTATTATCTCTAAACAAATAAGAATAAAAAAAACAGCAATAATATACACCTGTTGTAGCACTTCCAATAAGACAAAAGTATGAGAACTTCTTCCCCTATCCTAGAAAAGAGGTTAAAGAAAAAAAATCAAATTACAGAAATCAAGACAAAACCATGGATTGTAGTTTTCATAATAAACAAGGTGGAATTTATGACAAAAAGTCATAAAGTCTAACTTTTAATGAGAAAAGTTAGAAATCATGATGAATATAACTATAATTATAAACAGATTTGCACTAGGCAGCAAAAATATTTCCATTTAGTGAAAAATTGAGACCAAGGTATGGAAGACAAACAAGATAAATACCATCATAATACCAAGGAAAAAATAAGAGAGATAAACATGACAAAATGCAAGAAAACAGCTATGGAAATTCAAGCTTCAGATGCAAATAAGTATTCTTGAAGAATGAGACAAAAAATGAATGTGGCGTAAATAATCAAAGAAATAACAGAAAACTTTTGTAGGCTAAAAGAAGATCTGAGTTTGGGAATGAAGTTTCCCTACAATATATATGTAACTGAAGAAAAGAAAGCTGTATTTAGACTTGCTCCAGTAAAAGACAATCATATATCCAAGAACATAACCCAAACAAATTAAAATGAGTTTGGCATCAAGTTTCTTTTTCAGAACACCATATATCTTGAGATGGTATTTAAAGAATATTTTGGGCAAAAAATTACGGCCTCAGAATTCAGTGTCACTCAAAGGTGAAGTCCATGGATAAGGGAATCTTTTTCTGCCATGCAAAGTTCCAGAATATACAGAACTTTGGAGAAATTCTATTTTGGCCTTCATAGCAAATAACTTGTAATTCTTCTAAGAAAATTATCAATTTTCATATCCATGAATTGTATAATTAATTACAATGGCCTTTATTTTTAAAATTTGAATAGTTTTATTACTGCCATCCTTATAATTCTATATTTAAGAGTATCATTAATGAATTTTCTTTTCACATTGATTGTATAAATGGCAAGACTCAAATATATTAGAAGCCTAATGTGATGAGATCAAAGCATCTGGTTATCCACTATATCTGTTCTTCCCCTCTCTTACACAATATTAGAACTTGTAGCTGAGTACATGGATGCCTAGGTAAAGATTTTGTTTCCCAATCTTCCTTGCAACTAGGTGTAACCATGGGAATACATGGCCAATGAGATAGCGTGGAATGGATGTGTGCAGTTGGAATGCAAGTGTAATAAGCAACCATCTTGAACAGTGTGAATGTGGACTATGCCTTTGGGATGACAAACCACAAGGTACACAAGTAGGATGGGCCTCTGAAGACTGTAGAGCAGATCCACTTTGTTTAAAATTTTATGTGACAGGGAAATAATGTTCTATCTTTTAAATTCATTGTCATTTTATTCTCTGGCACATCAGCTGAATTTCAATTAATACAGGTGAAAAGTACATACAGTGCATTAGATGTCTCAGTCCTAGCACTAACTGACGTTCTCATGATTCTTTTTCTATTTCTATTTCTATTTTAGTATTTCCTATTACTTCATGTGCCCTTGTATTCCTGCTTAAATATTCTAAATATAAATAAATACATTTATCATCTAGGTAGTCTTCCTAATAAAACTACTTAGAGCCATACTCTGACCAAGAGACGAATCAAAATTTAGACTCAGAAGTTGGGAGTTATAGTGAGATAGGATTAGTGTGAACATTGAATTAAAATATATAACAACTGTAGATATAGGCAGATTGTCTTTTTCTTCCATTTACTCTTTCCTTTTTGGCCATGGGACATAATGAGATTAATGTAGGAGGATAAGAGAGAGTCTAGCAATACAACTCAACCCTCTTCCCATCCAAGCCTTGTCATAAAAGAATAAAAATGAAAGCCTGACCTTCAAATATCTACTTGGAAGGAACAGAACAGAATTCCCATGAAAACCCTTCACTAAGACGTTTATGACTTTGAAGCCTAGCTTGAGTCTCATCATCTTCAACCACTGAAGAAATACACAAACCACCTAAGGCACTTTGTTTCAGTGTCCACTATGTCTGATGTTAATGTTATCCCTCTACTCTCTCTGTTCCCATTTGCTTGATTTACTTTGCTTATCTTTTAACAAATTTTGTTCTAATGGGAATGGCTTTGGCTTTTTATTTTGAGAAATTTTGTCTTTTAATTAACTAAAGTTCTGAACACTATAATCTTGGGTGAGACTCACTCTTGGAAGCTGGGGAAGGCAGTCATGTGTTCGGTATAGAACTGTGACATTGTAAGTCACTGAGCAGCTAGGCAATTCTTCCCAGTGTACACTTTCATTAGATAACCTGTTTGTGTTGTAGTTTTTGCCTTCTGGTGACAGGAAACCTGCTGATCTTTTTTATCATTACAAGCCCTAAAAATGTAAAAAGCCTATTTTTACAATGTATCACCTCTTTGTTTTAGGCACAGTATTGTTTCGGGTATAGCATCTTGTTGACCTTAAAATGTTAACCTTTTGAATTAAGAAAATAAAACAAATTGTGGTTATTTATTAAAGTGAATTTCACTTTATTATAGGTTGTATTAATAAAACTGATTTATTGTGTTAAAAATTGTTACTGCATCAGCAATATTTGCTGATTTTCAGTAGTATTGAAAAATTATTCTAATGCATATTTTTTCCTAAAGGATAATACTTTAAATCTACTACTTAATGGGGATAATCTAGGCTTACAGTGTCCTGTGGTTTTAATGATCTGAAAAACATAGTTTGGGGTCCGCAGATATCCTGCTTTGGACAGCCTATGCATTTTGAACTATGATGAAAATATACGCTGGCTGGAATACATTGAGATAATGGTGGTTTAACTCCCACCATTAAGTTTATGACATTGTCGAGGGTTAGATCTCACTCATTATGGTGGTGATATCTTACATTTACAAGGCACTTTCATCACGAAGGATCTCACAGTGCCCTCTAAATTTATGTCTACAGGAATAAGTATAATGCAGCCATTTCTTAGGAGAGTGACACCACCACCCAATGGTGGTGGTACTCACTGAGGACGGGGGGATGGTGACGTTCAGGCCTTAATTTTAAAGCAATAACGTTTATTCACCCACTTTGAGTAGCATACCAATGGTAACATTATTCAAAAAATTTTCAGAAAGGTTGTGATGACTGTGAAGTCAGAGGTTAATTTTTACATGCCCTTGGTAGGACTCTCTCTTAATATCATGCCAACTTAGTATTTTCATTTTAAGAGGTAATAGTTTTATCTTCTGACTTAATAAAAAATAGATGTTCTGTGTCCCTTCTACTACTCATATGTTCCTTGGAGCTATATATTTTTTTTTTTTTTTTGAGAGGGAGTCTTGCTCTGACCCTTAGGCTGGAGTGCAGTGGCGAGATCTTGGCTCACTGCCACTTCCACCTCTCCGGTTCAAGCAATTCTCCTGCCTCAGCCTCCAAAGAAGCTGGGATTACTACTCTGTAGTAGGTGCATGCCACCAAGTCCAGCTAATTTTTGTATTTCTTTTAGTAAAGATGGGACTTCACCATGTTGGCCAGTCTGGTCTGGATCTCCTGCCCTGAAGTGATCTGCCCACCTTGGCCTCCCAAAGTACTGGGATTACAGGCGTGAGTCACTGCTTCTGGTCAGAAATTTCTAATTTCTGTATTTCCCTTGTGTATGTCTAAGTGGGTTTCTTCATTAGGAAATACTTGATAATCAGGAAAGGATACCAAGAGGTTTTTAAATTCCTCCCAGATAACTGCCTTTGTGATGGCAAATACAGTTTAAAAATAAGAGGCTTACCTCTCCCTGAGGAAAATAAAGACAGACACTTTCCTTCTCACTTTTCTTAGAGCATATGTTTTATAAAACTTGTCATTTTAAGGTATTTTTCTATCTCTTCAAAATGCGTGTAAGCCTTTTTAACAGATAAATTAGCCTCTTACCAGTTTTATGGCCCAAGAATGTCTTTCATAAGGATCAGAGCATTATCTGTTTGAAAAGGAATCATCAAGAGAGAAAGATAATGCACAAATCTTCCAGTCTCTGTGGGAGGTGACATCCTAGCATCAGAGGATGCCTGGCTCCACAAATACCTTCTGTCATAAACTTATATTATTTTTGCCTTGGGGAAAGCCAAGTAACTAACACGAGTGGTCACCCCAATTAATGAGTCAATTTTGTATGAACTTTGTGTGAGAAATGGTGCCATCAAGCCCTCTTACATGAGGACTACTTATTATGTACTTTGAGAATGTGTATGTAATGGGTTGTATCTGCTTGAGATTATGAAGGAAGGAAGTTTCTTCCTGTCTTTGCATTCTCTTTGCAGATTGGCTGTGATGAGCATTGCATTCTGCTTTAATGCTTATTTAGTAATACAACTTTTCTTTTTTTCTTTTGTGGAGAGGTTTTCTGGGTTGGCAGGAGATTTTGTTTCTAATTTATTTTCCCAGTACCTTCCTTTGCAGCAGTTGCCATTGGGTGATTGCTGAAGCCTAGGCACAGCTGTTGGCATCACGGTGGGAGGGTGTCAGGGAAAATAACAGCTAATCTTCGCTGAAGACTCACGATGTGCTAGGAACTTTTCTACATGCTTTAATGTATTATTTTCTCCATAGCTCTGAGAAAACCTGTGAGAGGTCAGTTCAATTTTCTTAAACATTTTCAAAGATAAAAAGGTAACTATTAAAACAGTAAAGCACATTAGTTATATTCAATCTATAAATTTTACAAAATATCACATAGGGCTAGTGTCAAAAATTCTTAAATTCCACTTCTGAATGCCTTTGTTTTGTTCTCCAGTCATCTGCCTCAAGCCTTAACATGTGCTCTGAATTCTTCCTTCCTTCCTGCTCTTCCTTTCTTCCTTATTGATCCTGGGAAAGGCCTGCCTAGGAGGGGAGGGCATTTCTGTAGGTGCTACTGTTGTTTGATGGCAACTTAATGTGTTATATAGTAAACTTGAGTAAGGCTTAAGCTACATAAGGGAGATTCCTGTTGGTCTAAGTCCATCAACATTTGGCTAGGATAATCATACTGCTTTCTTTCAAAATGTTTCTTTTCCCGTATTAAGATTTTTAATAAAACATTTCCAATTCCTTCTCTCCAAAAACCTTTAAGCCCTAATTTTCCATTAACATTTACTAGAATTAAGCATGATAGTCAATACAATATATTCAGTACACAGTGCATATAACAGGGGTCAACAAATTTTAGCTATTATATACTATAGGCCTTGAATGTGACTCCTTCTATTACATATATTTTATAAAAACATAGGAAAATTCTAAAACACCTCTTTGAGTCTGTCTCCTTATTTCAGGCTGGGGATAATTATTAGATGATATATTAAAAATCTAGGACAGTTTTTAGGGAAAAGTCAGAAAATAGAATGGAGGAGTGAAGAATTTTGGAGGGGGCTGCAGTGGGTTCCTCTACAGGACTTGAGGTAAATCTCAGGTACAAAAGCGCAGGAGAATATGTGATACAAGCTTCCTCCATAGCCAATCCACTAACTCACAGGTTTGCTGTAACCAGTGCTCAGGATGCACTTAATAGTTATGCATCTCAGCACTGGTCCAAAAACCAACTTCATCAGAAATGCTTAGAGTGAGGTCATCAAACCAATGGGGGCAGAATCATCAGGGGTGGGGCTTAAATATTTGCATTTGAAAAACTTCCCAAGGATTCTTATGTTCATTGTATTATAAAATCATTTGTTCTTTTATTAGAGAAAGGCAACTAAGGTGTCCAGATGTTAATCCAAGTCCAATTTCCTTCTGTTGTTCAGTATACCTTTTCTTGCCATTAACTGTCCTCTGTACGTTAAAATTGTGCACTAATTCTAAAATTAGTTTAAGCTAATTTAGCAATTGTGTTGCCAAAAAAAATTGCAGAGATAATCATTCTAAGGTCAGTAGTTTGTCTTACATTTGGATTACACAGTTCCTCTGTCCCTGTGAGATGGGAACACTGCTCATCTTCCAATATCTCAATCTCCTTTTGCATCAGAGGGGCTCTGCTGTCTCACCTCAGCACCAGATAGTGGGACAGTCTGTCCTGCAAGACGCTGGATTATTGCCCCAGAGGCCAGCTCTCGCATTTAGTGCTGTGTTATCCCCCTGACCAGGCAACTGCTCCCACCCTTCCTCGGCTTCAGATTGTTTCCAGTGTGGAGCAAGAAACCACATTCCTGCAGTCTACCCTTCAAAGTATACTTGTTCCTCAGCAGTGGGTGCAGTACACAAGGCTAAATATTAAAAATGGAATTTTCTCGGTGAACCAAGCAAAGAATTTTTCATTTTATTCATCATTTGCCTCCACTGCAGCAGCTTCTCACAATCTCTCCCTAATTTTTAATACAAAAGATGGAGATGGGGAAGGGCGTGAGGTATTAATGCCATGGCTAGAGAGTTCAACACACTGAACAGGAACAGAGAGATTTCATTTTCCAAAGAGCCACAGAAAACAGCCCTGACCAAAAAGCCATACTTTTTTTTTTTTTTTTTTTTTTTAATGAAACTAGAAATGAAAGTCTGCCTACTTGCAGAGATGATTGCAACAGAGGGAGGCTGGAGAAGACGTGGGCATGAGTTTGCCTGTGTTCCAACATGCTGAGGAAACATTATTCTGCCAAGTAAGTTTATTTCTAATGTCAATTGTATCACTCAGGATCATTGCTTTGCTTTGTGCTTGAAGACATATTAGTACAAATGGGGAAAATAATAATAACTACCCTTTATTGAGCTACTATATTTTTCCAGGCACTTCATGAGGAATAATATGATACAGTGCAGTGGTGATTCTAGCAGTAGCTACTTCATGGGGTTTTTTAAAAAATGAAATGAAGTAATTCAAGCAAGATGCTTAACAGTACCCTTCATAAAGAAAGTGCTTAATAAAAGTCAGTTATGACTGATTCTATTACTGATGCTTTGAGAGGCAGTCTTAGTGTAGTACAGGTTAAGAGAACAAGCTCTGACCCCAAACTCACTGGTTTAAAGTCCAGGATCTTTGAGCAGGAGCAAGTGAACATTTATGGGCCTCAGTTTCCTTACCTGTAAAACAGGAATAATAATAGTATCTATACCATGAGACTATTATAAAGATTCCATGTATTTAAAACAATGCTTAGGATATAACACAAGTGTTTGCCATTTAAAAATGTTTTATATGCTCTATTGCTAATCTCAGAAAAACAAGTGGGTATTATCAACATTTTACAGATAAGGAAGAGAAAGTGACTTGCTTAGACAGTGGCTTAAAAGTGTTAGAGCCACAACTTGATCTGTGATACTTACTCCTGCTTTCAAAGCCTACATGCTCACCATAAGCAGGACTGCAATTACAGCAAACACAATCTGTTTTGGAGTTCCATAATTTTTTTATTTTATCCTACATTTGTTTCTTTGGCTTATTAGCCGGAAAAATTACTATGTCATAGTCATAAGATATTTGGTTTGTAACATTTTTTACTAGCTTATCAGTTGATTTACTTGAGGTCAAGTCTGAATTTTTTTTATTATTATTGTTATATTTTTATTTTAGAACTTGGTTGTAGCGGTCCCTAAAAACAAAAGTTTAAATTTTTATTATTTAATAAATCTTATATAATGGGGCAGACTGATATTTATCTTTCTTATTTTCATAATTTATTTTTATTTTTCCTGAGCCCATTTAATGATGGTAGTACATTATTTAAAACTTTGTTTTTCTATGCCAGAATTCAGGGAAGGGCTAAGAGAGAAAGTGCCCATATCTTTGGTCAGTTTCTGTGTAACGAAGGAATAAGAGAGAAGGTGCTTAAAGTTTTGAGGACAAGTTAAATTTTAGTAAAGTCCCATGGTAAATTAGAAAATTGGAAAGAGTGATCCCTCAATATACCACAGGTTGCAGTGTTCTCAGAGTGCAGGTGCTATAATTAAGGCATGGCTCTATACTCAGGAAAGCTGAGGGAACTGAATTTACATAAAACAGAACATACATGTGGGGGATTTTTGCCACCATCTAGTAGATGTACGTCTACTGCTATGGTTTCAGTTTGTCCCCACCACAACTCACATTGAAATTTGATCCCCACTGTGGCCATGTGGAGAGGTAGGGCCAAGTGAGAAGTGTGAGTCCCAGGAGGCATCCCTCATGAATGGCTTGGTGTTGCTCTTGGGGTAGTGAGTTCTTGCTCTTGGGAGACTAGATTAGTTCTTGCAGGAACAGATTAATTCCCACAAAAGTGGGTTGTTATAAGGCCAGGATGCCCTGCAGGCTTGGCCTCTTTTTACGGGTCTATTTCCCCTTTGACTTTCTCCACCATGTTATGACACAGCACAAAAGCCCTTGCCAGAAGCCAGGACCATGCCCCTGAATATCCCATCCTGCAGAACTGGGAGAAGAAACTTTTCTTTATAAATTACTCAGTCTCAGGAATTCTGTTAGAGCAACACAAAACAGACCAAGACAGCTACTTATTCAGCAGTTCCTGTCATCCAATTATGCACCTAAAGCCTGGCATCAGAGGATCAGAGGTAGAATTATTTTCTTTTCTCATCAGTGGTAGTGCTAAGGGGTGACTATAGCTATCAGCTTCCTCCCCAACATCCCATTTTTTAAAATGCATAATTGATGTTTAAAAGTTCTTATGTAAAGTCTAAAGTCTAGGCAAACACATCTGAAGACAAGTTTTTGACCTCCTTCCCACTCACATAGTGTCCCCAAATCCTTTCTATAAAGAAACTCCTGAACTGCCATTCTCTCACCATTAGAGCTTTTCTGTGTGAATCCAGCTTTCTGAAGGGATCTAACTTTGATCTCCATTATTTAAGACACCACAATATGATCTTTTATGGTGTTTTCCTAGTGTCTATTTTGTAAGCTAAATTCCTCCCTGCCAGTTACTCTGGAACATGTAGGTGTTGATGTATTTGCAGCTGATGTTTTCTGAAACCTTGCAGCTTTATTACATAGTCCTTGGATTTCTGGTTTTGTTAGCTCTTCAGTGAGCGCTGAGATACAGTTATGTTAATGGAATGAACTGCTCTTACTCTTTACTAATGAGGAAAGTAAATTTCAGTCATAGATCAATTAAGCAGATGTATTGATTTCTTGTAAATTTTACTTTAGTCTTTTCTTATATAAAAAAATTGCATAGATTCAAACTGCACAGGCTATCAACATTTTACTTTCCTCAAATGTTTATTTCCATCCCCCCATCTCCTGCCTCACTGTCCTTGGCTCTCTATTTGTCCTTTTAAAAGTCACACAAATGCTATTTTACTTGCAGAGTAAGAGAGACAAGATACTCATACATTTTTCTATTTCTACCTCCAAGTTTTTTTGAGCCTAAAAGTCATTTATCATCTATAAAGGCACTTTGAATAAAAGGGACATAGAGTATAAATGCCAACCATGTGTCATTTCTCTACATCTGTAATGAAGCTATTGTTAATGGTTTTATAGCTATATATTTAAAATACAACCTGAAAAAGCAAAAAATTTATAAGAAGTCATCGGTGGTATTCTTTTCTGAGAATTCTCTCTCATCATAAACCATCATGAGGAGATGATCCAGCTTAGAGCAAATGAAACATTAGCGAAAGATGCTATATTAATGGATGTAGGGACAACGAAAATGATGTGTCTGAATGAGGAATAAATTGGTTCACTGTGGTGGTGCATAAATTCTATCAGGCCATTTGGACACAGTTTAATAAATTTTGATTCATTGCACGAAATGGTTTCCCATTAGCTGGAAAGAGTCGCAGTGTCTCTGGGAAGGAATAAAGTGACAAAAGTAAATCATAAAATGTGCGCACTAGATTAACCCACCAACCCAAGAGTCAGTAAGATTCCGAGGATAGGAAACATGGTGTGGAAGACAATGAATTGCTGGACTGTGTTGGTCTGGCATTCTCTACAACCTGAAGTCCTGTTTTTCAGGATGGTTAGTATATTTTGTTGGTTAGTATATTTATTTTCTATTGCTGTGTAACAAATTATCCCAAATTTAGTGGCTTAGAACAGCATGCATTTATCATCTCAGTTTCTGTGGGTTGGTAGTGCATGTAAGACTTAGCTGGATCCTCTGTAATACAGTCAAGGTGTTGGCCAGAGCAATGGATCAGCTTCCAATCTTGCTCAATTAACTGATAAATTTCATTTTCTTGCAGCTGGGAGACTGAACGCCCAGGCATCTTGATGACTACTGTTCGGAGGCTGACTACAGCTCATGGAGGCTGCCCATAATCTCTTGCCATGCAACCATCTTTACCAAGCCTCTCTTAATGTGGCAGTTTGCATCTTCAAAGTCAGCAAAGGAGAAAGAAGTAAGCTTCTATAGCAAATCTCTTAGCAAGATGTAATTAGATATAATGTCATCTTAGGTATGGCATCCCAACTTTTTTGCTTTCTTCAGTTGGTTAGAAGCATGTAACATGTCTTACTAGGGGATAAAAGAAAAAAAAAAGGAAGGAATTCACAAGTCCTACCCACACTCAAGGAGAGGAAATCTCATCAGGGCAAGAAAACCAGGAAGCAGGATTATGGGGCAACCTTAAAGTATGTCCACATTTAGTCAGGACATTTGAGTCATGCAGAAAAGTGGCAGTCATTCCCTTTGTAGGACATGAAAATGTCTCCAGGACACTGATCTACCTGCAGTAACCTGGGCGAATTATCAGTGAACCTTCTTTGGGTAGTAGTGGAGGTGGCTACTCTTTGGACTTTTTTCTGTAATACCAAATTTTGTCATCGTCAATTGCAGTGTTTATCTGCAGTTGATGATGTTTTATGTTTAGAAGTTTTGCTGGGTGGGAGAGTTGTAATGAACTAGAAACTGCCATGCATTGCTACCATCTATTTGACATTTTCGTAGAGGAAAGGGAATAGATGTTCTTTTGAACTATATCAAAGTGACTTTGGTATTCCCTAGCATACAAAATAACTCTTAGTGGCTGAGAAGAAATGATGTACAAAGATGTCCTCTCCTGTATCCAGTACCACACACTGGCTAATATTTTTGCAGAGCCTGCCATATATACAGGCTTTGCAAAAACATTAGTGTGTGTATGTATATATGTATTATACACTAATTACCTCATACTATATTATACAATATATATACACATATATGTATGCTTAAATATAGAGGGAATTCGTTGTTGTAATCAAAGTCACTAAATTCACTGACCCTAGGACAAGGTGGCTTTTTACTGAAAGACGTTCGGAGCTGGTGATGATTTATGGTCAGGATGATGAACATTTAACTACTTAAGGATCTGAGAATGGTGTATCGCCCACAGCGGGCTGGCTCATAGAATGCCACTCCTAATTTTGTTTTGATGGTTTTCTTCTAATAATAGTTAATCCATGTTTTCCTCCCCATTTTTAGTTGCCCCATCCCCAGTCATTTATTATCCAAATTGCTTTTGGACTCTCTCTAATGCTCATGTTACCACATCTACAGATCTAATATGAATCGCACGTTCTGCCTTGAAAGTGAACACTAATTGAATTTGCTTGCATTCAGTGATTTTTAATGGGGCTCTGGAGTATTATTTAGTGACAACTTTTATATGGAAGACACTGAAAAAATTAACATGTTACATTTAGTAAATTAGCAATTACTTAGCTCCATTATATCAAAACCAGTCACCTACATTTATTAATGTATTTAAAAGTGTGGCTTTTATGCTAAGCTTTAGGTTTGTTTCCATGGAATAGTGTTTATGTCAGCATCTTATTTTCTCAAAAAACAACAACAACAAAAAAACTCCCAAAGAATGTAGCAAATGAATTCTTAGGTGAAAAAAATCCCTAAAATATAGAAACCACTATTATTTATTTCACTATTTTTTTTCTGTCAGAAAAATTCTTCCCAAATGATGTCAGCAAAAGCTGATTTGTCCCCACTACTAGAAATAAATGTTGGTTGTCCATGTTCATGTTCTTGTCACCAGTAATGTTTAGGCAAAGGAAGTGAGCTGTGCAATGTGGTCTGCATGTGAGATTTGGGGAAAATTAATTTGCGGTTATGAAGAAGCCAAAGAAGAAATGGCCTCTTTTCTTTTTTTGAACTTCTTGTCTTTGCAGGTGATAGTTGAAACTCTGGCAGCCATCTTGAGGTAGGTTATGAAGGGAGCTGACATGCAATGAAGGCAGAGAGGAAAGAGGGAAAGAACTTGAACCTTTATTACGTTATTTAACTTCTGAATGAGCCTATCTTGGAGATGTCCCACCTTGGTACATCATAATTTCTAAGATAATAAAAAGTCATTATTTAAGCCAGCTTACTCATCACTCTTTCTTTCTTCCTCCCTTTCTTCCCACTTGAAACCATGGGCATGAATCATGACTGATTCACAAAAGTATCTGGAAATATCTATAAGGTATTTATTAAAAATGAGCATCTTATGAAACTTTCTACCTCCTGCTGCTGCCACCTAGGAACTGGAGATTCCTAGTTATTGTTTATGTTTAGGGCAATTGTTAAACGCCTTAACAATTTTTTGGTGTGTGTTAAGATTAAGGAGCAAAGGACAAATGAATCCACTGCGTATATCTACCGAGAAGTTGTTTATCCACTAAGTGGATTTAGAATCCAGCTCTTTATTAAAAAACAATTTCATGAAGGTTTTTCAGCTCTGGCTTATGCTTGCTTAGTTACTAAAGTCCAATCTAGAGCCAACAAATCTGGATCTAGACACCGTTCTGCTCCTGCTTGAGGATCAAAGGAAGGATATTTTCAAAAGTCTAGCCTTGGAATCTGCCTAGGATATGGAGACAGCTATATCGGTGTTTCCATACTTCCCTGATGACAAAAACTATGTTTTCCACATGGAATAGTGGGTGGGAATGTCGTATCTAGCTTTTCTACTTACAAGCTATGGGATCCTGTTTACCTCTCTAACACTGGAGTGACTCCTTGCTTATAAAGTGGAAATAATGGCTCACAGAGTGTGGTGGGAATAAAATAGAATATGTATGTAAAAATGCTTTTGTAAATAACAAAGTGCTATATAAATGTAAGCTGAGGTGAGAGTTTATCGTTATAATTATCATCATAGCCTGTCTTTTGTAGTTCCTTATGAAACCTATACTGTCTTTTTAAAGTCAGTCTCACTTGGTCACCCAGGCTGGAGTGCAGTGGTGCCATCATGGCTCAGTGCAGCCTTGAACTCCTGGGCTCAAGCGATTCTCTTGCCTCTGCCTCCTAAATTGCTGGAATTACAGGCATGAGCCACGATCCCCAGCTTGCATTGTCTCTTTAGCTCTAACTTGTTACTATTCTTGGTCTACTCTGGCAGGGTTCCCAAGAGGCTTTTTAGAGAGTCTGTAAGGTCAAAATTGTTTTCATAATAATGCTAACGTGTTATTTGCTGTTTTCACTCATTCTCTCACAGTTGGAGTTTTCCAGAGGCTCCATGATTTGTAATATCACAACAGATTAAATATAGAAGCAGATATGAGACTTCTAATATGCCAGATTCACAAAAATATAAAGCGGTGCCACTCTTTTCACTATAGCTTTTTGGAGGAGAATACAGTTGCCTTTCATAAATATATATATAATTGATGTTAGTATTGGGTTTACTTTATTTAAAATGAGTATCATTTTCATAATTTCTTGGTTTTGTTTTCAATACACCAAATATATGTAGCTATAAATGTTTGAAGTCTCTGATAATCTTTCGGTCTGTAAAGGGGTCCTAATGATCAAAACGTCTGAGAACCACTAAATCAGACTAGGTTCCTTTCTTCTGACTCTATGAGAAGCACTATGCTCGTTATTTTACTGCTTTCTAGGCCAAATTTCTTTGTCAGCCACACTGATTGTTCTTACCTAATAACCTGCTTCTTGTTTTCTTTTTTTCTCTCACTTTCCTGTGTTTTCTACTTGACCAGTGACTTGGGGGTGATCTCTGTTTTCTGGTTCTCATAGTCATTCTTCTTTTTTTTTGACAAATTAGCAGACCTGGGAACGTTCTGTTCCCAGCAGCTTAGAAGAGTAGTAGACTTCTGTTTGGTTTGGCTTTGGTTTTTTCCCCTCTCATATCTAAACTCCCTTCCTGTTCTGAAGGATCTCCCAGTGTTGAATCTTGGTAGGGGGCAGAGCCCCATCTCCCACTTGAGGAATTAAAGGGAGTGGATATTTCTTTCCACTGGTGCTTGGTGGATATAGCTAGGTGACCAAGGCTTGGCCATCGAATGCCCTGCGTGGGACTGCAGCTCTGGAGCTTGTGACATAAAGAGAGAGGAAGGATCAGTTAGGACTTATTTGGGGCAGCATAAGGTGTCCAGTGGACAGAGGGGCCAAACTGCACACTGCCTGACAGTAGCACTGTCCTGTGGTGATGGGATCGTGCTGGTGTCTGGAGTGTGTTACATCATCTGGGGGATCCTGCTGCATGCTGTCTTTGTTCCTCTCCATTTTACGTGCTTTTTTTCAGCTTTCCTGTTGATTCTGCAAGATACTTAATTTCCTTTAAACGTACTTCTTCTCTGCCTAAGTTAGCAACAATTTCTATTATTTATAAGCAATAATAGCCAACATTTGAATAGTACTTACTCTTTGCCAGGCATTGTTCTAAGCAGTTTACATATATTAATTCGTTTGATACAACACTGTGAGAAGGATACTATCACAATCCTCTTTTCACATATGGAGAAAATGTGAACAAAGTGAAATGAGATTCCCCAAATCTCACAGATAGTCAGTGACCATGCCAGGATGCACGCCCAGGCTGACTGGTTCCCAGTCTCTTTTTATGCTCTCTGTACGGCCTGTGACTGATGCGTACACACCTCACTGAGACAGATTTATGTTTAAATCACCCCTTGGCAAGCAACAGTGGCTAGTTCCACATGAAATCTGCGTCGTTTTGTCAACTCTTAGAACTATAATCTTTTTGACACGCAGACATGTACCTTAATTACTTTTCTATTTTTTAACCTCATTTGCAAATTAATTGTTGTCTATTACAGGTATTTTTCTAAATATGTATTTTTGATTTTCCTGTCCAGCTATGCTTTATATGGATAATAAAGAGAGACTATTTAGAATCTGTCAAATAAGGATGGTAACAGCTACGGTACTTAAAAAATTATATAACATACACATGCATGCATGCATACGTATTTAATATTTAGTGCTGATGGCTTGCTGGTAGTAGGAAGGAAGCAACAGCAAATGGTGCAGTGGATCAGCACTTCAGCCTGTGCTCCCCCAGAACTCAGAATAATTCAGAGTCAGTGACAGCCTCTTCACTTCCATTCCCACACTCCCTTACTCTCCAGAGGCTAAGCCAGGGAATTTGGATGTTATAGCTTATTTTATTTCAACACAAAATGCACACCAGGCCGTGGAATTAATAAAGAGGAAGAAAAAAAAAGCAAACAATTAATAGATTTCAGGGCATTAGCTCAGTTCCATATACTGCATTGTGTAATGACCAACCACAGGGCTTCTCAGCAATGACATCATCCTGAACAGGGAAGTTATATTTCAGTGATCACTGTAAAGCTACAACAGTGGCAATCCAGTGTTAATAACTCTGAACGTGATTTTGAAAAGCTAATGTCTATGGTTCAGTAAATACTATTATTTGAAGTTAGAGTTAAATTTTCATTTACTGGAGATTTAACATGCTACTGCTTTAACCTTCATCGATGTCATCCTTGTACTTTAAATTTTATAATCCCACTTAAAGACAAAAGGTAGCACCACCAACTCCTGACATATAACAGACAGCTGGACTTTGAGAGCAATGGAAGGGTATTCAGGGAGCCTGCTTTGCAAAGTTCCCAGGAAATGATTACATAATTTTGCCATATTGGCAGCTCTGATAACGTGCTGAGAAGGAGGCAGGAGCAGAAATGAACTGTGATATGATGACCTGAGCTGTGTTTGAATACAGGCAGAGTATGGGACTGCTGGCCAGTCTTTTCTTGCTCCATGTTCTCTTTTGGAACACAGAGAAACAGGACTTCTGTTCATTTAAATTTTCGTTATTCTTCCCTGAATTGCCAGAGCTATTTGACAGCCTAAGACTCATATTTTGAACTTTAGGAGTGGCCGAAGTAAGGGCTTCAGGCAAAATTTTGCTCCAGGGATATTGATCCATGAGAGGGTTCAGTTTAGATTTTTGCATTTGGTCCAATTTTACCAGAGGGCCACACTTTGATCACCACTGTGGTTAAGGCTGTATAATTCTGAGCCTTTCAAGTGCTGCTTGTGAAATGCCCTCGCTCTGCTAGGAAACTGGGTCAAGCATAGCTTATGTTCCTCATGGAAATAATTTCATAGAAGTATTTATTTCTCTCTGTCATAACTACAGAAAATCAGGGAAAGTACTTGCAACAATACAATTTCTTGCTGGAACTTACAGATAATACAAAAACCATAAACAGAGAACTGTATTTCTCCATTAGCTTTCAGGGTATACACTTTAGATTTTAGATGCAGCCACAGAGCAATCAAACTGCCTTATGTCACCCTCACTTTCTTACGGTGCTTGACCACTGTTCCTCACAATGCACATACAAATCTCTCCTAAGAATTTCTTCTATTTACAGCTGTTTCTCTGTTTCTCTCTCAGCCTGCATTAGGCACATCTTCAGAATGTTAAGAGAGATGTGAGACTGACATGGTATACTCTATCTTGTTGCCTTCCACTGTGTTTGGAAAAGCATCCTAGCACTTGTGTGTGTCCTTCAAAAGCGTTTCTCCTGTTGACTTTTTGAGAAGTTGGGTCACTGGCCTATGCCAGGGAAGATAAGAGGACTTTGAATTGGCTCCCTGGAGTAAAGGATCAGGGTGATAAATTGGACTATCAACACCTACAGGACTGGGAATTGCTTTCGATTTGTCTTACGTAGGTTGTTCACCTGAGTATAGCTTTTATACCAACAGCACACTTTGCAATAGATAGTCACATTTGTAGTGTTGAAATATAAGAAGAAAAGATCAAACTAAGTTCAAGCATTTTTGAAATTGAATCAGTGGAAATCCCAGAAGTCTGGAGTAATAAAAGCTGTAAAATGAGGAAAAGTACATGCCATAGATTTAAGAGAATTAATGCCTTAATTGTAAGAATCCACGGGCCTTGGAACTTGGCAGTGTTTATAAAGCACTGCAACCTAGTAAGGTCATGTTCAGGGACCATGGTTTGAGTCAAAGCCCAGGGTATTCTGGGGCAGCTAAACTCTGTAGCCGCTGAGAAAAAGTAGAAAAGTGAAACAATTCTCCAATAAGCTGTCTGCTGGATACTGCGAGGAATTGTCAGATTGGTGGTAAATGATGAAGGTTTTGCCAGCAATTGATAGTCCACAGTCCAATGCAAAGTGGTAAAGTATTCAAAGTATTGAATCTAAACACAAGTGAATAAATACAGGCAGTTCACCCTGGCAGACAGCTGTGGGAGCTATCAAAGACACTGTCATTCATTCATTTTACAAGAATTTACTGAGAACCTAGAATATGCCAGGCATTCTTCTAGACACTAGAGATATAGCAGTGAGTAAAATAGTGAGAATCCTTTCCATTCAAGTAAAGGGGCATAGACAGTAAACAAAAATAAGTAAAATCTCCAGTAAGTCAGATGGTCTCACAAAAAAATTAAAGCAGAGAAAACAGATAAGGATCATTGGGGTAGGGCTGTAGTTGTATGTAGCCTGTTTATAGAACCCCATCCTAAGAGGAACAGACAATGAGGAAAGTATACTAAACTATACTTACCTTTTGGTTTCTTGGCTTGAGGAGAGGGCTAAAACTATTCAGTAACACATATTCTCTACTTTTCTGCTTATTATCTAGAATAAAGAGAATCACTGAAGAAATAAAAGAGAGCCAGGAAATTGAAGATTCTGAGGCTACAGAGGAGAGTCGGAATCAGAAATAAGACAGTGAGTAGAGGAGTGTGTGTAGAGAGCCAGATGAAATGCTGATCACAGGAGGTCCAAATGTGATATCTTCCAGTATGAAGAACCAGAATCTTCTCCAGAGGAAGCAGATACAGAATGTGGGACTTAGCGTGGAAAAGGAAGAGAAGCTGCCTCCTGTCCTGTGCATACTCTTAGGGTGCATGTCCCAGTGGCCCCTCCAACTCAACCTCCAATGCGTTGAAATAATGTGCTGATTACAAGAGAAATCTGTGCTTTTCGTATCACGTTGGTCTAATTCCTTCTACAGTATTTTATCTAGGTCAGGGCATCACCATTCAAGACAGACAATGGCAAACTGGTATGTATTCAGTAAAGTGTGACCACTATGGTGAGAAGAATCGAAAGCATATCACAAAGAGAATAAATGAAAGAAGTAGAGATGTTTAATCTATTGAGTTAGGGGGCTGATCTATTGGCTGTTTTCAGAATTTTCAAAGTTCTTATATGAAGACATTTTCAGTTTGTTTTATGTGACACCTGAGAAGAAAACCAGGATCAGGCAGTAGAGATTTCTGAGGGTGTAGATTTCAAATGAATACCTTGGTGTTCTCTAAATCTCCAGATCTCTCAAAACTGGAACAAAATATGTTAGGAGACTGAGATTTTACTACCAGAGGTGGTGTCTTTTCAGAGTTAGCCTGGCCACTTGAGGGGCTATTCTAGATGAATTAGAAGCCTCTGCTGCTGTAGGGTTCAGTTTCAAGTCTGCAGCTGAGAGATGAGATGTTTGTATGGGTCAGGTTGCTGTTCTGGAAGAGGATTATGGGAAGAATCGGGTCATTGTTGTTAGGGCTGGATTCCATGTTTGCCCTTGCCACAGCCACTGTCTACAACAGGTGTTGGCAACCTGGCTGTCAATCAGAATCCACCTGGTCTCCCTCCTTGAGGATTCTGATGCTGATGGTTGGAATGGGGACCAGGCACGGGAATTTTAAAGAAGCATCTCAGATGATGATTCTAATGTTCAGACATAGTTGAGAACAACTGATTAGAAGAAAGCCCACATTGGCATTCAAAGCTTTCCACAATCAAGTCCCACTCTATTCTTCTCACTTGATTCTTCCACTATTTCATGAGGAAATCCTAGGCTGCAATCAATTTCACCCGATTGCTGTTTTCCAAATCTCTGTTGGTGTTTTCTGTGCCTGGTATATGATCATGCCCTTACTTCTGCCGGGAATATGACCCCCTTAAAACTACATTCTGTTCTCCCCTGCCAGTAACCTTCCATTCATGGATATACTTCTTAAACTTCTTTCAAACTTTCAAGTGTTAGCTCTTATGAGAAGTGTAGGGCCCAACGAAAAAGTAGTGGTCACTAGTGCTCAACCTTTACTTTAGCCTGAGCTGATTGTTCCCTTCCTTTTCATGACTGCAGACTTAGTACATGTTACATATTTGTTATTATTATTTAGTACCGTTTATGCTCATATTTGCCTGTGTGTCTTTTTATTCCCACTATAATACATGCTTCCTGAGAACAGGGCCATGACTCAGGCATTTTAAGATATTTAAAGTAACATGATATTTTCAGAAAGCATCTACAGCAGTCGTTCTTAACCAGCAGAGATTTTGTAGTCCAAGTGACATTTAACAGTGTTGTTGCTGCTAGCATCGAGTGGTTAGAGACCAGAGACACTGACAAAGATTCTACCATGCAGACGGTAGCCCCTCAGAACAAAGCATCATTTAATTGTAAATGTCAACAGTGCATAGTTGAGGAATCCTAATCCAGAATAACATACCTAGTTCATTCTGTCTACTCCAGAACTGAAGTCCTGGTTTTAAGGGCTGAAACCAGGATTTCCAGTTAAATTTTTGGGTTTAATTTTTTTATATTATTAGAAAAAATAGGCCGGATGTAGTGGCTCACACCTGTAATCCTAGCACTTTGGGAGGCTGAGGTGAGCAGATCACCTGATGTCAGGTGACCAGCCTGGCCAACATGGTGAAACCCTGTGTCTACTAAAATTAGCTGGGCGTGGAGAGGTTGCAGGGAGCCGAGACCATGCCATTGAACTCCAGCCTAGGTGATAAGAAACTCTGTCTCAAAAAAAAAAAAAAAGATGTAAATAAAATAACAAAAAGAATAAAAACAAAAAAATCTAATCTCACCAACACAACATAATCTATTATCCTTTTTGTATATATTTACTAATAATTTTTATGTATATTTTATATAATTTTAATCTCATCATGAACTATATATCTAGATATTTCACTTAAAATGATACAATAATCAAATAGGGTGGGGATCCAAGATGGCCAAATAGGAATAGCTCTGGAGTGCAGTTCCCAGCAAGAACAACGCAGAGGGTGAGATCACCACATTTTCAAATGAGTTTTTACAGCCCACAGACCAGGAGATTCCCAGGCTGTAAAGCGCCACAAGTTTCCAGCATGGCTGTTTCAACTGGTGCAGTGGGTCTCTGCACAAAAACTCACACAAATCTGGATGGCCTTTTCAACTGGCACATGGAACACCTGGGAGACAGAGCTGCCCATTAAATTGAAAAAGGGGGGCTGAAATAGGGAGCCAGGTGACCTGGCTCAGCAGTTCCCACCCCCACAAAGACCAGCAATCTGAAAAGCTCTGGATTGAGAGTTTCACAGCAAGCACAGGGAAGGGTGTAGGGGGAAGGGTGTCTGCCATTACTGAGGGAGTCTACCACTACTGAGGCAGTCTGCCATTAGCAAGACTTGGTAAGTTCACCATTACCAAGGCAGTTCTAACTATACCTCTGTAAACAAAACCACAAGGAAGTTCACACAGCAGCTGTGCAGAACCCATAGCATCCCAGCAGCAACTCTGCTGGCAGACTGTGACTAGGCTACCTCCTTGCTGGACAGGGCATCTCTGAAAAACGACAGCAGCACATCAGGAACTTATAAATAAAGCTCCACCTTTTCAGGACAAAGCATCTGGAAAAAAGGCAGTTATGAGTTCTGCTGCAGCAGACTTAAACATACCTGTCCAGCAGCTTTAAATGGAACAATGGAGCTTACAGCTCAGCGCTTGAGCTCCTATAAGGGACAAACCGATTCCTTAAGCAGCTCCCTGACCCCTGTATATCCAAAGAGATACCTCATAAAGGAGAGGTCAGGCTGACATCTGGCAGGTACCCTTCTAGGACGAAGATAACAGAAGAAGAAACCAGCAGAAACACTTGCTCTCTGGCAGCCACTGCAGGTGATTCCCAAGAAAGCTGGGTCTGGAGTGGACCTTTAGCAGTCCTACAGCAGAGGGGCCTGACTGTTAGAAGGAATACTAAAAAACAGAAGGAAATAACTTCAACATCAACATTCAACATCAACAAAAAGAACATCCACTCAGAGATCCCATCCGAAAGTCACAAACTATGAAGACCACAGGTAGATAAATCCACAAAGATGGGAAGAAACCAGTGCAAAAAGGATGAAAACACCCAAAACCAGAATTCCTCTCCTCCTTCAAGGGAGCACAACTCCTCATCAGCAAGGGAGCAAAGCTGGATAGAGAATGAGTCTTATGAACTGACCAAAACAGGCCTCAGAAGGTGGGTAATAACAAACTTCTCTGAGCTAAAAGAACATGTTCTATTCCAATGCAAAGAAACTAAGAACCTTGAGAAGAGCTTTGACAAAATGCTAATGAGAATAAACAGCTTAGAGAAGAATATAAATGACTTGATGGAGCTGAAAAACACAACAGAAGAACTTCACAAAGCATATACAAGTCTCGATAGCCGAATCGACAAAGCAGAAGAAAGGATATCAGAGATAGAAGATCAACTCAATGAAAAAAAATGAGAAGGCAAGATTAGAGAAGAGTGAAAAGAAATGAACAAAGCCTCCAAGAAATATGGGATTATGTGAAAAGACCTAATCTACGTTTGACAGGTGTACCTGAATGTGACATGAGAATGAATCCAAGCTGGAAAACACTCTTCAGGCTATTACCCAGGAGAACTTCCCAAATCTAGCAAAGCAGGCCAACATTCAAGGCCAGGAAATACAGAGAACACCACAAAGATAGTCCTCAAGAAGAGCAACCCCAAGGCACATAATTGTCAGATTCACCAGGGTTTAAATGAAGGAAAAAATGCTAAGGCAGCCAGAGAGAAAGGTCAGGTTGCCCACAAAGGGAAGCCCATCAGACTCACAGCGGATCTCTCAGCAGAAACTCTACAGGCCAGAAGCGATGGGGGCCGATATTCAACATCCTTAAAGAAAAAAACTTTCAACCTAGAATTTCATATCCAGCCAAACTAAGTGTCATAAGCGAAGGAGAAATAAAATCCTTTGTGAACAAGCAATTCCTGAGAGATTTTATCACCACCAGGTGTGCCATACAAGAGCTCCTGAAAGAAGCACTGAACATAAAAAGGAACAACCAGTACGAGCCACTCCAAAAATGTACCAAATGGTAAAGAGCATCAACACAATGAAGAGACTGCGTCAACTAACAAGCAAATAACCAGCTAGCATCAAACTGGCAGGATCAAATTCACACATAAAAATATTAACCTTAAATGTAAATTGGCTAAATGCCCCAATCAAAAGACACAGACTGGCAAATTGGATAAAAAGTCAAAACGCATCTGTGTGCTGTATTCAGGAAACCCATCTCATGGGCACGGACACACATAGGCTCAAAATAAAGGGATGGAGGAAGATTTACCAAGCAAATGGAGAGCAAAAAAAAGCAGAAGTTGCCATCCTAGTCTCTGATAAAACAGACTTCAAAACAACAAAGATCAAGAGAGATAAAGAAAGGCATTACATAATGGTGAAAGGATCAATGCAACAAGAAGAGCTAATGATCCTAAATATATACGCACCCAGTACAGGAGCACCCAGATACATAACACGAGTTCTTAACAACCTGCAAAGAGACTTAGACTCCCACACAATAATAGTGGGAGACTTTAACACTCCACTGTCAATATTTGACAGATCAACCAGACAGAAAACTAACAAGGATATCCAGGACTCATACTCAGATCTGGACCAAACAAACCTAATAGACATTTACAGAACTCCCCACCCCAAATCCACAGAATATACATTCTTCTTGGCACCACACCACGCTTACTCTAAAACTGACCACATAATTGGAAGTAAATCACTCCTCAGCATATGCAAAAGAATGGAAATCATAACAGTCTCTCAGACCACAGTGCAATCAACTTAGAACTCAGGATTAAGAAACTAACTCAGAACCGCATAACTTCATGGAAACTGAACAACTGACTCTTGAATGTTGACTGGATAAACAATGAAATGAAGGCAGAAATAAAGATGTTCTTCAAAACCAGTAAAAACAAATACGTAATGTGCCAGAATCTCTGGGACACATTTAAAGCACTCTCTACAGGGATTTTTATAGCAATAAATGCCCACATGAGAAGCAAGGAGAGATCTAAAATCAACACTGTATCGTCAAAATTGAAAGAGCTAGAGGAGCAACATGAAAAAAACTCAAAAGCTAGCAGAAGATAAGAAATAACTAAGATCAGAGCAGAACTGAAGAAGACAGAGAAACAAAAAACCCTTCAAAAAATCAATAAATACAGGAGATGGTTTTTTTGAAAAGATCAACAAAATAGACAGACCACTAGCCAGATTAATAAAAAAGAAAAGAGAAGAATCAAATAGATGCAGTAAAAACGATAAAGGGGATATCAATACCAATTCCACGGAAATGCAAACTACCATCAGAGATTACTACAAACAACTCTATGCATATAAACCAGTAAACCTAGAAGAAATGGATAAATTCCTGGGCACTTGCACCCTCCCAAGACTAAGCCAGGAAGAAGCTGAAACCCTGAATAGACCAATAACAAGGGCTGAAGTTGAGGCAGCAATTAATAGCCTACCAACCAGAAAAAGTCCAGGTGCAGATGGGTTCACAGCCAAATTCTACCAGACATACAAAGAGGAGCTGGTACCACTCCTGAAGCTATTCCAAACAATACAAAAAGAGGGAATCTTTCCCAAATCATTTTATGAGACCAACATCATCCTGATACCAAAACCTGGCAGAGACTCAACAAGAAAAGAAAACTTTAGGCCAATATCCATGATGAACATAGATGCAAAAGTTTTCAGTAAAATACTGGCAAACCAACTGCAACAGCACATCGAAAAGCTTATCCATCACGATCAAGTAGGCTTCCTCCCAGAGATGCAAGGCTGGTTAAACATAGGCAAGTCTATAACTGTAATCCATCACATAAACAGAACCAAAGACAAAAACCAGATGCTCATCTCCATAGATGCAGTGAAGGCCTTTGACAAAATCCAACAGCCCTTTATGTGAAAAACTCTCAAAAAACTAGGTATCAATGGAATGCATCTCAAAATAATAAAAGCTATTTATGACAAACCCACACCAATATCATACTGAATGGGCAAAAACTGGAAGCATTCCCTTTGAAATCTGGCACTAGACAAGGATACCCTCTCTCACCACTCCTATTCAATATAGTATTGGAAGTTCTAGCCAGAGCAATAAGGCAAGAAAAAGAAATTAAAAGTATCCAATTAGGAAAGGAGGATTGTCTCTATTTTTCTCTATTTGCAGATGACATGATTATATATTTAGAAGACCTATCATCTCAGCCCAAAATCTCCTGAAACTTATAAGCAACTTCAGCAAAGTCTCAAGATACAAAATTAATGTGCAGAAATCACAAGCATTCGTATACACCAATAACAGACTTAAAGAGAGCCAAATCAAGAACGAACTGCCATTCACAATTGCTACAAAGAGAATAAAATACCTAGGAAGACAACTAACAAAGGATGTAAAGGACCTCTTTAAGGAGAACTACAAACCGCTGTTCAAGGAAAATAAGATAGGACATAAACAGATGGAAAACCATTCCATGCTCATGGTTAGGAAGAATCAATATTGTGAAAATGGCCATACTGCCCAAAGTAATTTATAGATTCAATGCTATCCCCATCAAGCTACCTATGACCCTCTTCACAGAACTGGAAAAAACCACCTTAAACTTCATATGGAACCAAAAGAAAGCCCACATAGCCAAGATGATCCTAAGCAAAAAGAACAAAACTGAAGGCATCACGCTCCCTGACTTCAAACTATACTACAAGGCTACAGTAATCAAAACAGCATGCCACTGGTACCCAAAACAGAGATATAGACCAATGGAACAGAACAGAGGCCTCAGAGGCAATGCCACACATCTACAATGATCTGATCTTTGACAAACCTCACAAAAACAAGCAATGGGGAAAGGATTCCCTGTTTAATAAATGGTGTTGTTGGGAAAACTGGCTAGCCATGTGCAGAAAGCAGAAACTGAACCCCTTCCTGACACTTTACACTAAAATTAACTCCAGATGGATTAAAGACTTAAACATAAGACCTAAAACCATAAAAATCCTAGAAGAAAACCTAGGCAAAACCATTCAAGACATAGGCATAGGCAAGGACTTCATGACCAAAACACCAAAAGCACTGGCAACAAAAGCCACAATGAACAAATGGGATCTAACTGAACTCCAGAGCTTCTGTACAGCAAAAGAAACAATCATTAGAATAAACCAGCAATCAACAGAATGGGAAAAAATTTTTGCAATCAACCCATCTGACAAAGGGCTAATATCCAGAATCTACAAAGAACTAAAACAGATTTACAAGAAAAAAACAAATCCCATTCAAAAGTGGGCAAAGGATATGAACAGACACTTTTCAAAAGAAGACATATATGAGGCCAACAAACATATGAAAAAATTCTCATCATCACTGATTATTAGAAAAATGCTACTCAAAACCACCTTGAGATACCATCTCATGCCAGTTAGAATGGCAATCATTAAAAAATCTGGAGACAACAGATGCTGGAGAGGAAGTGGAGAAATAGGAACACTTTTACACTGTTGGTGGGAGTGCAAATTAGTTCAACCATGTGGAAGACAGTGTGGTGATTCTTCAAGGACCTAGAAATAGAAATTCCATTTGACCCAGCAATCCCATTACTGGGTATATATCCAAAGGATTATAAATTTTTCTATTATAAAGACACATGCCCACATATGTTCACTGCGGCACTGTTTACAATAGCAAAGACCTGGAACCAACTCAAACACCCATCGATAATAGACTGGACAGGGAAAATGTGGCACATATACACCATGGAATACTATGCAGCCATAAAAAACGATGAGTTTGTGTCCTTTGTAGGGACATGGATGAATCTGGAAACCATAATTCTCAACAAACTGACATAAGAACAGAAAATCAAACACTGCATGTTTTCACTTGTAGGCAGGTGTTGAACAATGAGAACACATGGACACAGGGAAGGGAGCATCATACACTGTGGTCTGTCTGGGGGGACTAGGGGAGGGACAGTGTGGGGTAGGGAGGTTGGGGAGGCATAACATGGGGAGAAATGCCAGATGTAGGTGACGGTGTGATGGAGGCAGCAAACCACATTGACCCGTATGTACCTATGCAACAATCCTGCATGATCTGTACATGTACTCCAGAACCTAAAGTGCAATATATATAATATATATAAAATATTGATGTAATAAAAATTATACAATTATTTTTATAATCATATAAAATTTGTAATATGTAATAATTGTAATTGAAATTGTAATAATCATATTATACATTTATTGTATAATGTTTAATCAGTTATATACCATAATTTGCCTAGCCAACGTATTATTGGTAAACATTTAGATGGGTTTTAATTTTTCACCATTATATATTAAAATATATTAAGATAGATTTGTAATCACAAAACTGTGATGGTTAATTTTATTTGTCAGCTTGACTGGGCTAAGGGATACCCAGTTAGCTGGTAAAATATCATTTCTGGATATGTCTGTGAGGGTGTTTCTAAAAGAGGCTGGCATCTAAATTAATATACTGAGTAAAAAAATTCTACCTTTACCAGTGTGGGTGGGCATTATCTGATCCATTGAAAGCTGAATGGTACAAAACGTTGGAGGAGGGCTAACTGGCCCTCTGTCTTCTTAAGCTGGGACATCCATCTTCTTTTGCCCTCTGACACTGGAAAGCCTGGTTCTTGGGCCTTTGAACTCTAGGACTTACACTAGTACCACCCCACTCTGGTTCTCAGGCCTTCAGACTCCGAGAGTTATTTTGTCAGTTGCTCTGGTTCTTAAGCATTTGGACTCAGACTAAATTATCTGGAATTCCTGGTTCTCTAGCTTGCAATGGCAGAAAATGGGACTTTTTGGCCTCCATAACTGTATGAGCCAATTCCCATAAGAAATATACATGTATACACACAATATGTGTGTGTATATATGTGTGTGTTTGTATAGGTTGCCAGGTTATTATCAAAATTTTATCCTTCAGGGTGCTAATTTTGATGGTTTCTGGGTATGCAAAAGTATTCTGAATCAATGAGTGGAGGTAAAGGAAAAAACAAAGCAAGAGAGAAGTCATTATGTAAATATATGGACACTTAAGTCTATCCTTCCCTGAGGATATGATGTTAGATATCTAGCCCATAATCTTTGTGAGCAGAGTGTGTGCTTCTTGTACATTCCAGGTCTCATTTGAATGTTTCCAGAAGTTCCCTGTAACATCAACTTTCTATGACAACCTTTAATAAACCTCAATATTTCTGTTCCAATCAAGCTATTCTCACTTACCACTGCTTTTCTGATATGTCTGAAGTCCAAACTTGCTTCTTTACCTACATTTAAAGAATTTGAAGGTCTCTCTGCACCTTGATTTTTCCATTTTTATTCCCGGGAAGTCTTGCCTCAACTGATTGGAGGCAAATTAGCTGATGGGGCTCTACAGCTGTGATATTTTAGAAACTGCAGCATAGAAAGAGGCAGTTTTTTCCAGCATTAGGTTTAGTGCTTTTTAAATGTAAGTTTATTAAGTGGTAATGGGCCTATAGATTGGTTTAGCTGCTTGTTCTTCTTGAGGGTATAAAATGACTCACAGTCTTCTCTACCACGAAGATTTTCTGTTGCTTTTACTATATTATTATAGTTTGAGACAGAGTCTTGCTCTGTCTCCCAGGCTGGAGTGCAGTGGCGCAATCTCAGCTCATTGCAACCTTCACCTTCTGAGTTCAAGCAATCCTCCTGCATCAGCCACCTGAGTAGCTAAGATTACAGGTGCATGCCACCATGCCAGCTGATTTTTTTTTTTTTTTTTTGCATTTTTAGTAGAAACTGGGTTTCACTATGTTGTTCAGGCTGGTCTTGACGTCCTGGCCTCAAGTGATCTGCCCACCTCAGCCTCCCGAAGTGCTGGCATTAAAGGTGTGAATCATTGTGCCCGGCCCTCTCTGTTGCTTTGGTACATGTCTGGAATGGAGGATCTTTAAATGCTATCAGCAGACCCTTGAACATTTCTGTTTCTGGCTGGACAGCACAAAATATTTATCTCTGATTAACATTCAGGGATAAGTTGCTCCAACTATCTCTTTCAGTCACTTCTGTATTGGGGGAGCTTCAAGACCACTCTCAAGTTTGATGATTAACTAGATTCACAGGATTCAGAAATACTGTCCTGCCTCTGGTTATGGTTTACCATAGTAAAAGGATACAGATCAGTATCAATAAAGGAGAAAGATGCATCGGCAAAGTCTAGTAGAAACTAAATGTAAGCTTCCAGGAATCCCCTTCCAATAGGGTTGCACAAAGATGTGCTTAATTCTCCCAGCAATTATTTGTGAAAACGTAATGTTTTGACAACCAGAAAAGCTCACTAGAGCCTTGGTGTCCAGGGTTTTTATTCAGGACACCGCTACCTTTAGCTATTCAGTGTCTAGGCACTCCTTCACCCTCCTACCACTGCTGAGAGGTCAAACTAATATAGGAAATCCCAGAGCCTCAGACATGCAAAAACAGTCATTGCTAGCATAAGCAGTCTGGTCAAACTGACACATGGTAGCCTCAGGAATGCCAAAACAGTCTTATAAAGCAAGATATTCTAAGGGGTCCAAGGTTATCTCACAGGCGCTGATCAGGGCCAGTTCTCCTTTGAAATGTATAGATTTAGAGTAATCAGGACGTGATGAATTAACCCTCTACTGTAAAATTTCCATCCTGAAGTTTCTGAGAGACCAGAGTGGCAGACTAACCACAAAGTGAAACCCAATAGAATGGAGATAGCCAGGTGTGGTGGCTCACGCCTGTAATCCCAGCACTTTGGGAGGCCAAGGCAGGTGGATCATGAGGTCAAGAGATTGAGACCATCCTGGCCAACATGGTGAAACCCTGTCTCTACTAAAAAAAATACAAAAATTAGCTGGGCATGGTGGCACGTGCCTGTAGTCCCAGCTACTCAGGAGGCTGAGGCAGGAGAATTGCTTGTGTAAGGCCAGTTACCTCGCCGGGAGCTCAGACACACCCATCCCTCCCAGTGCCAGGGAATTACGTCACCACTCTGCAGCCAACACCTAGCCCCCGCTGAAAAATCCCCACGCAAAAAATTTCAAAAAGCCCGACCAAACCCTACCCAATAACTCTTTGTCCCGTTTAGGTCATTTCTTCCCCAAGACAGCCCACTCACCAAAGATCCCGCCTACCTACCAGTAGGAACTGGCCCACTCCCCTATATCCAATCAAACGCCTTCACTCCCCTTCCTGGATCCCACTATCCAGTCAAGTGCCTTATGCTTTGTCTCCCCTATATCCAATCAAATGCCTTCACTCCCCTTCCTGGGTCGCAATATCCAGTCAAGTGCCTTATGCTTTGTCTTCCCTATATCCAATCAAATGCCTTCACTCCTTATAAAATCCCTTACCCTAAAAAGTTAAGCGCAACTTCTCTGGCCCTCACCTGGACCATAGTACCTCGCCTGGGAGCTGAATAAATCGGATTTTCATTTTCTTATACTGGTCTCACTTTCCTCACTTCAACTTGACAATACACCTTACAAGTGATGCCGAAACCCAGGAGGAGTTATGGGACCCCCTCCGGGGGGAAAAAACGAACCCCTCCTGGGGGAAACTGAGTCTTCCACCCAAAGCTGGACCAGGGAGCCACTCCGCCATAAGGTAAGACTTCTGTTCTCCACAACCTCTCTCGCTGTCTGCTCCATGGACTCCCTGCCTGTAACTGCGGCCGCATCAGGGACTCCTTACTGCCATGGGCCCGGGGCCCCGGTTCTGTTCCAAGGACCTGAGCGCAGAGGAGACGTCCCTACACTCTTGTCTTCTCCCCATAAGAGGTTTGTCAGGGGTCAGGAACCTGAGGGAGACGTCCCCGTCTTCCTGAACCTTCTCCGGTATTCTGCAGTGCAGTCGAGGATGCCTTCCAATCATCTCAGCAGCAGCGAGTGAGGGCTGGGTGATAAGAAGCCCCGTGTACAGTCCCAGGCCCTACTCAGGACCTGGACCCGACCCGGCTCCTAGTCCCAAATTAGTTCTCTGATGACCTAGTTCCTGCCTAAGTACTCTTAGTTCCTCTTTCTACTCCCGAACAAGTGTGTGAATGAGTGAGTTTATGTGTAGTCCCATGGCTTAACGGCTACGGGGCTTGAGTGGGCCTCCACCCGCGGTTCCACAGGGACGTCATAAGGCATAACAGTGATTCACCTCAGGACCAAAAGTTCTGAGGCGACCAGGCCCAGGGTTATACGGTTACACCTTAGCCAAGATGCCCTGAAATATCCCTTTGGGGACGTGGCCAGGAAGGCATCAGACTGGTCTCCCATCTGGGGGACTCCCACCCTTTGTCTGTCAATCCTACATGTGGTTCTGTCTGTATTGTAGATTCACTAGCTTCGCCAGACTCCTACTGGCCAATATACAGTGGTTTAGGCCTGCTTCCCTCAGAGTAGAAGATATCCTACAGTGGGTAACAGACCACTGGCTACAGGGGACCTTTACTGAATTTCTGCCGTTAGAAATAACTCTGTTCTCCTTTTTCCTTCTATTCTTTTTCTACCACTAAGACCTCACTCTCCAACCCTTGTCCCTGTCACTTCCTCAAATTCTCCCATGTGGCAGATAGCTCTAGCCCTTTTTCTTTTTATCTTCTTTCTCATTGTAGTCATTGCAGCTTGTAAGTTCTCCCAATCACCCCCTCCAGGAAAAGAACTTTTTTGCCTGTGTTGGGTGTAATATCTCACCCCCATAGTTAAACAGTTAATCATGGGCAGCCAGGAGTCCCACCCAGACCCCAAGGCACCACTAGGATGCCTAACTCTAAATTTACCCAAACTGGGCCTCTCCATAAAAAAGAAGAGGCTATTCTTCCTCTCCACCATAGCCTGGCCACAATATCCTCTAGACAACCAGTCTAAATGGACTCCAGAGGGCACACTTGACTTTAAAATGCTGACAGATTTAGATAACTTCTGCCAAAGAAATGGCAAGTGGGCAGAAATTCCCTATATTCAGGCTTTCTGGTATCTCCATGCTCATCCTGATCTCTGTTCCTCCTGCAGCACCATCCAGGTACTTCTGGCAAAAAAAAAAATCCCTCGATCTGCCTTCAGCCCCACTGCTGGCCTCCTCTTCTTCCTCATTCTTCGACCCTGATCTGCCCAAGGAACTCTCCCTGCCTCCAGCCCGACTGACTGACCCCCCCCCTTATGCAGAGCCCCAACCCCCTCCTACTCCCTCAGGCCCTAACATGGCCTCTCCTGTTAGTGCCCACACCCGCTCTCGTGAAGCTAAACCTCCTCCTCCTTCCCCAGACGTAACCTCTTCTGTTAACAGTCACACTTGTCCACGTGACACTCCCACCAATAAAAATTCCCTCCTCTGTCTCCTCCGCGAGGTGGCTGGAACGGAAGGCATTGTCCCAGTACACGTTCCTTTCTCTTCTGATTTATCCACCATTGAAAAACGTTTAGGGTCCTCTTCCACCAATCCTACTGCCTACACTAAAGAATTCCGCTATCTCACACAAGCCTATGACTTAACCTGGCATGACATTTATGTAATTTTGTCTTCTACCCTCACTCCAGATGAACATAATCGCATCTGCATGGCGGCCCGGGCACACGCAGACCAGGTACATCTTACTGATCCCCAAATGCCGGTAGGTGCAGTGGTGGTCCCTGATGCAGACCCTAATTGGGACTGCCAAACCGGTCAAAATGACCGCTGCCGCTGAGACCAAATGCTACAATGCCTCCTAGTGGGCATGCAGGACGCAGCCCAAAAGGTGGTCAATTACGACAAACTGCGTGAAATAACTCGGGGCCCTATTGAAAACCCGGCTGCCTTCCTTGACCGGTTAACCAATGCTATGGTCATACATACCCGAGTGGACCTGGACTCCCCGGCTGGGACCACTCTCCTAGCTGCCCATTTTATCTCCCAGTCAGCACCAGACATTAAAAAAAAATTAAAGAAGGCAGAGGAGGGTCCCCAAACTCCCATATGAGACCTGGTAAACATGGCATTTAAAGTTTTTAATGGTCAAGAGGAAAAGGCTGAGGCCGTTTCCCAGGCCCATTTACAGCAACAAGTGAGCCTCCAAACCCAAGCTATTATAGCAGCCCTAAGGCCGGCAGCCCACCCAGCGTCTAACACAAAGAACTCCTCAAAGTTCTTCCCAAAATGTCCCCCAGGACCTGCTCAGGCCACTACAAAGGCCCCACCTGGGCCTTGCTTCAAATGTGGCCAGGAGGGACACTGGGCCCGACAGTGCCCCAATCCATGTCCACCTCCCGGACCTTGCCCAGCCTGCAAGCGTCCTGGCCATTGGAAGGACGACTGCCTGCTCCAGACTTCAGGCTCACCCCCTGCACCTCTATATGGGGGACAGGCCAGTCTGAAGGATGTAGTCCCTTCACTTGAACTCCTTGGCCTCATGGACGACTGACGTGGCCCAGGGTAACGCTACAAGTAGCGGGTAAGTCTGTTTCCTTCATGGTGGACACAGGGGCTACTTATTCTGTATTGCCTTCCTACTCAGGACCCAGCATTCCTTCCCAGGTCTTGGTCGTGGGAATTGATGGGAAGCCTTCCTGTCCCAATCAGACCCATCCCTTAACCTGTAACCTCGAGGGACATCCATTCACACACTCCTTCCTGATCATACCCTCGTGCCCAGTTCCCCTACTAGGACGGGATATCCTCCAAACCTTAGGGGCTAACTTCCAATTCTCCATCCCCCCACAATCAGCTCCATCCTCCACGGTCTCCTATTACTAACCTTAACCGACAGCACACCTAGGTACAGCTCCTCACCTCAAACTCCTATCTCTCCTGAAATAGTTGATCCCTTGGTATGGGATACTTCTAAGCCTGTAGTGGCCACACATCACACGCCAGTTAAAATATTTCTCAAAGACCCACCAGTTTTCCCTGCTGTCCTGTTTCCCATCTCAAAAACCCACCATCAGGGTCTAAAGCCTATCATTTCCCGACTTTTAACCCAGGGACTCCTTATTCCCACCAGTTCCCCTTGTAATACCCCTATCCTGCCAGTCCAAAAACCATCTGGCAATTATTGCCTAGTCCAGGACCTACGCTTAATTAATGAGGCAGTGGTACCCCTCCACCCAGTAGTTCCCAACCCCTACATCTTATTATCCCATGTTCCCTCTAATACCTCCCATTTCACGGTTATCGATCTCAAGGATGCCTTCTTCACAATTCCCCTGCACCCAGACTCTTACTTACTCTTTGCCTTTACTTGGACTGACCCTGACTCTAACCTACCACAACAATTGACCTGGACAGTCCTGCCCCAGGGCTTCAGAGACAGTCCCCACATATTTGGACAAGCATTAGCGGCTGACCTGGCCTCTTGCTCCCTTCAGCCCAGCCTCCTCTTACAGTATGTGGATGACCTGTTACTATGCAGCCCCTCTCTTTCCATGTCACAGCAGCATACTGCAACCCTCCTTAATTTTCTTGGGTCTAGGGGCTACTGGGTTTCCCCTTCCAAGGCACAGCTGTCAGTTACTTCAGTAATCTACTTAGACATTCACCTTATTCCTCAAACCAGAGGCCTAACAATAGATTGCCAAAAGGCATTACTTGCATTACAGCCCCCAAAAACAGCCGATGAAATCCTCTCCCTTTTAGGATTTGTAGGATTTTTTTGACACTGGATCCCCAATTTTGCCACCCTGGCAAAGCCCTTGTATGCAGCAGCTAAAGACACCCCCACGGGACCTCTCTCCCATCAAGGGGTTGTTAAACAAGCTTTTAAAACCTTACAGACTGCCCTGTCCACCGCACCTCCCCTTCACTTGCCGGATCTTAATTGCCCTTTCTACCTGTTCACTGATGGAAAACAAGGAATAGCGGTTGGGGTCTTAACCCAATCTCTAGGCCCCACATATTACCCAGTAGCCTCCTTATCAAAACAGCTTGACCCTAATGTCCGAGGGTGGCAGCCTTGCCTATGAGCCCTAGGAGCAGCTATGGAGCTGACCAAGGAATCCCTCAAGCTTACCTTAGGCCAGCTCATTTCAGTGTTCTCCCCTCATCAGCTAAGTGACCTTGTCTCACACAAATCCCTCACACATCTAGGGCCCTCTCGCTTACAGGAGTTTCACCTACTCTTCATTGAAAATCCCTCAGTCGGCCTTCATTCTACTTCTCCACTCAACGCGGCAACCTTACTTCCTCTTCCATCTCACTCTCCATCCCCTACCCACTCCTGTCCTGAACTCATAAATACACTTACCAAATCCCTAGAAGGTTTAACTGACCTTCCTCTATCTGACCCAGACCTCACTCTATATGTGAATGGGAGTTCCACAATGACAGCTGACGGACAGTGAAAAGCAGCTTATGCAGTAGTCACAGATTCAGCCACCCTCGAGGCCCGCCGCCTCCCTGATGGAACATCACAAAAGGCAGAACTCATTGCCTTAACCCAGGCCCTTACATTAGCACAGGAAAAGCGGGTGAATATCTATACTGATTGAAAGTATGCTTTCCTTATCACCCACTGTCATTCTGCCCTCTGGAAGGAAAGGGGATTCCTTACTACAAAAGGGTCCCCCATAGTCAATGCTACCCAAATCTCCAACCTTTTACAAGCCCTATCACTGCCTAAGGAGGTTGCTGTCATTCACTGCCGGGGACACCAGGCCCAACAGGACACTGTTTCCTGGGGCAATGCAAGGGTGGATGCGGTGGCTAAATCCTTAACTAATACCAAACCAGCCCCCACCCCGGTCCTTTTTCTTGCCACGACCACGCCGCCAGTTTACACAGTGGCAGAAAGACAAGCCCTCTTATTAAAAGGGGGAACCGAGTCTGATCAAGGCTGGATCTTCCCGGACAACAAAATTTCCTTACCTCGGGAACAGGCCCCAAAAGTTATTACTGAAATTCACCAATCTTTACATGTTGGGCCCAAGTAGTTATATCGCTTTGTGTGGCCCCTCTTTTTCTTACCAGACCTACAATAAACAATCGACCAGGTACACAAAGCGTGTACTACATGCTCCAAGGTCTCACCTCAGGGAAACTTAAAGCCACAGTTTCCTACCCACCAAATGCATGGCAGCCTGCCAGCCCAGAACTGGCAAATTGATTTTACTCACATGCCTACTCACAAAAAACTACGCTACCTCCTAACCTTTGTAGATACCTTTTCTGGGTGGATTGAAGCCTTTCCCACCTCCAGGTAGACCACAGACACCGTAGCCTCCCTCTTAATTCAGGAAGTCATCCCTCGCTTCGGCTTACCCCTGAACATCCAGTCAGACAACGGTCCAGCGTTTACAGCTTGGGTGGTCCAACTGGTCGCTGAGTCTCTCAACATCTCCTGGAAACTACACATCCCCTACCACCCTCAATCATCGGGCAAAGGATCCTCAAGGATCATTTAGCCAAACTCACCATCGAGGTAAAACTCTCCTGGCCCACACTCCTGCCTCTGGCCCTAGCCCCGTTCCGAGCCACCCCACGGGAGCCAACGGGCCTCAGTCCCTTTGAGTTGCTATATGGCAGGCCTTTTCTAGTTTCCCACAATCTCCTAGTACAACCGCCTCCTTTGGCCTCCTATCTTCCCTACCTCTCCCTCCTCCGTCACTTACTCAGAGAACACGCGGACTGTACCCTCCCCATGGTTCCAGGGCCTGAGGACTCTCAACCAACTATACCTCTCCAGCTGGGTGACAGTGTCCTCCTCAGGGAACTCAAACCAGGATCTCTACGACCCAGGTGGTCAGGACCACACATCGTTATCCTAACCACCCCAACTGCCGCCAAACTTCTAGGTCACTCCTTGTGGTACCATGTGTCCCACCTGAAACTGGCTCCCCAAGATGAACAGTGGAAGTCTGAGCCCCTGGGTCCAACGTGACTCCATCTCACCCGGGGCCCATTTCCCCCTAACCCTCCAAACCCTCCTCCTAGTAGTCCTTCTAGTAACTTCCCTTAATGCCAACTCACATGTTTGGCGCTTTTACCTCCAAGAATCCTGGGCCAACGGCCCCACTGCCAAAACCCAATATCTGGCCCAAGCAGATTGCTAGCCCACGGGCTGCCAGTCAACTATAATATTTACATTCCGGGCATCAAAGTCTAAAATTCTTTATTCCTGGGGTAACATGGCCCTGTGCTTCCTGTATGATCAAACCAAGGACTACTGTCACTGGTGGAATACCACCTATGGTGGATGCCCATATAATTCCTGTGTCATACACAGAATAGGAGGAAAAATACTTGGAAAAATACGTGGACAGGATGGTGTAGCTAAAATAACCCTTGCTGTCCGAGACCCCTGGAATAGCTGCTGGGAAAAGGGAGCCGCAGGTAAAGTATACAACTCAGCCACAAATAGCTACCCCGGTGGCACATGGCTGATATTTCGGTCCTATACTTGCATTGTACCCAAAGAAACAGACCAACTCAGCTCACTGGGCAACACCATCCTACAAAGTGAGGCCACCTTAACTAACCAACTCAAGCCCCCAAGTCAATCCCCTTCCCCTTTCTCCTGGGTAACTTTAATGCAACAGGTGGCTGATACTGTCAATTCAACTGATGCCATAAATATTACCAATTGTTTTCTACGTGCTTCCTTATCCAGACCTCTCTGGGCTGCGGTCCCCCTCAACACAAAACTCAACACTTCAACAAACTCAAATAACAGACTAATAGTCACCAATGTCCCATTATTCAAGGAACACTCACAAAATCTCTGTCTGCTATGGGCACGGCTCTGTCCCTGAACTCACTTGTAACAACGCTATCAATGTTACTTCCTCCATTACTACAACCAAGGAGGGATTCTTCTGGTGTAACGGAACACTAACCAAAACTATCAACTCTTCCTCTCCTTTTCCTTGTATACCCGCCACTTTAATACTTCAACTAGAAGTTTACAGACAAACTGAGCTGCTGTCACTCCTTTTTCCTTCGCCTAGCCACCGAAGCAAATGCGCCGTCTTTCTCCCGGTAGTAGTTGGCCTGTCCCTTGTGTCAGCCGTGGTGGCAGCAGGATTAGGCAGGTGCCCTGGGCCACAGCATTACTGCGGCTGCTGAACTGGAAAACAAACTACGTGCAGCAATTGAGGCCTCGGCTGCGTCTCTGGCCTCCCTCCAACGACAAATCACGTCGTTGGCTCAGGTAACCCTCCAAAATCGGAGTGCCTTAGACTTACTAACAGCAGAGAAAGGAGGTAGCTGCCTGTTTCTCCAGGAACAGTGTTGCTACTACATCAATGAGACGGGCCTGGTGGAAGAAAATGTTAACAGTCTCTATCGCCTCAGAGACAATCTCCACAAAAGACAGAACAGGCCTGATTCACCTCTTAACTGGTGGCGGTCCCCTGTGCTCACCTGGCTGGCCCCTATCATCACCTCCCTTATCATAGTTTGTCTCTTACTAATGTTAGCCCCTCTCTTTCTCAAGTTTTTACGGGCCCGTATGAGGGAAATCTCCAGGGTGGCTGTAAACCAGATGCTACTTCATCCTTACGTCCGACTCCCAATTGAGGCACCAGCCACCTGACCCCTTCTCCCCGTCGCCCCTACTCAGCAGGAAGTAGCCAGAAAGAAGCGATGTCCTATATCATCAAAAGGGTCGGAGTGTAAGGCCGGTTGCCTCACCGGGAGCTGGGACAGGCCCATCCCTCCCGGCGCCAGGGAATCACGTCACCACTCTGCACCTGACACCTAGCCCCTGCTGAAAAACCCCCACCCAAAAAATTTCAAAAAGCCCCGCCAAACCCTGCCCAATAAGTCTTTGTCCCGTTTAAGTCATTATTCCCCAAGACGGCCCACTCACCAAAGATCCCGCCTACCTACCAGTAGTAACTGGCCCACTCCCCTATATCCAATCAAATGCCTTCACTCCTTATAAAACCCCTTACCGTAAAAAGTTAAGTGCGACTTCTCTGGCCCTTACCTGGACCATAGAACCTCACCCGGGAGCTGAATAAATCAGATTTTCATTTTTTTATACTGGCCTCAGTTTCCTCATTTCGACTCGACAATATACCTTACAGCTTCAACCCGGGAGGCAGAGGTTGCAGTGAGCCGAAATGGCACCACTGCACTCCAGCCTGTTGCCTGGCGACAGAACAAGACTCTGTCTCAAAAAAAAGAAAAAAGAAAAAAAAAAGAATGGAGATTCAACTTAAGGTTAAGGTTAGGGTTAGAGTCAGTGTCTAGTTCCCCCTTGACCTCCAAATTTCTTTTGCTCTTTTTTTTCTTTTCTTCAGTCCCAAGCCATCTTTCTTCAAATCAAGGCACCTTGCTTCCTAGTCTGTGGTGGTTACCTGAAATAATGGTTGCTTCATTTTAATCATAACTAGCCCATAAGAAGACAGAATTTTTACGTATATTTTTCATTTTGGGGATATTGTAAATGTAACTAAATGATACAGCAGGAAACGCTTTGCCCCTGCTTGGAAAAAGTGCTGGATAACTCCAAAAGAATAATGTGATTGTGGAGAATTCACTTAGAGATGGTTTCTCAAAGCTGGATGTCTTCCTTTTCCTTTTCTGAAATAGCATTTTTAGTTGCTCCCAATGTAGAAATATATAATGAGAGTTTTCACTTACTGTGCATGAGGAAAATTGCAATCTTGCCAAACAGTTATCCTAAATGTAGCAACTCAAAAAGTTATAATAGAAATGAGTTGGAAGTATAAAGACAGCTCCCTGCTTCCAAGTAGGGGCTGTGTAAAGTGGAATGTGTATGCCGGGTTTATGAAACAGACATTGTTGACTAGAATTAGAACTGCTATTAGCTCCCTGGCAAAACACATGCTTCACAAGCCAAATACTTTGGTGATAGTTTGAGACAGGGTGGTTTCTGAAAAGAAAACAAAATGCCTATTTTACAATAATGAAAATCAGCCTTTTTGTACCTTTTGTGCATGCATGTGGGGGGAGGCCAGTGAGTAAGGGGGGAGTCTGATGCACCACTGAAGCCCTGATTAAAATAGTCTTGGCACTCACTTTTGCAAACCAGCAGCTCAGGATTATAGGGAAGCGATGGCCTGGCTGATAGGAGACACCTGCTTTCAAACTGAAGTCCAGGCTTCATTTCTCAGGAGCAAAGTCAATATAATTGAACAATTCCCAGATGCCTTGAAACACTATTGTGGATTCTGGAAGGAGATTTTAAATTTTACTATCCTTTTGTAATGTTATAATTAGTTTGTACATCATGCAAATCTCATGAGTTATATTAAATCATACAAAGGAGGAGGAGAAAGAGGAGGAGGAGGAAGTGGTGGAGGAGAAAAAGTAGTCATGGATATTATGGTGCTGTTTTCTGATTCTGAGATAGTTTACAGACTCAGTCCAATTCTCCAGGGGCTAGTTAACAAAATTTCACTGTGCTGTTGGCCAGGGATGAGATGAGATGAGAGCTCAACTAGAGATTCAGGAGTAGTATATGTGTTCCAGGTAGTTCAGGTGCTGTTAAAGGGGCTGTATTGAAACAGGAGTCCCAGGTCTAGCATATGGAATGTGATTGCTTAAGCTCTAAAAAGCATACCAACAAGCCTGCTCCTGAAGCTTTGCCACCTCCAACAGTTTTGCCTTCCCTCATGGCTCTCTCAGATACTGCCATGGAGGTCCACGGACAGCAGAGATCCTCCAGGTGAGTACCCTGGAGTGACTCAGCTGATGAAGGCATCACTTTACCTTTGAGGCAGTGAGTCCTTATCTCTGACTAATAGACTGGGCAATGCTATGAAGAGCTAACTATTGAATGTTGCTTCCTTTTGTCTCTCTCAAATGGATACAACTTGTCTTTATTCTGTTTTCCTTCTATGTCTGCAAAAGGAGGTGAAATTATTCAATTGGCCATAGGTTGTTAGGTCTTAAGGAGCATATTCAAATCTGATGGAAAAAGATAAATAATATTCAGAAATTCTAAGTGTATGAGAATTCAGACTGTGTCCCTTGAGCAGAAGGTTAATACATTTTAGGTTTTATGTGAATATTTGCATATGCTAAGTGAAATACTTTTATACATATGACCAAAAAAATTGCAACGTGCTTGCAGGTTAGGAGTGATGAATGTGATTGACATCTCTTGGTTTTGCTTGTCTAGAATTCATTTTCCACTTTCTCTAGAAAGATAATACTTTTGAGTGTATATGGCAGATGGTGGGAATCATTCCATGCGGTAACAGAGAGGGCTTAATTTGTATCTTCCCTCTCTCAAAGAGGTATATAGTAGACCCAGGCCTGACCAATCATGTTTCTAGCCACAGAGCTTGGTTCAGGAATGGGCATACAATTTCAATCAGAGGCTTGTGGGAAAACACTCTATGCTAGTAAACTCCAGACATGTGACTCTTCTCTGCTAATGGCTATTTTGCCTATATATATATATATATATTTTTAGGGGATGAAGAGAGACACGGAGCCCTGAAGACGTCCATTTGGCTACCTGTATCCAGCCATGTTTCAAGCCAGAGCTCCCTATTAACATTTTGATTGTGTAAATTGGTGATTCTCCCCCACCATTTTTCACTCAAGATAGTTTGAATTCTGTTTATGTTTTGTGCAACTGAATGAGTCCTAGAAAATACAAAAATGACTTCACTGATGGCTGCAACTGTTTCCCCCACTAAAAATGAGCTGATAATACCTACATGGCAGGATTATTGTGAGAATTAAAAATACTATGTATATGTTAAAGCTGGAATTGGAGGGCTATTTAGCACTACGTCCTATGCAAACATATATTTTGTAGTTAATATTTCCTATTGTGTTCCAGAATTAAATTGTATAGTAGCCCTCCATTTTAAAGCATGCTTTTATTACTAATAGAGCTATCTGAAGATCATTTGTTACCCCTTTCATGATAGACTACTTAACCTTTAGTGTTCACAGTTCTGTATAGTGTCTATGTAATTATAATATGTATACCACAGTGCATATACAAAAATCTATGTGCATACATACAATCTATTGGTATAGAACTTGGGGGAAAAACTCAAGATCCAAAGCACTGAAGTACCTGTTACTAGATTTTTAGAAGGGAAAAGGACGACAAGCATCGAGTTAAGAACAAAGGTTGACTGTATGGTAAAACAGAGAAAGGGAATTTTGTCTTTTCTACTTAAATTTTGTTTTTTAGAGTGTCAGAAGACAGACAAGAGATAGTCCTATAGCACTGTGGGCCACCTATGACCTCAACGAAATCCCCTAGATTTTAGGACAGTACTTATCTTCTTCTAAGTTGCCACATAACTTGAGAATGCTATAGTAGAATCTTAACACCAATAATAATGGCAAGGCTTTTCCATTTTCTCTCCTTCCCCTCACTCCAAACTCCCAATCTAGTGGCCTACATGGTCTAAATTCCAAGTATTAGCTGCCATAATTCAAAATATACGCTATATTATATATTATAGAACCATATGTTAGACAATTAGTTGTGTATGTGCAAATGTGTGCCTTGGCAGTGGAAATCTGCCTTTCGAATAGAGGATCTGGTGGGGTAAACATTAAGAAGGAATTGCAGTAATACAATTTTATTTGCATGACTTCGCTATTAGACAATCAGATTAGAAAGTCATTCCATAGTGAAACTTTAAAGCGACTGGACACATGACCAGTAAAATTTGATGGGGAAAAGGAAACATGCAGCATGGGGTGCTGACGTGGGAGGTAGCCCATGCAGAGTCTGAGATAGCACTGGTTTAAGGGTACTTTACAGGAAGGGGATGTGATGGGAAGGAGGAGGAAATATGAAACATGACTAACAACAAAACTTTCCCCAAGACTAGACTTGAGTGATGGCCCAAAGGAGTCCAGCGAGTGGCCCTTTGGAGTGCTCTGCAGTGGGCAATGCCATGCCACCACGACAGGCTCCCCTGGTGTGCATTTATGCTATCACAGTACAGTAGGTGACAGATGAAATGCATCATGTTTCTTCATAGTACTCTCCCAGTTCTTTAACCAGTCTGATACTAAGTACTTGCTATGACCTCAGATTTAATTTCTCCTGATGTCCAGTGGTATTTTTTGAGAGAGATATTTTTGATTTCACTCAAAGATACCTCCTTCAGCTCATATTTTTGAGGTATTTGGGTGACTTGAGAAAAGTTTTCAAGTTGGGCACCCTGGATTTTCAAGGAGAAAGCCTACTTTCTCTGTTCCTTACGGTCAATCAGAGATCCAAGTCAATGGAGGCTGTACCATTTTCAACTTGTAGCTTCCAAGGTTACTCTGGTCACTACCATTCCAGCTAGTTAGAAGTGGAAAGACTAGAAGTTAGGACTATAAAATTCATCTTAAACATGAGATGTGGAAATTGCACACATCAGTTCTGCTCCCATCCCATTTGTGAGGGCTTAGTTACATACGGCCTCTCCTCATCGCAAGGGAGGCTGCAAAATATAAAATATCTCCAACTGTGGCCCAGATACCACTTTGTCACTGTGGAAGAAGAGAACAGATTTTGGTGGATACCCAGCAGTCTCTGCCATAGATAAGCTGATACAATTCCTTGAATCCACTATATTCTGTATATGCCATATTATAGAACCATATATTATAGACCATAAACTCCCTATTTCTCTTGACTTTGAGAAAGCTTAAAGCTAAATTTAGTGCTCTTTTATAGTAAATTATTTTCATTTTTTGTTAAGTTTATTCATTATTCTGATCTGGTTTTTGATCTCCCTTTTTACTTCTAATGGTCTTGTCTATCACATATTTTAGTATTTTATGCCATCCCAAATTCTTTCAGAAAGCAAGTGGGATATAAATAATAAACAGAATTACACAATGCCATAAGGAACCTGCACAAACAGCAGCTAATATAAGGAGACTGAAAAAGGAACTATGTTAAAATCAAATTGGTGAGCCTGCAAGAGGTGTGGGTAGTGGAATCCCTTTGGAGGACATCACAACATTTCTTATATCCATGAGGTGACTACACAGTGGTGGCATACAGTTCAAGTAGTATAATGATAAAGGATGGGGTGACCCTGTGTCTGACAGGCAAAGGTGCCTACCAATATACTGGCATCTTATCCCGTAATTTGTAAGAATTAGTATTTTGGTGCTACCAAATAAAGTATCTTAGAGTATAAAAATTTGTTGTTCATATGCCAGCAACTACCATCAGTATTTTCAAAAAAGCTCAGTGAATTTTGAGCACCTAATATCTGCTTAGCACTCTGGTAATCTCCATGGGAGACATAAAACATGGTCCCTTCTTTAAGGATCTTTCACTTCTATAATACTAAAAGCCATAATATAATAAACACAAAGTGTTCTTCATTCACCCTTCTAAACCCTAGCCCCTAGATTAGTGCTGGGCACAGGGTGGACTCTCAACAACTAATGCCAATTGAATTAAAAATATTAATATGTCACTTAATGCTGAACTGAAATTTGAAATAGATATTAGGAGTCTCAGAAATATGCAGGGTTTCTGCTGATGCTTCTACAGAATACCAAGGTTTTGCTTGTGTTGACTCAAAGACTAAAAGTTGGTCACTCATTTGACAGGGAAATTCATAGTAAAACTGTTTAATAGCTCCTTTTAGATTTATTTGTCGGTGAGCCTGGATATTCATTCTGCTTCTTATAACTATGAGAAAAATCTATGTCTTTTCTCTAGGCATTTTGTGACAATGTGTAGCTACCTAAGATGTGTGTGTACCTTGAGGGCTGGATAGTAAAGGATTAAGCTTTTAAAATATCTATCCACAGGCATTTATTAGAAGGTATGCTTCACATTTTATTAAGTTATAAGCTCTCCAAAATTGCTCATATTTTAAATGTTTTTCATCTTTGTTGGTGTTTATTTTTATTACGCCTAGCTTCTGCCAAAAAAAACTCCCACAAACTTTTAAATTCATTAAGAAACCACTTGAGTTATATGTAAGATCTGATGTCTGTATTATATAGCTCTATGCTTCAAACTAATGTGTTTAAAAATCTCTATGCTTCTAACTAATGTGTTTAAAAATGTGTTTATGTATTTTTATATGTATACACACAGAGTATAGTGCTAACTGGACAACGATAGAACATTTCAACTTCAAGTCTCTGTCATCTTTACTGAATGGCTTTGGGCTGGTAATTCTTTACCCTTTGGTGACATCAGAGTTATTTTTCAATCTAGTAAACTCTATATGGCATTGTTGCATTTGTTAATCTATTAAAAAGCATTTTGAAGCAATGAAAATAAAAAAGTTAACAAATATAATTAATGATAATAGTATTACCAGGCAAAACAAAGTTATTTCCTGCTTTGGTAAGTGACTTTTTGCTTTTCACATTAAATGAAATTAAGGAAGCTTTTGATAATGGGGTGCTTACTGAAAGTGCCATAGAGGGAAGTAAATCAAATCCCTAGGCATAATAACCTATGTAATGTTCCACTAGAGAAGCAATTCAAATGGGGCTTTAAGAAAATTTTAATTTCTCTGCACTTTATGAAAGTTGTTCACATTTCAACAACTAGGAACATTTCAAAAGCCTGCATAGGAAACAGCCACATATAGGAATTAATGCTATCTATGGAAACTGTGATTTACATTGGTAACTTCCCCAGGTAAGTAGGTCTTTTGCCTCTAGGGATGTTTTGTGAGTCTTCTGAGAATAAAGCATTCAGGAAACCAAAATATCAATCCTTTCCTAGTTACCTAAAGACAGCCTGTAGGGATAGCCTCACAGTTTAGAAAACCGAGATCTCACCAAGCTCATCAAAACATTACAAGCCATACAAAGAAAAGAAAACAACAGTAGAGAAAGAATCAATGGATGAACATAAAAAATTTTCAACCAAAAGCATTTGACTAATTGAACCTAATACACACCAAAATAATACTCCACACAACAGAATGTACATTCTTCTCATCTGCACATGCATATTCTCTAAGATTGACCACATGCTCAGCCATAAAGCAAGTCTCAACAAATTTAAAAAATAATCAAAATCATACCAACCACACTCTCAGATTACAGTACAATAAAAATAGAAATCAATACCAAGAAGATCTATCAAAAGCACAGTTACATGGAATCTAAACAACTTGTTTCTGAAACACTTTGAGGTAAATAAAGAAATCAAGGCAGAAGTCAAAAAAGTCTTTGAATCTGAAACAGAGAGACAACATACCAGAATATTTGGGACACAGATGAAGCAATACAAGGGAAGGTTTCTAACAGTAAATACCTACATCAAGAAGTTAGAAAGATTACAAACTAACAACATAATTTTACACCTAGAGTTACTAGAAAAACAAAAGCAAACCAACCCCAAAGCTAGCAGAAGAAAAGAAATGACCAAAATTAGAGCTAAATGGAACAAAACTGAGATGTAAAAATCCACACAAAAGATCAATGAAATCAAAAGTTGGTATTTTGAAAGACTAAACAAGATTTATAGACCACTAGCTAGAATAAAAAGAGAAAGAAGATCCAAATAAACACCATCAGAAATGAAAAAGGTGACATTACAACTGACCCCACAGAAATACAAAAAATTCTAAGAGATTATTACAACATCTCTATTCACACTAACTTGAAAATCTAAAATAAGGCTGGGTGCGGTGGCTCACGCCTGTAATCCCACCATTTGGAGAGGGTGAGGTGGGTGGATGACGAGGTCAAGAGTTCAAGACCTGCCTGGCCAATATGGTAAAAACTCGTCTCTACTAAAAATACAAAAATTAGCTGGGTGTGGTAGTGCATGCCTGTAGTCCCAGCTACTCAGCCTAAGACAGAAGAATCACTTGAACCTGGTAGGTGGAGGTTGCAGTGATCCGAGATCATGCCACTGTCCTCCACACTCCAGCCTGGGCCACAGAGTGAGACTCTCAGCCAAAAAAAAAAAAAAAAAAAAAAGTAAATCTAGAATAAATGGATAAACTCCTGAAAATACAAAGCCTCACAAGATTGAATCATGAAAAAACTGAAATCCTGAACATACAAATAATGAGCTCTGAAATTTAATCAGTGATAAAAACTTTACCAACCCCCCCCCAAAAAAAAAAAATCCCCAGACAAGATGGATTCACAGCTGAATTCCACCAGATGTAGAAAGAAGAGTGACTACCAATCCTACCAAAATTATTCCAAAAAATTAAGGAACTCCTCCCTATCACACTGTATAAAGCCAGCATCATTCTGATACCAAAACCTGGCAGAAACACAACAAAAAAAGAAAACTTCATGCCAATATCCCCAATGAACATAGACACAAAAATTATCAACAAATTACTAGCAAACAAAATCCAGCAGTTAATTTATCATGATCAAACAGACTTTATTCCTGGGATTCAAGGTTAATTCTACATATAGAAATCAATAAATTTGATTCTTCACATAAACAGACTTAAAAACAAAAACCCCATGATCCCCTCAATAGACACAGGAAAGCCTTTGATAAAATTCAGTATCTCTTCATGTTAAAAATCCTAAAAAAATTAGGCATCAAAGGAACAGACCTCAAAATAATAAGAGCCCTCTATGACAGACCCAAAGCCAACATTATACTGAATGGGCAAAAGCTGGAAGCACTCTCCTTGAGAACTGGAACAAGACAAGAATGCCCACTCTCACCACTCTTATTCAACATAGTATTGGAAATCCTAGTCACAGCAATGGGCAAGAGAAAAAAATAAAAGGCATCCAAATAGAAATAGTGGAAGTCAAACTTCCTCTCTTTGCAGTAGTGGGATGCTATACCTGGAAAACCCCATAGATTCCACCAGAAAGCTGTTAGAACTGATAAACTTTTGGGATGTAAAAATAAGTGTACAAAAAGCAGTAGCATTTCTATACACCAATAATGTCCAAGCTGGGAGCCAAATCAAGAATGAAATCCCATTCAGAATAGCCACAAAAGAGAATCAAATATCTGGTAATACAGTTTACCAAAAAAGTGAAAGATCTCTACAATGAGAATTACAAAACACTGCTGAAAAATATCAGAGGTGATATAAACAAATGGAAAAACATTCCATGCTCATGGATAGGAAAAATCAGTATTGTTACAATGGCCGTAATGCCCAAAGTAATTTACAGATTCAATGCTGTTTCTTTCTTTTTTTTGAAATGGAGTCTCACTCTGTCATCAGGCCAGAGTGCAGTGGTGTGATCTGAGCTCACTGCAACCTCCGCCTCCTGGGTTCAAGGGATTCCCCTGCCTCAGCCTCCCAGGTAGCTGGGACCAGAAGCTCGCACCACCATGCCAGGCTATTTTTTTTTATTTTAGTAGAGACAGGGTTTCACCACGTTGGCCAGGATAGTCTGGATCTCCTGACCTCATGATCCACCCGCCTCAGCCTCCCAAAGTGCTGGGATTACAGGCATGAGCCACAATGCCCAGCCCAGACTCAATGCTATTTCTATCAAACTATCAATGTCATTGTTCACAGAACTAGAAAAAACTTTTTAAAAATTCACATGGAACCAAAAAATACCCTGAAGAGCCCAAGTAATCCTAAACAAAAAGAACAAAGCTGGAGGCATCACGCTGCTGATTTCAAACTATTCAACACAGCTATAGTAACAAAAACAACATTGTACTGGTACAAAAACAGTAAAACATAGACCAATGGAACAGGATAGAGAACCCACAAGTAAAGCCACATTCCTATAACTACCTCATCTTTCACAGCTTTGACAAAAATAAGCAATGGGGAGAGGACTACTGTATTAGGCCTTTCTTGCATTGCTATGTAGAAAGACCTGAGACTGCATAATTTGTAAGAATAAGTTTCATTGGCTCATAGTTCGACAGGCTGTTTAGGAAGCATAGTGCCGGCATCTGCTTCTGGGGAGGCATTAAGAACCTTTCAAACATGGCGGAAGATAAATGAGGAACAGGCATCTCACATAGCTGGAGCAGATACAAGAGTGTGAAGGGGAGATACCACACTTTACAACAACCAAATCTCACAAGAAATCACTCGCTATCACGAGGACAGCACCAAGCCATAAGAAATCTGCCCTCATAACCCACACATTTCCCATCAGGCCCCACCTCCAAGACTGGGGATTGCAATTTAACATGAGATTTGGCAAGGGGATATATTCAAATCATATAAATTCCCTGTTTAAAAAATGGTGCTGGGATAACTGGCTAACCATATACAGAAGATTGAAACTAGACCCCTTCCATTCATCATACACAAAATTTAATACAAGATGGATTAAAAACATAAATGTAACACCTAAAACAATTAAAAACCCTCAGTCGAAAACCTAGGGGAAACCATTCTGGACATCTGACTTGGCAAAGAATTTATGACTAAGAACCCAAAGGCAACTGCAACAAAAACAACAATTGAGAAGTGACACCTAATTAAACCGAAGAGCTTCTAAATAGCAAAAGAAACTAACAATAAACAGACAACCTACAGAATGGGAGAAAATATTCTCAATCTATTCATTCAAGAAAGGTCTAATATCCAGAATCTATTAGAAAGTTAAACAATTTACAAGCAAAAGACAAACAACCACATTAAAAATGGGCAAAGCACATGATCAGACTCTTCTCAAAAGAAGACATACATGCAGCTAACAAATATATTACAAAATGTTCATCATCACAAATCATTAGAGAAATGCAAATTAAAATAATGAGATTCCATCTCACATGAATCAGACTATTATTAAAAAGTCTAAAAATGGCTGGGCAGGGCACAGTGTCTCATGCCTATAATCTTAGCATTTTGGGAGGCTGAGGTGGGAGGACTCCCTGAGCTCAGTAGTTTGAGACCAGCCTGAGCAATATGGTGAAACGCCTTCCCTACTTTAAAAAAAAAAAAAAAGGGCAGGCATGGTGGCACACACTTCTAGTCTCAGCTACTGGGGAGGCTGAGGCAGAGATGGAGGTTGCAGTGAGCCAAGATCACCCCACTGTACTCTAGCCTGGGAGACAGTGCCATACTGTGTCTCTCCCCTCCAAAAAAGCCTAAAAACAACAGATGTTGGCAAGGTTGCAGAGAAAAGGGAAAACTTAGACACTGCTAGAGGGAATATAAACTAGGTTAGCCACTGTTGAAAGCAGTTTGGAAATTTCTCAAAGAACTTAAAACAGAGCTACCATTCAACCCAGCAATTACACTGCTGTGTATATACCCAAAGAAAGATAAATTGTACTATGAAAAAGATATATGTACTCATATGTTTACTGCAGCACTATTCACAATACTAAAGACATGGAATCAACAGAAATGCCTATCAATAGAGGGGATAAAGAAAATTTGGTGCCTATACATCATGGAATACTACACAGTGATAAAAAATGAAAATCATGTCCTGTGCAGCAACATAGATGCAGTTGGAGGCCATTATACTAAGTGAACTAATGCAGGAACAGAAAACCAAATACCACATGTTCTCACTTATAATTGAGAACTAAATATTGAATACGCATGGACACAAATTGGGACCCAACAGACACTAGGACATGCTTGATGGAGGAGGATGCAAAGGGGGCATGGTTTGGAAGGCTACTTATCATGTACTGTGCTCACTACCTGAGTGAGAGGATCATGTTGTACACCAAGCCTCAGTAACATAAAATTTACCCATGTAACAAACATGCATATGTATCCCCGGAATCTAAATGAAAGGCCAGATGCAGTGGCTCACACCTCTAATTCCAGCACTTTGGGAGGCCAAAGTGGGAGGATCACTTGAACCTAGAAGTTCCAGAGCAGCCTGGGCAATATAGTGAGACCAGGTCCCTACAAAAAATAAAATAAGAATTAGCCAGGGGTGGTGCGGCACACCTGTAGAGTTACTTGGGAGGCTGAGGTAAGAGGATGGCTTGACTTCAAGAGTTTGAGGCTGCAATGAGCCATGGCCGTGCTACTGCACTCCAGCCTGGGTGACAGAGTAAGACCTTGTCTCGAAATAAGTAAATAAATAGAAAAGCAGAAAGAAAAAAAAATAATAAAGAATTCCCTTAACTTCACATCCTCTAAAAAGTAAAGAAAATACAGTTCAACTTCCATGCATGATTAAAATTTAAAAACCTCTTAAAGTAGCATTAAAAACAAACTTCCTTAATTTGATAAAGATTAACTGCAAAACACTTTCAACTCTGTACATAATGGTGAAATATCAAAAGATTTCTCCTGAAACTCAAAACAAGAATGTCATACTATCAACACTCCTTTTAATACTGTACTAGGATCCAAATCCAGAACAACGACGGAAGAACACATCAAAAACACTTAAGAAAGCTCCAGGGAAGAAGAAAAATCATTATAAATGACTTGTTCATAGACAATTTGATTGTCTACAAATAATTACTATTTAACGAGTTCTGTGGATATGAGATCAACATATGCAAATCAATTGTGTTTACAACAAAAACCAAAAAATGGAAAACGATATTTAAAAATCAACAAACCTTTTATGATCTACCAGAAAACATGTATCTAGGCAAAAATCTAATGAAAGACATGTAAGACATTTTCATTGAAAACACAAAATATCAAGAGAAATCAGAGACCAAAATAAATGCAGGAAATGATCACATTTAAGAATTTGAAGATTCATTATCATGAAATTGAGAATTCTTCACCAAATTGTTCTCAAAACTCAATGTAATATAATCACAATATAGATCTCAGCAGATTTGGTGAAGAGGGGAAAGGTTAGAAGATATGCGAGGGAGACCAATAAGCTGATTGTGTCAAAAATATCTAAGACACTCCTGGAGAAGGGGAACATAGTTGGAGGATGTATGCATCCTGATGTAAAAACTTATGTTAGCACTCAGTGATCCAAATAGCAGCCTACTGATGCAAAAATAACTAGAAGAAGCCAAGGAGAGTTTAGAAACAATCATGTAAGTATGAACAATTTATGACAGAGATGGCACTTATCTTTCGGTAAACACTGAAATTCAAAAAGTATTATATCCTATTCTGTAACACACACACACACACTCCTCAATTCTAGAGAGTTTGCAAATAAAGATGTGAAACCACCACCATTCTAGAAAATATTAGGAGACTATCTTCATTAACTCTGTGTACTAGGCTGAATAATAGCCTTCTAATCCTTGGAATCCGTAAATGTTACCTTATTTGGAAAAAGCAACATTTTAGATGTGATTAAGTTAAGGATCTTTAGATGGGGAAATTGTCCAGGATAATCTGAGTGTACCCTAAAGGCAATCACATGTACTCTTATGAAGGGGAGGCTGAGGGAGATCTGACTAAACAGACAGAAGTGGTGAAGGCAATGTGAAGAGGTGGAGAGCACAGTGATACACCCACAAGTCAAACAACAACAGCAGCCATCAGAGGCCGGAAGAAGCAAGGAAGGGATCTCCCTTAAAAGCTCCAGAGACGACGTGGCCCTACCAATTCATTGATTTCCACCCAGTGACGCTAATTTTGGGCTTTTGGCTCTACAATTCTGAGGGAAAAAAATTGTTTTTTTAAGCCACCAAATTTTTGACAATGTATTCTAGCAGGCATAGGAAACAAATACACATAGATTAAACAAAGATTGCCAAAATAAGTCACTAGAAAACACCAATTGTCAAGAAAAATATTGATAAGTTAGACTTTATTAAAAAGAAGCCTGTTCAATCAAATGACATTAAGGCAATGAAAAAGAAGGCTAGCAATAGAGAAGATACTTACGACATACAAAACTGACAAAGGACTTTTGTCCAGAAAAACATACATAAATCAGTAATATAAAAACAGACATCTTAACCAAAAATGGATAAACATATCCAGGAAGATACTCTACAAAACAGCAGATATAAATCATCGGTAAAAAAAATGTTAACTTCACTATTCATTAGAAGTACAAAGTAATGCCATAATGATACACGACTACATCCCTACCAGACTGGCTATGATTAAAGAAATTGACAATATGAAGTGTTGATGTGTCATGAACAACAGAAACTTTGCAACAGTGACTATAACTCAGTAAAGCTATTCTGGGAATGTGTCAGGCAGTACAAACTGAAGTTGAACATACATGTTCTTATGACCTCAAAATCCTATTCCATTCCTAGATGTATACACAAAAGTGTTAAGTGTCTGTTTGTGTGTGTGTACCCAAAATATGTACTGAATCATTCATAGTAGTGTTGTTTCTAATAACACTAAACATGAACCCCCCAAAACGTAAGTGAACTTCCAATGGAGCAAAAGAACATGAGGGTGGCTGATGATGTGCTAATAATATTTGTCACTCAATCTGTGTAGTGACTTTCTAAGTTTATATAGTGGCAATGCATTGAGCTTTACTGTAACAATTTGTATACATTTTTGTGTGCTATACTTTTATAAAAATGTTATTTAAAAGTTTTTGGGCACTTTTAAGCCTCTTTAGTTTTCCATATGTAATTCCAAGAAATAATCCTGGAATTTTTAATGACATTATCTTGTGTACATTTTTATGAGAAGAATTGTCATTCTAATAACACTGCATCTCCCTCTACACAAGCAGTTTTACTGTGTCCTTTAATGTTTTATATATTTAGATCTATCTGTATGTCTATATATCACTAATGCATATATACATAGCATACTGTGTATATATTCCACCATGTGGGTCTTACACCTTGTAGGTTTTATTCTTAAATGTGACTGTGAAGTGTATTTTTTAAAAATACACTTTCCTAACTGTTTTTTTAGGGCATAGAGAATTGCTCTTGGTACTATGTTATCTGTTGATACTATTGGAGTTTTTTTAAAATCAGCAATCGTTTTATCAGCAAATAATACAATTTTATTTTTCCTTTTTTAATTGTATCACCTCTTTTAAAAATGATGTTGGTTTCTTGGACACCACAAGTTAGATATTGAATAGAAGCCATTGTAACTAGTATCCTTGCTTTTTCTTAACATTAAATGTTTCTAACATTTGTGCCTTAATTATTATGCTTAATTTGGGGTTTATAACAATTAAATATATGTTAAACTATTCAACAACTCTTGCAGATTGAGGTTAAATTTTACTTGCTTCTGATGCATTTTAATTATGTATTCTTTGATAGATTTTGTGACTAATTTCTTAGGATTTTTATCTCTATGTTAATAACAACCTGTAATTTTTATTTTTCTTACTGTCCTTGTCCAGTTTTATGGCAAAGTAATTCTAGTCCTTCAGAAGGATTTGGAAGACCTATTGCTCTTTAATCTACAGAGTAGTTTACACTAGGTTGGCATTATCCTTGCTTTAAGGTTCCGCAAAGTGCCCTTGTAATCCCTTCTAACCCAGGATTTTGAAAGGTGGGAACAGGATATAGAACAATGATTCTATTTTTTCAGTAGTTGTAGGTTTCATTTAGTTTTTACTTCTTCTCAGAGGCTATTTTGATACTTTAAGTGTTTTTCAGAAAATTTTTTATCTAATCTTTCAGCTTTATTGATATAAATTTGCTCATTTTATTGATAATGTGAACAAATATAATGTAATATAATCTATGTCCTATTTGTATAATGAATACTGTTTTTTCATCTCTTCTTTATCATTCTTGCTAGGTGGTGGTTAATTTATCTTTTCAAATCATCAGCTGTGGGTTTAGTTTATCTTAGCTACTATCTCTTTGTAAAAAATATTTTGTTTTCAGTTGAATACAATTTGAAGGGATCTGAAATTATATTGTCAATTTAATTATATACAATAGGAGATATATCTGGATAGATTACCAACATGAGTCATTTTCTAATAAAATTCACTCTTGGTAAGGGAGATCAATCACAGGATTTTTTAATTAATGGAAAAAAAAAGATTTTTAAAGAGTTTTTTTTTTTTTTTTTTTGCAAGCATGGTTAGACGGATGACTGTTATTCTTCAATTAAGGCACTTTTCTGCCTTAAGTACCAAAATTATTCCTTAGGAATCAATGTCTTCTTTCCACTTTATTGTCTGTCATATATGAATAATAGGTACTCAGTCTTATGTCTTGAGTTGAATAAGCAAAGGAGGCAAACTAACACATTTTTATGTTTTGTCATTGTTTCTTGATTTCAGTTGTATTCTTCTCATCTTTACTGACTCAATCCAGAAACAAATATTCAGCACTATTCTAGGACATGACATTTGTAAATAACAACAGGAAGATTCTGATTCCCAGAGCTTACATTCCTGCATGAGCAAACTTTGAAAAACAGACAAGAAATAAATGCAATGACAAATAGAGGGGAGGGAACATACTATCTGAAGTGGTTATCAAAGGTATCTCTGAAAAATATATTTCTGATACCAAAATTATGAAAATGAACCAGCCATGAGAAAATAAATTACCAGCCAGGCACGGTGGCTCACAGCTGGAATTCTAGCACTTTGGGAGGCCAAAGCAGGTGGATCACTTAAGGTCAGGAGTTTGAGACCAGCCTGGGCAACATGGTGAAACCCTATCTCTACTAAAAATACAAAAAAAAAAAAAAAAATTAGCTGGATGTAGTGGCGTGTGCCTGTAATACCAGCCACTCAGGAGGCTGAGGCATGAGAATCACTTGAACCTGGGAGGCAGAGGTTGCATTGAGCTAAGATCATGCCACTGCACTCCAGTCCTAGGCAACAGAGTGAGACTCTGTTTACAGCAAGGAAGGGAAGGAGGGAGGGAGGGAAGGAGAAGAGGAAAGAAAGAATTACTGGAAATGTATTGAAAGAAAAGGGTATAATGAATACAAAGACCAAAAATCCACAAAGAGCTGTTATGTTTGAGTAACAGCAGGAACCCAGGGGAAGAGAGGTGCCCTGAAGATGATGGAGTAGGTAAGAGTCAGATCATATCATGTCTTGTATGCCCAGGTTTGGTTTTGATCCTGAACACAGTAGCAAGTCATTACATTACACAGCTTTTGTTGTTATTATTTTGCTTTTATTTTTAACAGATTATTATGACCTAATTTCACTTTTTAAAAGATAATTCTACAACTTTTTTGGCATGTGTGTTTTTTATTCTCACTGCTTTACAAGCCCTTCTTTGCATAATTAGTAACGTATAATTTTTATTTTTCCTACTGTCCTTGTCCAGTTTTATGGCCAAGTAATACCAGCTCTTGAGAATGTATTTACAAATAATGGCTTGTAAGTTGGTAAGAGCAGAGACAAAGATGCCAATTCAGTTTAAAGATGATAAAGGTTTGAACTAGAACAATGACAGTAAAGATGGTGAGAAGTGAGCCAGTTAAAGACACAGTATAGAGCTAGAACAATCATGATTTATTGATGAATTAAACAGAAGTGGTGGGGAGAAATAAAGGATAATAAATAAATGATAAATCCATGGTTTGGGCCATGAGAAAAGGAATACTAGAACAACATTATGAAACATTGCAATACAGTTATCAGGATGCCAAATTTCTTTCCACTAATTATATTGCACAGAAATCTTCCTGACAGTGCATAGACATTTAAGTACAACGTACAGGTCAGGCACAGTGGCTCATGCCTATAATCCCAGCACTTTGGGAGTTCGAGACCAGCCTGTCCAACATGGTGAAACCCCGTGTCCAGTAAAAACACAAAAATTAGCTGGGCATGGTGGCAGGTGCCTGTAATCCTAGCTACTTGGGAGGCTGAGACAGGAGAATCGCTTGAACCCAGGAGGCAGAGGATGCAGTAAGCTAAGATTGCACCGTTGCACTCCAGCCTAAGTGACAGAGTGAGACTTCATCTCACAAAAAAAAAAAAAAAAAAAAAAAAAAAAAAAAAAAAAAAAAAAAAAAAAAAAAAAAAAAAAAAAAAAAAAAAAACTGTACAGAGCAATTAATTGAGTCCAAAGAATATGGCACAACTCTTGTAGATAAAGCTTACTCACTGCACAAAATTTTATCTCAAACGAAAAATTACAAAATTAAAAAAAATGATTGTGAGCATTAAATTAGATAACAAGGGCAAAAGTAACCAGTACAATACCAGCACATAAAAATTAGTTAAATCTGGAGATGGAATATATATATTCCAATCACCTCAATGAGTGATGAAAGATCCTGGTACCCTTGGATTAATTTTGACCTTTTTATCTCTTTAGATGTGGAGACTGAGGGCCATCATATTCTGAAGGGTCCTAAGTAGATCTGTTATCTCAGGTGAATTACTTCTTCAGATGCTTAATTTTGTCAATTTTAATACTAAATGTATTTAACTTTAAAGAAGTAATTTTTGGATACTATTGTCACATTTTCTAAAATGTGTCACACTTTGAACTGTCAAAGGAGAAATGTAAGCAAAGCACTGAATAATTTGACATTATATTGTTTAGGGGTAAACTCCATCTCGATGCTTCCTTATGATTTGTGCAAGTCAAATAGCTCTAAGCTCAAGTTTTCGTAACAGAAGACAACAAGAGTTGAAATAGATGATCTTTTAAACTGCATTTACATATTGCCTTCCTTACTAATACTTGTTAATTGGATGAGGCATAAAACCCCTTTGTGAATTCTAGTGTGTTAATGAAATAATTCCCTGCAAATGTTTACTGAGCATTTATTAAATCCAAGACCAAGCACCTGCACTGTCAGAGCCCATAAAATAGTAATAGAGAAACAAGCAATAATTGAACAAATGAATCACTAAAAACACAAAACAATTATCAAGTCTCTAGAAGGAAATAAATAGGAAGATGTAATAAATGGATAACAACATGGACTGAGTGGGTTATTTTAATCAGTGTAGGTCCTATTAAGAAATTATTTCAACAGAGCATTGAAAGATGAAAACAATTCAACATTGCAGTCCAACAAAAAAGAGAGTTCCAAAAACAATAGCAAATATAAACGTTCAAGATGAGAATAAGTATGAACTGTCTGTCAGAGAAAATAACAGAAAAGCTAAAGTGGGCAGAGAGGAAACTGGGTAGAGAATAGCACAATAAGAGATGAGAGTAGGCAGCAGCCATATCTTTTGTGACTTCATAGGCTGTGGAACATAATTTGGATTTTTATCATGATGAAAAATTATTAAAAAACTGTAAGCAGTAAAATAACCAAATGGTTTGAGGAAATAGACAAAGGGATCATTTAAAACACTAGTAATCATGAAGGTAGTAGTCACAGAGAAGGTGAAAAGTTTGGGAAATATACTGTGGGTAGGGTTCACAAGAATTACCAATGAATTAGATATATGAAAAATGAAAGTCAACAGTAACTTCTATTTTTCTTTAGTAACTGGATCAATGATGGCATCATTTACTGAGATGTTAGAGTCCAGAAGAGAAGCAGGATCACGGGAAGCAGGAGATGGAGCCAAAATTGAGAGAGACAGTTGGGATAAAGGAGGTTTAACATGCCTGCTACATATCCACATGGAGTTGTTGAAAAAGTAAGATGGTCAGGTACATCATTGTGAAGCTCAGAGTTTAGAACTAGGTATCCAAATTTGATAGTCATGAGTATAGGATGGTATTAAAAGCCACAGGACTATGTCAGATCACATAAGGAGAGGGTACGGACATGAAAGGTTGAATTATTTTATTTAAAGGTTGGGAAAATAATTCAGCAGAAGAGATTAAGAAATAGGATAAAAGCGAGAAAGAAGGGTCTTCCAAGAGACAAGTAAAGGAAGCATAATTTCAAAAAGAAGGAGTAATCAACTATGTAAATTCTTCTGGGAATTTCAAGGTTGAAAACAAGAATTTACCATTGGACTTATCAAGATGGAAAATATAGGTGACTTTGACAAAAGCAATTTCAGTGGATTGATGAACAAAAGTTTAACTGAAGTGGATAGAAAAGAGAATGGGAGGAGAGACAATTAGAGAGAGTGTGCTAGAATACATGTTTGCAGAAGAGCAGAGAAATGGGGTTAAGAGCCAAAAGAATATGTGGGGACTAGGATTTATTTTTAAGAGGAAGATAATCTCATTATTTTAACGTTGGTCGGAATTTTCAGATGGAAGAAATCAAGGTGATTATGAGACAAACGAAGCATAATTACATGATCAAAATCCTTGAGTTGACCAAAGTATCTAATAACCAAGTAGAAATAATTGGCTTCCTAAGGGCACAGAGGAGAGTTTATTGATTTTGACAGGAAAGTAGAGAAAGTACATGGGTACAGATGCAGATATGTGGATCAACGTCTATTCACAAATATCTTCATCTTGACCTCCTTCCTCTATGAGAGCTGTCTGTATATGGTGGTTAAAAGTGTAGGCGAGGTCGAGTGCAGTGGCTCACGCCTACAATCCCAGCACTTTGGGAGGCTGAGGCTGGTGGATCATGAGGTCAGGATATCGAGACCATCCTGGCCAACATGGTGAAACCCTGTCTCTACTAAAATACAAAAAAATAGCCGGGAGTGGTGGTGTGTGCCTGTAGTCTCAGCTACTCAGGAGGCTGAGACAGGGGAATCACTTGAACTAAGGAAGTGGAGATTGCAGTGAGCCGAGATCTTGCCACTGCACTCCAGCTTGGAGACAGAGCAAAACTCCATTTCAAAAAAAAAAAAAAAAAAAAAAAACGTGTAGGCTATGGAGTTCAACTCACATAGTTCAAATCCCACCTCAGTGTGACTATGAACAAGCTGCTCATCTGTGTCTCTGTGTCTCAGTCTTTCCATCTATGAAATGGGGATAGTAATAGTACCAACCTCATAAGCACTGTTGAGGTGACTCAAAGTTTTAAGATCTACAGTTGACAGGAAATGCCAAGTAAATGTTGTTTTTATTATTGTGGCAAATCATTATATTATTATATCCAACTGCTTATTCTCCATTGCTACTTGAATGTCTAAATATCTAGTACCAAACATCTTAAGCACAGCATGTCTAAAACCAAGTATGTAATAAATTTTTAAATTTGTGAATGCAAAGCCAGAAAGTGTATTCCTAAATGAAAACCTAGCTTATATATGTCTGGATGTATTTTCTTTTTCTTTTCCTTTTTATCTTCTCTGGAATTTATCAACAATAATAAATGCTATTACTTCTAACATGCATTTCATACCTTGAGATACTATTTTTCTAACCTACAACTTAATTCATGATGAAATACAAAGTAATATCAATTTAGAATGCATCTGAATTTTTACTTCCATATTTAATCTAAACATTGTAATAGCTTCTCAAAAACCTTTTAGTCATACTAAAATTGTGTTGGTGTTTCATGATTTGACAAAGAGTCAATTTATAAATATAAAAATCTAAATTAAAATTGGCCAATTTCAGATTATTCTAATTTATCAAAAAATTATTGAAATATTTGGTAGAAAATATTCAAAGTTGTTTTTTAGCTATCAGAATGCTTTTTATTTTTCTTCTCTTTAATGAAATGTAATTAAAATGAAAATATTCCGAAATGAAGGAAAATACATTTCAATTAAAAATATTTTATTAAGTTAAAATTAAGTTTTAGGTTTCATTATATGTGACTGCATTAAAGCACACTTCAGCATTTATATCTGTTCAAGTTATGTATAGAATACTTCTGTTTGTCAAGTATATCATATTGTTTTAGTAAAAAGAATGAGTGTTCTTAGGAAATGAAATTTTACAAAACTATAAGATATAATGATCCCTATCAGCAATTAATGACCTGTAACCAAAATGGACACATTAAAGAATTAAACCTTATAATGAAATATTCCTAGGAACAATTTTAGGTAAATGTATTTCAAGCTTATTGAAGTTATTATTTAATTAGGTGATTACTGTGGCACATACATTTACGTTTCTTTTAAAAAGCTTGCTGAGAAGTAGTTCCACTATATTTGATTGCCTTTTAGTAAAAAATAAAAAGTCAATAGAATCAAGATGTTTATATATAATATCGTGTACAGTTGAATTGTGTGTTATACAGAATCCTAAAATAAGATTTCACTAACGCTAATTATTGGGTATTGAGTGTTGAAAACAACATACCTTAAATATATATAACCAAGACTATTTCATACATTCAAAACACTAGAAGACAGCAGAATTGAATTATCTCTAATTGTCGTTGATATAAACCCCCTTTTATATAATATACTTTTCAGAACCCAAGTAAAAACTGAAAAATACTCACAGATCTAAGGATATTAATAACACATACATTGTCTAATACTCTTTGTACTGCATCTGAAGAAAGACGATGCCCTTCGCAAAACAAGATTAGAGAGGAAGAACAAAGGCAATAGGTTTAAATATAAGAAATGACTGAGATTTGGTCATGTTTTTAATTGCAAAAATATTTTTACATGATTCAACTTACTATATGGCAGCAAGAGCATGGCAAATACATTAATCAGTTTTTTTATGTGATTGAGATACTCACAAGGAGTTAATTTTTCACTTGTTAAGAAATGTTTAGAATCTAAATTTTTTAAGTAACTCATGCTTTTAAAATGTCTGACGTTGCGTATGTATCTAACCTTGAAATTGATCGATTCAATTTTAGAAAATCATGTGGGAGAAAGAAAACTGAAGAAATTTTTATCCTAAGATGAAGAACTTAAATATTCCATTTTGGTTCCATTATTATCTAAGAAACCATAGTTTATAGCAGATTAAAATTTTTATTTTATTTTAAAGAACATTTTTTCCACTTTCACCTAACCATATCCTCAAAGGTTTTTATGTGCTACCTTAGAAACTTCACATTAAATAATCATCTATTGTGTAACACATTGGGTTTTTTTCTGGGTACATCTCTCTTCTCATGTTGTCTTCATTTTAATTTTTATCAATATGTAATAATTTAACATATATATGGGGTACGCTGATATTTTGATACATGCATGCAAGGTATAATGATCAAGTCAAGGTCTTTAGGATATCTATTACCTCAAATAGTTATCATTTCTTTGTGTTGCAAATATTTCAAATCTTTCTTGTAAATATTTTGAAATCTACAATAAATTAACTATAGTTACCCTACTGCGCTATCAAACAACATAAATCATTCCTTCTAGCTAACTATATGTTTATACTCATTAACCAACCTCTCTTCACTCCCTCCTCTCCCCACACTCACTCTTGCCAGCCTCTAGTAACTGTCATTCTAATCTACGCCTCCATGAGATCAACATTTTTAGCTCCCATACAAGAATGAGAACATGTGCTATTTGTCTTTCTATGCCTGGCTCATTTAACTTAATGATCTCCAGTTCCATCTATGTTGCTGCAAATGACAAGATTTTATTCTTTTTTTTAAGGGCTAACTAGTATTACCTTATGTTTTTACCCATATCTATTCCATATGTTCTTTATCCATTCATGTCTTGATGGATACTTAGGTTGCTTCCATAGCTTGGCTATTGTAAACAGTGCCTCAATAAACATGTGGGTGCAAGTATCTCTTTGATACATGGATTTCCTTTTCCTTTGGGTGAATACCAAGTAGAGGGATTCTTGGATCATATCGTAGTTCTATTTTCAGTTTTTTGAAAAACCTTTATACTGTTGTCAATAATGGCGCTGATAATTAACATTCCCACCAACCTCATGTAAGAGTTCCCTGTACTCGAAAATCAGTCAGGGCCAGGCTTGTGGATCACACCTGTAATCCCAGCATTTTGGGAGGCTGAGGTGGGAAGATTATTTGAGGTCAGGAGTTCGAGACCAGCCTGACCAACATGGCAACACCCTGTCTCTATTAAAAATACAAAAAAATTAGCTGGGCATGGTGGTGCATGCCTGTAGTTCCACCTACTTGGGAGGCTGAGGCAGGAGAATCACTTGAACCTGGGAGGCAGAGGTGCAGTGAGCCAAGACTGCACCGTTACACTCCAGGCTGGACAACAGAGTGAGACTCTGTCTCAAAAAAACAAAAGCAAAAACAAAAACAAAAGCAACAGCAACAACAAAAAAGAGTTTCCTTTTCTCTGGATCCTTGCCAGCATTTGCTATTCTTTTGTCTTTTCCATTACAGCCATTCTAAATGAGGTGAGATGATAGTTAAAGTAACCAAAACAGCATGGTATTGGTATAAAAACAGGTACATAGGTCAAAAGAACAGAATACATAACCCAGAAATAAATTCACATATTTACACCTAACTGATTTTCAACAAAGGTGCCAAGAACATACATTGGGGAAAAGATACCCTCTGCAATAAATGGTTCTGAAGAAACTCGGTATCAACATGCAGAAGAATGAAACTAAACCTCTCTCATCAAACACAAAAAGTAACTCAAAATGGATTAAAGATTTAAATGTAAGACTCAAAACTATAAAACTACTAGACAAAAACATGTGAAAAACGTGTCAGGACATGAATCTAGGCAAAGATTTTATGGCTAAGACGTCAAAAGCACAGACAACAAAAACAAAAATAGACAGAGGTGACTACATTAAACCAAAAAGCTTCTGCACAGCAAAGGAAACAACAGAGTAAAGAGAAAACCTATAGAATGGGAGAAAATATTAGCAAACTACTCATTCAAGGACCAATATCCAGAATATGCAGAGAACATAACAGCAAAAATAAAAAATAAAAATAAAATATAATAATCTCCTTAAAAAGTGAACAAAGGACGTGAGAAGACACTTCTCAAAGAAAGACATACAAATGGCCAAAGCATATATGAGAAAATTCTTAACATCACTAATCATCAGGGAAATGTAAATCAAAACCACATTTGCTTTTTAACATAAGCTTATTATCGGACTACTTAGAAATTTAACTTATAGGAAATACGATTGTGGGAAAACTTAACTATTTTAAGTCCTCAGTATCAAGGAACTGGTTAAGTGGCCACCATCCTACTGCCTGACCACGTCTTCTATCATTCACCAAGATACAAAGGTCTTTCCATCTATGGTCTTAGAAAACTAAAAGAAGTTATGCTTCAGTGAGACTAGCAATTGTGGTTCAACCAAAATCAGCAAAGGTCAGCAGCTTCAGTTTGATCTTTCTTCTTTAATATTTGCACACCTTAAATATAGAATTCTCCACAGATTCAATATTTAAAGCTAAGCAGAAAGTAGTAGAGAAGTTGGGGACATATTTAATAATGCTACCTCCACAAATTTCCTGTATGTACTAACAATCACGACTTCAATAATTTAGGTGTCAGGCCTTACCTGCCTTTTACTTATCACACACATCCAGAAAATCCTTGAGAGAAAATTCATAACAAACATGCTAATTCACAAAGTTTGCTTTTTGTTTACTAAAATCAGACAAATCTTCAAGAGGGTTATTTTATAAATAGTGTATACATGAAATTAAATGTTATGTCAAAGACAAAAAAAGAGTCTCTTCACAAATAAATAATGTTTTTCTGTTTCCAAAGTGCTTTTAAATGTTGTTTCATTTTACCACTACTAACATAAGGTACATAAAATCTCACTTTACTACTGATGGAAAGGAGTCCTTAACGGATTAGGTTTGTCCAAGCTGACATAGCAAGTAGTAGAACTGGAGCTCAAATTCTTGTTATCTGACTACCCATCTCTCTTTAATATTGTAGACTACGTTAACAAGGTTACTAAACACATTGTGAAATATACAAAGAGATCCTACTAAAGCTTAAACATTTTTTGCATTTTCTGCAAATTATTAGGCTATCATTTAGTCCTTAACTTTTGGGGACTTGACTGCAGTCAATTCCTCTTTTATTTTGATGGTTATAATCATGGTCAACGAGGAATCAATGACATTCCTGAAGTCACAATATCAAGTGACTGGTAGTTGTATTTCAGCTCAAAAAGAGAAGTAACTTGTGTTGCTGAGAGAGGACTCTGAGTGACAAAACAGAACCAAGAAAACAAACAAACCAATAAATAAATAAAAGTAAGACAAAAGTAAAGACAACAAAAAACTGTTCCTGAAATCCAGCTTTTGCACAGCTATGCTAATCTCTAGTAAGAAATTATTCTGCACTCTTGTCCCTCATGCGTTCTTAATGAATGAAAGTATTGATTTGGAGAAAAAAGATAATATCAAGTGTAACTGATGTCTTTACATAGTTCTCTTCCACCAGTGAAACTAAATACCTTTTTAGCTTTACTGTTGTTATGAATTTTAGCAGGTAATGTTCTAAGGAAAATACAGAAAAATTAAAAATATAAACAATCTTGTTTTTTATTTTTATATACTACTACATTGCCTTCTTGAATATGATACTTAGAAAACTAAGACCAGCACAGTTTTTTGACAATTACTTCACCAGCCTCATATTTGCCATCTACCTAATGTTTTGAAAAACCATAATCATTGATAACTTATTTTTGCGAATTTTTGTTTTCTAATAGAAATATGGTGGAAGCATTAGGAATTCAATGCACATTTAAAATTCTCTTTGAGAAAGCAGATGAAAATTACAATTAAATAAATGTTGTTCTTATTGATATGCACAACGGTGTTACCAAATTAAAATATCAGTCCATGCATGGAATAAATAATAGGAATTGGCCAGTTGTAATTGATATTATATGTAAGGTCAATTAATTTAGTCTCCTTAACTCTGTAGACATTTGTATATAATTTAAAAAATATTAAATTTTAAGAATATTAAAACAGAATATCGGTAAAAAATACAGTGCTAGAGATGTAGAAGCTGATACTCCTGGAGCAATGTACCATTTAGCCTTCATTGGGAAGATGGGAATATTGTTGTGCAATCAACTGGAGGGAACTTGAATCAGTTCAGTCAATTAAGTCATGATTAATTTATGTTAGATCCTGCTCTCCTGAGTCTATAAAATCCAAGAGACTTTAGTTAACCAGCAGTAGTTTAATAAAAGTCTTTAAAAATGAATTCTAAAGAGAAAAAAATTTACTACTGACACAATCAATAGACAGCAAGATTCCTATTTTGAGTCAATGGAAGTTAAAATAAATTTAGAAATTAAAAAGAACAAGGTTGCTCCTTTCAAAAGGATTACCAAATTTCCGAAATAGTTATTAGCATGGCTTGTACAGCAGCCCTTCCCTGACATGTGGTAAATTTTAAGCATGCATAAGAACAAAGGCTTTCTTTGCAGCAAGAACTACTACTAGTGATAAGTTCATCTTGTCTCTGTCAAAATAGAAACATTCAGTTGCTAAGACCTTTGATCAAAAATGATTCTGCAGGGGCTGTGAGTAGATGATGATTACTCTAATTATCTATCTGAACATAATACATGAGTCTCATGGACCTTTGTGTATTTAGGGTATATTGAGAGAACATGTGGTTATAGGCCTAGCTGGGTTCCTAAACCACTGAGAAAATAATAGCAGCTTATTCAGTCTCTTCCAGGGAAGAACAAAAATGAATCTGAAGGAAGATGCCTTAGCTCCATTCACAGAGTGGCTGACATACTCTGAATATTATGCAAAGAATTTGACTGAAGACAAGTATAGCACTTATAATAGATCTTTCTCTACAAGAAACCAATGAGGGAAGTATACACCTTCAGGAATATCTTCTTGTTTGATGAAGAAAGATTATGTAACTAATTTGGGTCACATAGTTTTTCAGAAGCATTTGAATAAATCCTATTTGTGTAATCTGAGTTCTATGTAAGTTATGAATAATGTCATCATATGGGATTGACTTTAATAGGGCAACTACTGCATATGTTGTTTTAAATTTTTAAAATTAGAGATGGGATCTCACTATGTTGCCAAGGATGGTCTGGAAATCCTGGGCTCAAGTGATCCTCTCACCTCTACCTCCCAACATGCTGAAATGACAGATGTAAGCCACAGCAGTTAGCCATATTTGTTATGTAAAACATAGTAGTTAAATAGATAATTCTTCCCAAATATGCTCTTATATTCACCTGAATTTAAACTCCTATTGACTTTTAATCGTTAGTTTAAAAATATTTCAGTGTAATATTGTTATGTATACTTGAAACCATTTCATGTTATATAAAGTGTCTGAGATCATAACATTTCTTTTTCTTTTTATTCATTTACATTTTCGATTTTGAAACATATACAGGACAGGGAACCATACTTGAGACATTTTTCCAAACTGAGTATGTTTTAGTTGTTCCTAAGAGTTCTGGCTAATGGCATCAATGTCAGATATTAAGTCACTGTTCAAAAAAAAATGACAACGTGAAAGACACTCTCCATGATAGTAAATGCCTAAGTGCTCGCATTATCCCTCGTGAACCACACACTTCAAGTAGCGGTCAAGCACAGCAATCCATTCTTCTTACAGCCAATGTGGCGGAAAGTAAGAGAAGTCCAGTGTTTGTGACATGCTATGTTTCATTGCCAACATAAGAGACTTTTTTTTCCCACCAAAGTCATTCAGTAATGATATACTAGCTCAAATGTGTTATTTTCAGCAGTAACTATTATAGTTTCTATTGGTCTAGAAAAACAACAATGGCTTGTTTGCACTGACTGAAGTGTTGAGCGCACAATGGAGGAAAGGTATTTTTGACAATGGCATTTGTGTTAGGGTCTTGAAAACAAAACCAAGGGAGAAGGGTATGAAAAGTGCTATGTTTTCTGCCATAGATGTGAAGATGCCCTTGTGTAATGACAGACTGATGTCTCCAAACGGAAAATAAAACAGTGAACTGCTTTCTAGGTCTGACAAAGGATAGATCACTAAAAATAACATTTAAGAGTTGGTTAGAAAAAAAACCCCGAAAATATGTATATATCTATACAAAAGACAAGCCCTTTTGGAAGTTGTGGAAAATGGTGAAAACAGTAATTATCCCATGTGCCTAATTGTTAAAAAAATTATTGCTTATTTTCTCACAAAGGAATATCTGACTATTGCAATTGTTTTGGAAAATACAGATGAACAAAAACAGAATCATTTAAATAATCCATTATCCCACTATTTTTGCCCCAGGAAAGTCCATTTTGTACAAAGCAATTAATGTGATGTTTTAAAATTATTAATCTGTTCAAATCCCTCTAATGGATCCTTAGCATATCTAAAATGAAGTCTCAATGACTCTCTCTGCCTGTATAGCCCAAAATGACTTGGCACCAGGCTCGCTCATTCTCACTCATTTCTCAACACTCTTCCCCAGGTCATTCCACTCCAGCCCAGAACCCAGTGGCAATTTCTCCAGCATGCCAAGTACATTCCCATCACAGGAAACTCCTGGATGTTCCCTTGACTTGGATTGTTATTTACCCAGATATTCACACTTTGTTCAGGTCTCTGTTCAACCATCTCCTCAGAGAGGTCCTTCCTGATAATCCCCTCTAAAGAAACACCTCTACCACCAACCCTTCTCCTTTTTACACTGCCATTTCTTAAACTCTAGCACTTATCACTACTTAACTTTATATTGTATGTTCATGTGTTTAACTCCATGTTGTTCATATCCACTAGAATGTAAGTACCCTGAAGATGAGAACTTGGCCAGCACTCCTACTGCTGATAAAGTTCATGACCTAAAGTGTGTGCTCAATAAATATTTGCTGAATAAATACTCAAGGTTAACATTTTGGTTATAAAAGTAAAAATACATAATATTTTGGGGTACTTATTTGGGGCCAGTCATTCTTTTAAATGCTTTATAAGCATAATCTTACTAAACTTATGTAATCCTCCCAAACATTTGATGAAAAAGGTATTTTTTTCCCATTATATGAATGAGGAAATTGAGGCATAGGGATATTAAATAACTTGCCCAAGATGCAGTTAGAAAATGATGGAACTGGAATATTTATCTAAGCCATCTGGCCTCAAAGCCAAAATTCTCAACCACTATCTCATGCTCTCCTTTCTCTCTCACAGACACATTCCCACATGCACAATTATTATGCACACACAGTCATACCTCGTGTAGTGTTTTGGGCACACTTTTTTCATGTATTTAAATATTTTCTGACAACATCATTTTAATATCTTTACTACCTTCTACTCAGAGTTTGTGGGAAGGATTTTAAACCAATAGCATATGGTGGGCATTTACAGATGACTTGCTTTAATATAATTAACACATTTCCTAGAAGTCAAACAACCAGATAAAAACCAGACACATTCTCAAGGGGTTTTAATTTCTATTACCAACTTGTTCTCAAGAAAAGTTAACTTAATAATCATTTTCTCATATCCTCACAAGCCTGGGTTTTTGTTTTTAGTTTCAGTCATTTTGGTAAAACTTTTTGATTTTTCTTATTTTTTAAGGTTTGTCTGCTTTCTAGTGTGGTGGAACATTTCTTATAAATTGATTTCTCCATTTTTGGATTCCCTATTTTTACTGAGCAACGTTTCTGTGGTTCCTAACTAGTTTTATGTATTATTAAACAAATGCCCTAATGCATAATATATTCAAGTTATATCCAAGTCCTTGGTTTTATCTATATGGTTTCATTCTAGACCTGAAACCAGATTTTCATGAACTGAGTTTTGACAATGTTTATGTATTTGTTACTAAACAAGTCACTGGGTAAACCTGGCATTTCCTCTAAAAGTGAAGAATTTACAGGTTATAACAAGTAAGAACAGTCTAACATGTTGGTCTATATTCCATGTACCTACTGACTTGGCCCCCTATATATCTGGGACTAACAAAGAGAAACAAAGATGTAGATAAAAGCATGAACGTAAAAGAGTAAAGGTGCTAGAGTCATTTTATGATTTCACATTTTAACTACCTCTCTGGATACTGAATAATTTATTGTGAAGCTATGCTAGATCAAAAAAGAAGAGGCATTTATCTCTTCACAATGGGATGGTGAATTTAGTTGTACTTTATCAGCTATATAGGCAGTATTTTTGATAGGTGATTTTGTGCCAGAGAGTATGCAGAGTTTTACACACACACACACACACACACACACACACACACACACACACACACATTTTATACACAGTAGCATGTGAAACACATTGACAGATCAATCAAACAATTACAAAGTTATTCTTTCTCATGATGATGATTAATTTTAAGTATAAATTTGATTGGATTAAAAAATCCAAAGTATTATTTCTGGTTATATCTGTGAGGGTATTGCCAGTGGAGTGACTTGAGCAAGTGGACTGGCAGAGGAAGACCCACCCTCAGTGTGGGTGGGCATCATCCAACTGGCTGCCAGAGCAACTAGAAAAGCAGGCAGCAGAAGGAAGAAGCAGCTGGCTTGCTGAGTCTTCCAGCTTTCATCTTTCTTCTGTGCTGGATGCTTCCTGCCCTGGAACATCAGATTCCAGGTTCTTCTGCCTTTGGATTCTTGAACTTACATCAGTGGTTTGTCACAGGCTCTTAGGCTTTCAACCACAGACTGAAGGCTGCACCATTCTTCCCTGCTTTTAAGGCTTTTGGACTTAGACTGACCCACTACTGGCTTCCTTGTTCCTCAGCTTGCAGATGGCCTATCAGGGGACTTCACCATGTGATTCTGTGAGCCAGTACTTCTTAATAAGCTCCCTTTCATATAGACACATATCCTATTAGTTCTGTCCATATGGAGAATTCTAATATACTAATCTATAATTCCTCTCACCTCTGATAGGCGTTTTTATAAAATGCACAAACTTTTAAAATATATATTTTTTACTGCACTTTAGGTTCTGGGGTACATATGAAGAACATGCAGGATTCTTGCATAGGTACATACATGGCAATGCGGTTTGCCATGTATGTACCTAAAGTCTATTTTATCAGGGACTAGGATTGCATCTCCTGCTTTTTTTTTTTTTTGCTCTCCAGCTTGCCATGAAAATAATAAATTTTTTCCTCTGAAGTTGCCTGAATAATTTATTGCAAAGATAGCAGCATAAATAGAAGCATCATACTATTCAATAGGAAGAAACCCTACTTGAACTTTGGCTATTGTATGGAAAGTAAAGTGTAGGGGACACCAAGCATGGACACGGAAGCCCATTAGGAGGCCTTTGCAATGTTCCAGGTCAGACATGATGGTGGCGTAGGCTAGAGTGACAGTCATCTTCTAAATGGACTAGAAGCCAGCTGACTAGCCAACCTTGAACCTATGTGTGTTATTCTAATGCTGATTGGGTTTAGTAGTTTAAGCACCTAAAGGAGTTCTTTTAATGCAGAACTTAGTAAATCTCATTATTTATTAAGAGTTAAATTACTCTTTGGACTAAATCACCTGTAAATTACCAAAAAGTTGTTTTAAAACTGTTCCACGAAGTGCAGTGTAATTGCATATTTTCTATAGTTATGGCTACAGTTTAGCCCTATCCCATTTCTCTAGGAAACTACAGATATCCTTTTTCATAAGAGGCTCTTGGAAGATTGTGCTTTGGTACTTGGTACTGGTCTAGGCATCCTCTTCATTTGTTATTTGATTCTGTGTCTTTCTCCAGGTTGCTTTAGTAACCCATGGTAGTCCGTGTTGCACTGGTTCATGCCTCATGTACTTCTTTACATCATGATGGATACAAAGAGTTATGCATCTCTTAGTTGTTTAAAGTTCAGTCTTCAGGTTGGGCTCACTTCTGTAATTCCAGTGGCTCACTTCTGTAATTCCAGCACTTTGGGAGGCTGAAATGGGAGAATCCCTTAAGCCCAGAAGTTTGAGACCAGTTTGAGCAACATAGCAAGACTTTGTCTCTACTAAAAATAATTTTTAAAAGTTAACTAGACTTGGTAGTAGAAGCCTGTAGTCTCACCTACTAGGGAGGTGGAGGCAGGAGGATTGCTTGAGCCCATGAGTTTGAGAATGCAATGAGCCATGGTCACACTGTTGTACACAACTTGGGTGACAGTAAAATCCTGTCTCAAAAAAAAGGTTCATTCTTTTGGATGTTTTAACTGAATTTCTGTGCTGTAGTTATTTCTCTTATTTACTATTGTGCAATGGTGAAATTCACTAAAAAGTTTGTGCATTTTGAAGATGGACGAATAGGAACAGCTCTGGAGTGCAGTTCCCAGAGAGAACGCAGATGGTGAGTGATCACCGCATTTCCAAGCGAATTTTTACTGCCCACAGACCAGGAGATTCCTGGGCAGAAAAGTGCCACAAATTTCCAGCATGGCTGTTTCAGTCAGTGCAGCGGGTCTCTGCACAAAAACTCACACAAATCTGGGTGCCGTTTCAACTGGCACCTGGAACACCTGGGAGACAGAGTTGCCCATTCAACTGAAAAAGAGGGGGCTGAAACAGGGAGCCAGGTCATCTGGCTCAGCGGGTCCGACCCCCACAAAGACCAATAATCTGAAATGCTTTGGACTGAGAGTTTTGCAGCAAGCACAGCTGGACCCAGGATGGTCCAGCTCTGTAGGGGGAAGGGTGCTCCCACAAACTAAAAACCCAGGACACAGGGCCATAAAAGGTACCTTCTGTTTCTGTGAGCAAACCATCTCTTCCTATGTATCTCAGGATCGCTACCACTGCAATAATCATTTGATTTCAGATTATAATTATTTAAACTCAGGTTTTTTTTATTCACTGACCACTCCTAGAGCTCCACTGATGAATTATTCTTTCCTTCCCAAATTCAGAATAGTTCTGCCCATCATTCTCTACTCTTCTTTTCTGAAATTACCTTGTAGTTGAACTCAGCAGTTCCATGGCTTTATATAGTCTCTGTACACTGATGAACCAAAATCTGCATCTAGCCTTGACGTTTTCCTTGAACAGAAAGTTTATACATGCAAGCATGCTCAACATCTCCCTTTATATGTCAAATGGACAACTCAAACCTAACAAGTCCAAAATATAGCTCTTGAATCACTTCCTTGGCCCCTGAAGTTTCCTCATTTCAGAAACTGTAGAGCAACATTCATTCTATTGTTCTCCAAAGCTTTTCAGTCACTATTAACACTTTTTCCCCATCTATGCACCCACCACCTCATCTACCAGCAAATTCTATCATCTCTACAATCAGAATACATCCCAACATAAGTAAACGCAATGATTTCTCATCACTGCTACCACACTGCTCCAATGACCAGCTTCTCTTTCTTAGTTACTGCAACACTCTCCCACCTGGTTTAGCTGTTCTTACTGACGCTCCATAGACATCTATTTTTTTTTTTTTTTTTGGTATACTGCACCTAGAGTTGTATGTTTAAAATGAAAATCTGATTATTGTATTTTCCAGCTCAAAGTCATACCAGCTGTATTTGGAATCAAATCAAATCTGTTTTTCTTACTATGGCTTATATGGCTCATCATGTCCTGACACCACGCTCTGGTCCCTGACCTTAATCTTGCCACTTTTCTCAATTTCTCTCTCCAGTCTTAACTGTCTTTCTCGTGTTTTTTTCTAACATTCCAGGCACATTCTCAACTTACAGCCCCTGCCCTTTTATCACTGTGATTCAGAGGCTCTTCTCCGACTCCCACTACGTTCCCACCCACACACAAATTTTCACATGGCCTCTCAGTGCATGCAGACCCCTGCTCATAGAGGCTTTCATTGTTGATATTATCTAAAAGAGCACATGTCTCCTATTCTAGATCTTCTAATGCTGTTTCATTCATTTTCATGGTATATTATATGTGTATTTGTTCATTTGCATATTGTCTGTCCTCCTCACCAGAATGTAAACTCCATGGGGCCAGGGATATTGTTGCTTTCATTCATCACTATGTCAGTGTCTAGAACTGTACCCATTTTAGATGAATGACTATATTAGAGAACATTAATTATCATCTAACATAATATAATCTCACCTTGATTTTTAATTGCTGTTAGACTGGTAAAATATATAGCAATATATAGCAATACTAATGCAAAAATTATCAAAGTGTTTTTTTTTTTTTTGAGATGGAATCTCACTCTATTACTTAGGCTGGAGTGCAGGGGCTCTATCTTGGCTCAATGCAACCTCTGCCTCCTGGATTCAAGCTGTTCTCCTGCCTTAGCCACCTGAGTAACTGGGAATACAGGCACATGCTACCATGCCCAGGTAATTTTTTGTATTTTTAGTAGAGATGGGGTTTCACCATGTTGGCCAGACTAGTCTTGATCTCTTGACCTCTAGTAATCAACCCACCCTGGCCACTCAAGGTGCTGGGATTACAGATGTGAGCCACTTTACCTTGCCCAAACTAACTCTTTAAAAAAAATTAATAGATATAAATACAGCTCCTACACAAAGAAGGAGGGTCACAGAGTCAAAATTTTAAACTGGCAACCCGAATCATTAATCTACCACTACTATTCTACCAAACTATTTTGTCCAAATAAAAGCTATTGTTTCTTTTGTAGATTACTGTATGTTTATTGTATCTGCAATATGGGTACAGACCACATATTCTCAATATGCAATTGCTTACATTATATTTTAAATTCAACTTCTCTATATTTATTTTGTTCCCCTGCCCCATATCTGTATAGCACTCTTAACTGATTAATGGCAAATGTACTCCTTGGGCATATGCCTGGGATTCTCTAGAGTCTCCTTATACTAGCTTGTGGCACAGATTTAATTGTCAGAACTTCCCTTCCCTTGAACCTCCTCTGTCTATAACAAAGGAAATTAAGAAAAAAAAAAATAGAAAAGATTTCCTTAATAAACTCTTGATTAAAAAAGTGTCCAAAATTCAATTTAACCTCTCAGTATTTTTTGATAACAATAAATTAAAATGTTACAATGCTAGCCAGGCATGGTGGCACATGCATGTAATCCCAGCTACTTGGGAGGCTGAGGCAGGAGAATCGCTTGAACCCAGGAGGCAGAGGTTGCAATGAGCTGAGATCGCACCATTACACTCCAGCCTGGGCAACAAGAGCAAAACTTCGTCTCAAAAATTTTTTTTTCTTAAATATACTTTGAGATACAGCCTCACTCTGTCACCCAGGCTGGAGTGCACTGGAACAATCATAGCTCACTACAGCCTCAAACTCCTGGGTTTAGGTGATCCTTTCACTTCAGCCTCTCGAGTAGCTTGGAGTACAGGCAAGTATCACATCCAAAACATTCTTTTAAATCGTCCTTTTATTAAAAGGTGAGAGGGGGCTGGGGGCACCAAGATGGCTGAGAGAAGCCAGCACCGGAATGCAGCTCACAGTGAATGAGAAGCAGAGGGATAGAGGACTTCATGTCTCCAAACAAGGTGCTGGGTTCATTTCTGTGGAAATGATCCCTAGCTTAAACGTGCAGCCGGCTCGGAGGTAAGGGGACTTCACCCCCTTGGTGCTCCGATTCAGATCCTGTGCTTACCTCATCCCTCCTGCAACCCACAGTCCCAAAGAGCCCTGCCAGATAGTGGGGTGCCATGGGTAGTCGATGCAAATCTGAGCAGTGGCTACTGCCGGGCACAGCAAGTTGTCGCAGGGACCTAGGTGGGAGTTTGGACTAATGCCAATGGGACTCACCATCCCACAGAGGGAGGCAGAGTTGAAAGCAGGGAAACAGACCATAAGGCCTGGCAGGTCCCACCTCCACAGAACTCAAATTGAAGTTCTCGCTAGAGAGCTTGGCAGCAAATACAGCAGCTTGACCCCAACCAGCAAGATCCAGCTGGGGAAGGAGAAATGCCACTGGGAAAGTGGGGCCAATCCCACCTGCAAACAAACTCCAGGGAAGGGTCATCCACCCAACAATCTGACTGAACCCAAGAGAGCACAGCAACACCCTCTTCAGACCAAAAAAGATATAGCTCCAACCTCAACAGAAAAAACATCCACTCAGAGACTCCTCTGGAAACCAACTTCAAAGATCAAAGGGAGATAAATCCATGAAGATGGGAAAAAACGAGCACAAAAACGATGAAACCACCAAAGAATAGAACACCTCTTCTCCTCCCAGGGATCACAACTCACAATCAAGGGAACAAAAAAAGACAGAGAATGAATCCGACAAATTGACAGAAGCAGGCTTCAGAAGGTGGGTAACAACAAACTTCTCTGAGTTAAAAGACCATGTTCTAAACCAATGCAAAGAAACTAAGAACCTTGGAAAAAGTTTGGACGAAATGCTAACTAGAATAACCAGCTTAAAGAGAACATAAACAACTTGATGGAGCTGAAAAACACAGCACAAGAACTTTGTGAGGCACATACAAGTTTCAATAGCTGAATCAATCAAGCAGTAGAAAGGATATCAGATATAGAAGATCAAATCAATGAAATATAACAAGAAGGCAATATTAGAGAAAAGAGAGTGAAAAACAATGAACAAAGCCCAAAGAAATATGGGATTATGTGAAAAGACCTAATCTATGCTTGATCGGCATACCTGAATGTGATGAGGAGAATGAATCCAAGTTGGAAAACATTCTTCAAGATATTATCCAAGAGAAACTTTCCCAACCTAACAAGGCAGGCCAACATTCAAATCCAGGAAATACAGAGAACACTACAAAGATATTCCTCAAGAGGAGCATCCCCAAGGCACAGAGTTGTCAGATTCACCAGGGTTGAGATGAAGGAAAAACTCCTAAGGGTAGCCAGAGAGAAAGGTCGAGTCACCCAAAAGGAAAGACAAAGACCATCAGACTCACAGCAGATCTCTTGGCAGAAACTCTGCAAGCTAGAAGGGAGTGGAGGCCAATATTCAACATCCTTAAAGAAAAGAACTTTCAACCCAGAATTTCATATCCAGCCAAACTAAGCTTCATAAGTGAAGGAGAAATAAAATCCTTGATGGACAAGCAGTTGCTGAGAGATTTCATTGCTATAAGACCTGCCTTACAAGAGCTAGACAGAAGTACTAAACAGGGAAAGGAACAACCAGTACCAGCCACTGCAAAACCATACCAAATGGTAAAGAACAACGATGCAATGAAGAAGTCACATCAACTAACGGGCAAAACAACCAGCCAGTAACAAAATGGCAGGATCAAATTCAAACATAACAGTATTAACATTGAACATAAATGGCCTAAATGCCCCAATCAAAAGACACAGACTGGCAAACTGGACAAAAAGTCAAAACCCATCGGTGTGCTGTATTCAGGAGGCCCATCTCACATGCAAAGACTCACAAAGACTCAAAATAAAGGGATGGAAGAAGATTTACCAAGAAAATGGAGAGAAAAAAAAAAAAAAGCAGGGGTAGCAATCCTAGTCTCTGATAAAACGGACTTCAAATCAACAAAGATCAAAAGAGACAAAGAAGGGCATTACATAATGGTAAAATAATCAATGCAACAAGAAGAGCTAATGATCCTAAATATATATTCACCCAATGCAGGAGCACACAGATACATAAAACAAGTTCTTAACGACCTACAAAGAGACTTAGACTCCCGCACAATAACAGTGGGAGACTTTAACACTCCACTCACAATATTGGACAGATCAATGAGACAGAAGGTCAACAAGGATATCCAGGACTTGAATGCAGATCTGGACCAAGCGGACCTAATATTTACAGGACACTCCACCCCAAATCCACAGAATACACATTCTTCTCAGCACCACATTGCACTTACTCCAAAACTGACCACATAATTGGAAGTAAATCGCTCCTTAGCAAATGCAAAAGAACAGAAATCATAACAGTCTCTCAGACCACAGCACAATCAAATTAGAACTCAGGATTAAGAAAAGCACTGAAAATTGCACAATCACATGGAAACTGAATAATTTGCTTCTGAATGAGGAATGGATTAACAATGAAATGAAGGCAGAAACAAAAATGTTCTTTGAAACCAATGAGAATGAAGACACAATATACCACATCCTATGGGACACATTTAAAGGAGTGTCTAGAGGGAAATTTATAGCAATAAATGCCCACATGAGAAACAAGGAAAGATCTAAAATCGACACCCTATTGTCTAAATTGAAAGAGCTAGAGGAGCAAGATAGGAAAAAAACTCAAAAGCTAGCAAAAGACAAGAAATAACTAAGATCAGACCAGAACTAAAGGAGATAGAGACACGAAAAGCCCTTCAAAAAATTAATAAATCCAGGAGCTGGTTTTTTGAAAAGATCAACAAAAGAGACAGACTGCTAGCTAGACTAATAAAAAAGACAAGAGAGAAGAATCGAATAGATGCAATAAAAAAATGATAAAGTGGAGATCACCACCAATTCCTTGGAAATACAAACTACTATCAGAGATTACTACAAACAGCTCTACTCACAAAAACCCGTAAGCCAGGAAGAAATGGATAAATTCCTAGACACCTGCACACTCCCAAGATTAAGCCAAGAAGAAGTTGAAACCCTGAATAGACTAATAACAAGGGCAGAATTTGAAGCAGCAATTAATAGCCTACCAACCAAAAAAAGTCCAGGTCCAGATGGGTTCACAACTGAATTCTACCAGACATACAAAGAGGAGCTGGTACCATTCCTGTTGAAACTATTCCAAACGATACAAAAAGAGGGAATCCTCCCTAATTCCTTCTATGAGACCAACATCATCCTGATCTGGCAGAGACACAACTAAAAAAGAAAACTACAGGCCAATATCCATGATGAACATAGATGCAAAAATCTTCAATAAAATACTGGCAAACTGAATCCAACAGCACGTCAAAAAGCTTATCTACCACGATCAAGTAGGCTTTATCCCAGGGATGCAAGGCTGGTTCAACATATGCAAATCTATAAACATAATTCACCACATAAACAGAACCAAAGACAAAAACCACATCATTATCTCAAGAGATGTAGAGAAGGCCTTCAACAAAATTCAACAGCCCTTTATGCTAAAAACTCTCAATAAACTAGGTATTGATGGAACATATCTCAAAACAATAAAAGTATTCATGATAAACCTACACCCAATATCATACTGAATGGGCAAAAATTAAAAAAACATTCCCTTTCAAAAATGGCACTAGACAAGGATACCCTCTCTCACCACTCCTAATCAATACAGTATTGGAAGTTCTAGGCAAGAAAAAGAAATAAAGGGCATTCAATTAGGAAAAGAAGAAATCAAATTGTCCCTATTTGAAGATGACATGATCATACATTTAGAAGACCCCATCGTCTCAGCCCAAAACCTTCTCAGGATAAAAAAATCAATGTGCAAAAATCACAAGCATTCCTATACACCAATAACAGACTTAAAGAGAGCCAAATCATGAGTGAATTCCCATTCACAATTGCTACAAAGAGAATAAAATACCTAGGAATACAACTAACGAAGGATGTAAAAGATCCCTTCAAGAACTGCAAACCACTGCTCAAGGAAATAAGAGAGAATACAAGCGGATGGAAAAACATTCCATGCTCATGGTTAGGAAGAATCAATATTGTGGAAATGTCCATCCTGCCCAAAGTAATTTACAGATTCAATGCTATCTCCATCAAGCTACCATTGACCTTCTCACTGAACTGGAAAAAAGCACTTTAAACTTCATATGGAATCAAAGGGAGCCCGCATAGCTAAGACAATCGTAAGCAAAAAGGAAAAAGCTGGAGGCATCACGCTACCTGACTTCAAACTATACTACAAGGCTACAGTAATCCAAACAGCATGGTACTGGTACCAAAACAGAGATATAGACCAAGAGAACAGAACAGAGGCCCCGGAAGCAATGCCACACATCTACAACCATCTGATCTTTGATAAACAGGACAAAAACAAGCAACGGGGAAAGGATTCCCTGTTTAATAAATGGTTTTGGGAAAACTGGCTAGCCATATACTGGAAGCTGAAACTAGACCCCTTCCTTACACCTTATGCAAAAATTAACAACAGATGGATTAAAGATTTAAACATAGGAACTAACATCAAAAAAGCCCTAGAAAAACACCTAGGCAAAACCATTCAGGACATAGGCACAGGCAAGGACTTCATGACTAAAACACCAAAAGCAATGGTAACAAAAGCCAAAATAGACAAATAGGACCTAATTAAACTTAAGAGCTTCTGCACAGCAAAAGAAACAATCATGAGAGTAAATCGGCAACCAACAGAATGGGAAAAAATTTTCACAATCTACCCATCTGACAAAGGGCTAATATCCAGAATCTACAAAGAACTAAAGCAGATTTACAAGAAAAAAACAAACAAACCCATTCAAAAGTGGGCAAAGGATATGAACAGACACTTTTCAAAAGAAGACAAATATGTGGCCAATAAACATATGAAAAAATGCTCATCATCATTGGTCATTAGAGAAATGCAAATAAAAACCACAGTGAGATACCATCTCATGACAGTTAGAATGGCGATCATTAAAAAATGTGGAGACAACAGATGCTGGAGGGGATGTGGAGAAAAAGGAACACTTTTACACTGTTGGTGGGAGTGTAAATTAGTTCAACCATTATGGAAGACAGTGTGGTGATTCCTCAAAGATCTGGAGATAGAAATTCCATTTGACCCAGCAATCCCATTACTGGGTATATACCCAAAGAATTATAAATCATTCTGGTTCATCCATGTCCCTACAAAGGACGCGAACTCATTGTTTTTGATGGCTGCATAATATTCCATGGTGTATATGTGCCACATTTTCCTTGTCCAGTCTATCATCAATGGGCATTTGGGTTGGTTCCAGGTCTTTGCTATTGTAAACTGTGCTGCAATGAACATTCATGTGCATGTGTCCTTATAGTAGAATTATTTATAGTCCTTTGGAACCTGGAAACCATCATTCTCAGCAAACTGACACAAGAACAGAAAATCAAACACCACATATTCTCACTCATAGGCGGGTGTTGAACAATGCGAACACGTGGACACAGGGAGGAGAGCATCTCACACTGGGGTCTGTAGGGGGGAAAAGGGGAGGGACAGCAGGGGGTGGGGAGTTGGGGAGGGATAGCATGGGGAGAAATGCCAGATTTAGGTAATGGGGAGGAAGGCAGCAAATCACACTGCCATGTGTGTACCTATGCAACAATCTTGCATGTTCTTCACATGTACCCCCAAATCTAAAATCCAATAAAAAAAATAAAAAAAATCATTCTATCATAAAGACACATGCACACATATGTTCCTTGCGGCACTGCTTAGAACAGTAAAGATGTGGAACCAAACCAAATGCCCATCCATGACAGACTGTAAAAAAAAAAAATGTGGCACATATACACCATGGAATACTATACAGCCATAAAAAACGATGTGTTGATGCCCTTTGTAGAGACATGAACCTAGAAACCATCATTCTCAGCAAACTGACACAAGAACAGAAAACCAAACACCGCATGTTTTCACTTACGGGCGAGTGATGAACAATGAGAACACTTGGGCCTAGGGAAAGGAACAACACTTACATGGCTAGGTGGTGCGGGTGGAGGGGATGGGAGGGAAAGTGGGAGGGAAATTAGGAGGGAAGGGAGGATGGGGAGGGATAACACTGGGAGAAATACCTGATGTAGGCAGTTGGGGAGGATGGAGACAGCAAACCACCATGGCATGTATGTACCTATGCAATGATCCTGCAGGATGCAGGATGTGCACATTTACCCCAGAGCCCAAATACAATTTAAAAAAGTGAGAAGAGTGAACAGAATATTTAAAAATGTTCAAGAATTTTTTAATTGCTTAATTAAAATGACTTAAATTTATTTAACATTTCAGATTTTTTTCCTCCAGACTTGTATGTACTCATTGTCTTTTTTCCTATCTATTGAGGAGAGGCAACAGTTTCAAAGATCACAATGTATGCAACTCATCACGCATATTGTCCAGGATTATTTATTCCAGTTCTACGTTGCCTAAATGTTCCATATAAATAAACCTGCTTTCCTTATACATCAGTTATCAAAACCATACTATTTTTAATTCAAATTAAATATCTTCTAAGAATTATTTATTTGGGATTGTATCTTTAAAATGTTACCTTTTCTTTTTCTGTAAATTTCTTGAGTATTTTATATATGGCTAGAGACCAAAGACGTGGTGACCATTCTCTTTTCCTCAAGCTGAAATCTCTCGTAACACAGAGCCAATCTAAATGAGATTTAAAAGTTTATGCCCAAGGGAAGTGCCTGCTATTAACTAGCAATGTATACAATTAAAGTATGGTCACAGTGTTTTAATCAGGAAAGTTAATAGTCATTTCTGTCCTGTGGGGTAATAAATGAAGGCAAAAGCAATTGAACACGCTTTCTGATGTGCTAAGTGATATATGGGCTCTCTTGTGTCACCAAATTGGAAGGATCACATGCTTAGCTAATCAACACTGTACAGTCACATTGGGGGAGAGGTGATAAATTTAACAGATGTTACACTAGCAGGGGTCGGGGTAAAATGGACTTGATCTACTACCTCAGTAATTAAAGTAATGTCTTTAAATGCCAATTATCAAATGCCTGACTATAAAAGAGAATGAATTTTTTACTCTCAGTCATTCACTGTAAGTGAATTTAGTAATACTATCACAATGGTCTACGCTGACCTCTTACTAATAGGTACTGACTAATATGTTGACAGGGTAGAAAATCAGATCCCAGGATGACAGTTAATATACTTCTTTTTAGAATTTTTAGGGCAGATTAGAACAAAATCACGTCCATGGAAAACCATTAAGACTATATTAAGGTGATAAATTACTGTTCCTATAGGTTTTCTCCTTCAAGGATAAGCCATGTACTCTCTGACTAGAAACATTGTTTCTCTCGCACACAATCTAAGAACAAATAGACAAAAGGAACTCGTAGTCAAAATGTAGTGATTTTTCCATTTCAAGCATGTATACCACAGCTTGGATTTGTTTATGCGTTAGAATGAGCAAGTCATACTTCCGCAGTAAAAAATCTGATGCCTGTTTTTGGATGATAAAACCTTTTCTGTTATGAAATGCCAGTCACTGTTTAAACTTTTACAGCATGAAAGTCGAATTAAATAGCATATATGGATTCTTATCAATAGAGAAAACAGTTATTCATAAGTCTTATTTATTTATGTCTTTTTATTTATAAATCAAAGTCTTTTTTTTTTCCACCATTCCCATCATCTCTATCCACTACCTTCAGACCTACAGTTATACTGTTGCTTTTTGTTTGGTTTAGCCAGAAAAGAATGATGTCTTGGATGATGCCCATTTTCCTTTCTTTCATAACTTCAAGAAGAGAGAAGCTAGCTCTCTGTCTCTTCCTTGCTTTATGTATCCTCAGTAGTGGATGGAAATACACTCAAAGGAAACCTAAGGAAAGAAATAAAGGGGATGTTGAAACATTCCCCTTTCTCATCCCATCTGATGTCCTGAGAACTCTCATCCCATCTGATGTCCAAATTCGAAAGCTTCCCTTGATCAACTGCAACTTAGACTGAACTTTGATGAATAGCCACTGGAATTGAAACTCAGGTCTATACTTTACCAATGACAATGTTCACAAATTAAATTATTCCTGCACTTATTAGTTTGAAGAGGTTATTTTAAATATCTCCATCTATTTGTCTCACCTGGCCTCTTTCCTGTTCTAGGTTAAATAATGGTATCTCTTCAAAATTATTATGTTGAAACTTAATCACCAATGTGATAGTGTTAACAGGTGGAGCCTTTAAGAGGGGATTAATTCATGAGGGTAGATCTCTCATGGATCGGACTAAGGCCCTTATTAAAGGGCTTGAGTGGCTTGGCTCTGTTGCCATTATGCCATGTGAGTACACAGACAGCCCTCCAGAAGATGCAGCCACAAGGTACCATGTTGGAAGCCGAAATCAGACCCATACCAGACACCAAACCTGCCAATGCCTTCATGATAGACTTCTCGACCTCCGGAACTGCGAGAAATGTATTTCTATTATTTATAAACATCCCAGTCTGTGACATTTTGTTATAGCAGCCTAACTAGACTAAGACACTCTCTCGCATGACTGGCTAAGCCCAAACTCTCTGAGCCTCAGTTCCTCAACTGTAAAATGAAAATGAAGATAATACCCATTTTACCTCCTTGCACATTATTAGTAATTTTCATTAGCATAAAAATAATTTATAACAAAATAATTAGTGTTCTATGTAAAAAGTATGCATGACTGTAACGTATTAAATATCTGCTTGTCCTCCATGCTCTCTCTCAAAACTTCCACTCCTCTGAGGTAGCTTCTATTAGCTGACATCTATTCTAAACATGTCTGTGATCTAGAAAGAAGCAAGCAAGCCATGGCTGAATCAAACTGATTATAACCAGCGGAAAGAATGTAGCATATAAAATCATGGAGTAATATCCCAAGATGACAAAAACAGAAAAAAAAAACCACATAAAGTAAGATCACGGCCAGGTGCAGTGGCTCATGCCTGTAATCCCAACACTTTGGGAAGCTGAGGCAGGTGGATCACTTAGGTTAGAAGTTTGAGACAAGCCTGGCCAACATGGTGAAACCCTGTCTCTAGTAAAAATACAGTAATTAGCCAGGTGTGGTAGTGCGTGCCTGTAATTCCAGCTACTCAGGAGGCTGAGGCAGGAGAATCACTTGAAAGCAGGAGGCAGAGGTTTCAGCAAGCCAAGATTGCCACTGTACTCCAGCCTGGGCTATGGAGTGAGACTCCATCTCAAAAAAAAAAAAAAAAAAAAAAAAAATCATAAATGCACTGTTCTACACCTTGGTTTTTGTTATTGTTTTACTTGGTTTTACACTTTAAGGTATACAATAGTCCTATTTCAGTATCTTAGTATCTGAAATAGCTACCTAATACTTCACTGTATGAATGTATCAAATTGTATTTAACTACTCCTGATGGACAATAGAGCAGCTTCAAAGTTGAATGGATATTATGAAAGGTCTTCCCTAAAAATGTTCATCTGTACGTTTACTCAAGACCACCATTAGAGCTAGGCAACTAGGGTCCCTGTCCTAACCCCTATTTCCGAGGGCTCCTTCTCTGGTCCTGCTCCAGCTATGACCCTGACCCTGCTAAGAGTGGGAAAACACACCAGGACTAATGTATCACTCTAGTCTCACGCTGCTAATAAAGACGTGCCAGAGACCAGGTAATTTATAAAGAGGTTTAATTGACTCACAGTTCCACATAGCTGGGAAGGTCTCACAATCATGGCAGAAGATGAAGAAAGAACAAAGAGACATCTTACGTGGTAGCAGGCAAGAGGATGTGTGCAATGGAACTGCCCCCTTACAAAACCATCAGATCTCGGGAGACCTATTCTCTGTCCTGAGAACAGTATGGGAAAGACTCACCCCCATGATTAGATTGCCTCCCACTGTGTCCCTTCTACCACACATGGGAATTATGGGAGCTACAATTCGAGATGAGATTTGTCTAGGGACATAGCCAAACTATATCAGCTAATGAGATGCCTAGCCAGAAGCTGCATACTCTATTTTAGATAATCTGAGTACCTGGAACTGGAAAATTCCCTGTCTAAACAGCCCTGATCCTGCTTCCAGGTACTGAAAGGACTTATCTGGGTCTGCTCTTTCTCAGGGTGAATTACAGGTACACACACCCAGGACTGTGGAGTGGCCAAGGAATGTTGTCTGAAGGTAGGTATACAGAAATTGAAATTAAATGCAGAGACTTATATTGTCCACACATATGTTGATACAGGATAACTCTACAATGTGACCAAAAAAACGGGGTCTACAGAAACCTGGCAGCTTTCCTTTATACTCTAGTCTTGGGCCTGTCAATTTAAGAGCTTACCTGCTTTCACTTACAGGATCTAAGAGTTTTTTGTTTTTTTTTCCTGAAAACTTGCCATGAGTTGTTATGATTTTTTAATCATTTTTACCACTCTGAGGGTTTAAAAACTCATGTATTGTTTTAATTTAAATTTAGTTCCTATTTTTGCATACTGATTGACTATTTCCATTTTTCCCAATATACTGATCTATTATTTTAAAAACCAAATTAAAAGTCACTGATCTGTTCTCCATCTAGGTTATTTTGTCATTTTGAAAATGTTATATAAATGCAATCACATAGTATGTGACCTCTTGAAATTGCTTTTTTCATTTAGCAAAATGCCCTTGAGTTCAGTCCAAGTTGTCGCATGTAGCAGCAGTCTGTTCCCTCTTATTTCTGAGTAGTAGTCCATGGTATGTTTGCACAATTGTTTTAAAATTTATTTATTTTTGAGATGGAGTCTCGCTCTGTTGCCAGGCTAGAGTGCAGTGGCACGATCTTGGCTCACTGCAACCTCTGCCTCCGGGTTCAAGCAATTCTCCTGCCTCCACTTCCTGAGTAGTTTGACTACAGGCACGCCCAGTTAATTTTTGTATTTTTAGTAGAGATGGGGTTTCATTGCACTGACCAGGATGATCTCTGTCTCCTGACCTCGTGATCCACCTGCCTCAGCCTCCTAAAGTGCTGGGATTACAGGCATGAGCCATCATGTCCAGCCAATACTTTTACTTCTTTAAGGGCATTTTTGTTTTTTCTAGTTTTTTACTATTTCAACCTAAGCTGCTATGAAAATTAGTGTGCAAGATTTTGTGTGGAAGACAGAGGTAGCAAGAGAGAATGCTGTGATGATGGAAGAGTTCTGTATCTTGATACCCCCATGTATATCTTCATGAATATTATTTCTACAAATAATACCATGTGAACAAATGGCATTGAGCTATTCACCTACATTGCACCAATGTCAACATCCTGGTTCTGCTAACTACAGTTATGTAAGATGTAATTACTTATATAAACTATGTGACATGTACATGGAACTACTCTGCTATCTTTGCAACTTCCAGTTTATTGATAATAGTTTTAAAAATTGGTATTTCCTTTATTAACTTATAATGACTGTTTTCAAAAGAAAGTTAGTACTTATGTTAAAACTTTTGGGGGTTTTGTCTTTTTATGTCTTTTTACAAATGATACCTTACCCCCTTCTGAATATTTTTTATGCAGTTTAATAAACCACAGAAAACAGGTCAAAAGGAAAATATCCAACATTGTAATCAAACTCATTAAATTTTCTATATGAGGTGTCTGGTTTCTGTGTCACATTGACAAAGATTGCTTTACCCAAAATGACGATTTATTTACAAACCTATAGTTTTTAGGTTCTGCTAAAATCTACTTCCTAATCTTTTAATTTTACATTGATATTAATAACTTTGATCTTTAACTTTTATTTTTTATCTATAATTGTCAGGTGTTGGTGTCAAATTTTTCTCTAATGCCAAAACTTTTAGCCTTTTCTGTATTCTAGAACACTGAAATAACAGTATAATATTCTGTCCTTTGTAAAGTTTAAAGAAATCCTGAGAAACTACTTAAGCCAGAAGTGTTGGATTTTTGTTTGCCTGTTTTTTCAGTGTAATTCTCAGACCTCTTTCTCACTTTCTTCCACTTTCTCAGGCTGTTTCTCCTCCAGAGTTAACTTTACCTGGAATGCAGTCAATTTCATCAAGGTTTTCAAACTAATACACTAGTTTTAAGACATTGAAAAAAAAGAAAAAAAGGAACGTGGCCTGTAATAAAGTTTTTTTTTTTTTTTTTTTTTTTTACTTTATAGAGGCTTTAAAAAATATCTAAATATATGGTCAAGTTTTATAAATATTCTATCCTTGCTTGAAGTTAAATTATCTGATTTTAAGCTATATACACATGCAGGTACACCATATTCACACATACCAACATATGAGGTGCCCTTCAACAATTGTACAAATCAGATTCTCTATTTCCTTATAGTGGTGTATTTATGCTTCCTTATGTTCATTGAGAGTAAACTGATAAAATCTACCAGAAATAAATTAAAATTTCCTTACTACAGTTGTGTGTTTTTGTAAATTTCTTCCCTTTCCTGAAGTGTTTTGATGTATTTTGATATTGCATTTCAATGACAAAACACTACGGTATCTTCAGTGTAAAATTTAATCCCTATCACAAAGCAACTACAATTGTTTACCCTCACTTAGTATTTGTATGAATTCAACATGTACAGATAGTTCTTGATACTATAGCTTCCCCATTTCCTAGTGTTGTTTTAAGCTTTAAGTTATGAGGTAGATGGCAAAATTGGCTCAACTACTTGTTAAGAGTCTGTCCTAATTCCTTGGGACATGCTTTGACCAGTGCAATGTTTCAGACTGGGTTTCTGCCCTTGTTGTATCTTTTGCTTTTGGAATCCTAGCACCTTTACCTGCAAAGAAGTCTGGACTATTCTCAGGGATGAGACGCATGTGACCACCCGTTGCCCTAGCTGACAGCCTACCAACCATTAGATGCGTGAGTGAGACCATCCTAGCTCATCTAACTGCTGGGGGACACGCAGCTGAAAGCAGAAGCATGAGGGTCCAGGGAGATCAGTCAAGTTATCCAGAACAGAACAACTGAGCCTGCACATAGGATAAAGAACTAAATAAAGGATTGTTGTTTTAGATCGCTAAATTTCAGGGTGATTTGTTTCATAATAAAAGCTTATTGATATAGGTTGGTTGACAGAATTCATAGCTAAGATTTTTTTCTTCTGTGGTCTCTAACAGGTAGTATATCCTTTAAGTTCTTTTCTGTTCAGAAATGATTGCCTTTTACCCTTATTCATGGACAAAAAGTTAGATAGCTATTAAATTTTGATTACAATTTTTAACTTCAGAAATCTGCAGACATGATCTACTGTCTCTTGACACTGCACATTACTATGGAGAAACTGAATTTAGCTTAATTTTTCCCTCCTAAAGGTAACTGCTTTTTTTCTGATGGATGACCATAATATTTTTTATTTAATCTTGAATATTAATATCTATGCAATACTACCCCTCAGGGTTGATCATGCTACTTTTTCCTGGAACACAGTGTTCATCTTAGATTTGTAAATTCAATTTTTTTACATATAGAAAGTTTTATCACTTTTCCATATTTAATCCAGTCTCTAATTCAGAGATAAAAATCACACAAATTTTGTATCCTCAGTCTCTGGTCTTTGTAGTTATTTGCTTTCCTTATCTTGTCTATGTAATTTCCTCATGCATCATCTTGGTTCCACATTGTCCAGCAGTGAGCGTACTGAATAGAAAAAATTTTAGAGATATGTAATTTTTTGCCACCTGGACTCCTAAGAAAGAGATGTATCATGGGCATAATGTCTGTGCCTTGGTTTTCTCGTCTGTAAAATGTGATGATAGTAACACCTAAAATGCAAGTTTTCCAATATTTCAATGAGCCTGTAAGAGCAAGACATTCAGCAGAGTTCCTGGTAAGTACTAAGTAAACATTAGCTTTTATTAGCTTTATCAATTATCACTGGCTCATTTTTCATCATATATTATACTTTTTTTGCTTCTAACATGGCTTTCATTTTTGTAATGGCTTTCTTATCTTCAATTTCTTTCCTTAGCTCTCCAATCTTAATTTTCAATTTCTTCTGTTTTTTTCTGTTCTCTTGAACTCTTTTTCAACTTCTCTAGTATGTGTCCTTTCTCTTTCCCCCCCGCCTTAGAGTAGATGTTCTCTTTTATTTCAACATACTTTTTGAAGTCAATTTCTATTTTTTTAATGTAAACTAAATAGTCTCATGGGCACACTGTAAGCTATTCCATCTGTGGTGATCTGCTCAATCTGAAAAGAGAAATTCCAAAAAAGCAAGAAGGTCTTTGAAGCGATTTAGCATTTATTTCTCAAAAACTACAAATATAGTTTCTGCTCTAATCTGTCTTCTCTCCTTCCTTATCTCTATCAATTCTTTGTGTTAGAACTTGCAGTTGCCTAAAGTAATAATCTCATTTTACAGCAGATGCTGCTATGTGCTTCACATCACTCCACTTTCCATTTTAGCTGTAGCTCGAGTGGAGAGTCCTATTTGAGCTCAGTCTCACATCACACCATTGGTATCCAATCTAAAGCCTATGCTGTGTATCACTCTGCTTTCATTGTCACTGCTTTCTTAGGAGGCTGCTCGTCCGCCTGTAAGTGCTGCTTGGCAACATCGGGGTGGTCAGGACCCCTGAGGCAGTCTTCCGCTGGTAGAGACAGAACACTGGAGATAAATGCTTTGTCTCCTGCCCATCAACTGAACAATTCTGAGAGGCATTCTGTGCACTTTAGAGGTTCAAGTGGAATCATTGCTAACTGCTTACTGTAGCAACTTTGATAACACACCTGCACATGAGCTTTCTCTGCATCCATGTCTTATCTTTTCTGCTCTCTAGCTCGTGTTTCTTCAGTCACCTTTTAAATAATCTCTCTGTGCCAAAGCCCTTGTCTCAGGAAGAAACCCAAACTAAGATATATATACAAATATCTATACAATCTCTCTTTAAGCCCTTTCCTGCACATTGCTCTGCAATATGGAACTGAACCTCAAGTGATATCCCCAAATTTCCTGGTAGACTATTTTTGTCACAAATCTTTGTGATTTGTAATATTGCTACTTTGGTAACTCAGGATCAAATAAATTCAAATATTCAAATATATGCAGTCTGCTTAAGATTTAGAGTTATATGTGACCTTGTGTCATATAAATGAAGGGTTTTCTCCTTTTTTCAAAAAAGGTAAAAAGTTTTCATAAAAGGTAAAAAATTTACTTTGAAAAGTTTAGAAGTCGTTAATAATCGAAGCAGAATTAGATGGTCTAAATATTAACCAAAAAAGAAGCGAATTTACTCTTTGTTTCTCATTACCTTGAACTCTGTGATGAGGGAGAAGGGTTACATGAATAAACATCTACAAATAAGAATAAATCACATTATAATAGTTTCAAACTTCATTTTTACTAATTATAAGTTGAAATACAAACAAATATAGCTAGTTCCAAATTTATCTACTTTCCTTTTGAAAATGCACATGCTTTCTAGTAAGGTATGATAGGAAAAAATAGGGTGATTTAGGAGAACAAAGCATTCTTAACTAACATTCTATTTTGAGGACTAGTATCACATGTTGAATATATTTAATTTCCTGGACAGATAAATGATCTTAAATTTTTAAAACTTGATTCTATTTGGTTTACCCACTAATATTAGAATTTGCTTATCTAATGTTTATATGCATAAAAATTAGGTCACTCCAGTTCTAAATAACTTACTGATTTGACGCTGTCCATAGAAACTAGCTATTTATACAATCATGTTTAAAGCATAATTTAGTAGCATTTTCGAATGTCTTCTGTCTTGTAGACTGTGCTAATCAACAAGAAGGAGAGGTGAGGCCTTTGACCACACAGAGCTGACAGTCCAGAGAAATTATCAACATGTGAACAGACAATAGCAACCCAGAATGAGCTATACCATAATAAGAGAAAAACAGGACTTTTCTGTACCCAGGACAGCTGTCTAATCCAGACTTAGGGGTTAAGAATGTGTTCTTAGCAAACTAACACAAGAACAGAAAACCAAATACCACATATTCTCACTCATAAGTGGGTATTGAACAATGAGAACACACGGAAATAGGGAGGGGAACATCACACACTGGGGCCTGTCGGGGAACTGGGAGCATAGGGGAGAGATAGTTAATAAACATGCACCTTCTGCCCAGGTACCCCAGAACTAAAAGTATAATAAAATAAATAAATCTCTTATCAGACATTTTTAGAAGTAATAAAAACAGAAAAAAAATGTGTTCTCAAAAGAAATCTTTAGTTGCATAATAATTGAAAAAAGCTTTTCTATTATAAAGTTGGTTCCCTAAAAGAGATTTTAAAAAAACTATTTACCTGAAAATGTCTATGTGAGTTAGTTAGCTATTTTGCCTTCCTATGTCTTTAAGTAGGCAAAGCAAAAGAATGCTTTCAATATAATTGTCTTTTAAAATATTTCTTCTGAAAGTGATTTATTGGTTGTGATTAGTTCTCTGTAAACATCCTAAAAGAATAAAGTTTTAAGACTTGAAATTATTCAGGAGAAGATAACCCAAAACCCATTATTAAATGTACTTTGATAAAGGCAGAATACTCTCGCTAATCCTAATTAAAGCCTTTTATAACATTCCAAAGGACAAATAATAGAAAATGATGATCTAAGAAAGAGACATTGTGATTCCCTCAATAAATTATTCTATTTCTTTACAAGATAAATGTTCTATGAAGGTAAATCAATATTGGGAAGAAGAATTTTAGCCCACTTAACTGTACTAATACTGAATATTTATTGAATACTAACAATATATAGAAAACTCTTTTAAATTTCAAGTTAGTCATGGTTTCTGGCCAAAGATGATCTTTTAAATTCCTAACTGCATTAGGGTTCCAGCCATAATTCTTGTAATACCATGCTTCTTTTGTTAGAGATCTAAATGTTATGTATTATAAAATTGTTAAATTCCTCACAGGCAACCTTAGACAAAGCAATTACTAAGTGTCCGTGGCCCCTAAACATCAAGCATAGCAACAGGTAAAACTATTCACATAAAATTATTGAAATATAGAGAAAATTCAAAGTAATTTACTATTAAATGGTATTGGCAAGGATACAGGATAGAAAATTAATACACAAAAATCTATTTTACCTCTCTATGCTAGCAATAAAAAATTGGACATTAAAATTTTATTTTAAAATACCATGTACAATAATCACAAAAATATGGCATAGGTAAAAAACTGGCAAAATATGTATAAGAAAAATATAAATACTTGGAAAAGACAAGTAATGTTGGAGAAATAAAACTACCTGATTTCAAGCCTTCTAAAAATCCTGAAGTAGTCAAGAGAGTGTAGTTTTCTTGTAAAGATAGAAAAATAACAAGGAAACTGAAGAGTTCAGAAATACAGATACATGAAGCACTAATTTTCAACAAAGTTGTAAAGGCAAATCAGTAGAGAAAAGGCAGTTTTTCAGCTAATAGTTATGAAAAAATTGGACATCCATATGCAAAAAACAAATTTATATCTCACACCTTATAATAATGTCCTCTATAGGAATTATGTATGAAAATGTAGAGCCAACAATTACTTTTAAAATCTGTAAGAAAACATAAGAGAAACTGCTTAGTATCCTTGCCTTGGCCTGAGCAAAGAATTCTTAGATACAACACCAAAAGTGTAAATCCTAAAAGAAAAACTGATAAATTAGACTTCATCAAAATTAAAATAGGTACTCTTTGAAAGACATTAAAAGGAAAAGACAACCTACAAAACATTTGCAAATCATAACTGATAAAATAATTACATATTTTAAAAATCATACTTTTTATATATGTACAGTTTAGTAATAATATTTGAAACATTTATTGAAATATTTCTACTTCTTTAGGTAAACAATATTCTATAATGTCATTGTGTTTTCTAGGATAGACAGTTCCTATTATTTTCCAGAATAAAATAGAAAGTATCTTGCAAAATTCATTCTAAGAAACTTTCTGGTAGTCTTCTGGAGTTTAAGAAACTTTTACCAACAGGAATGAAAATGTGTATTGCCCTTGAGTCTCTTCAGAGTCACATTTACCCTTGAATGAGCATGAACTTGGGAATAATGACACACAATAATGACACACAATTTTTAAGCAGGTTCCAGACCTGTTTTTCTTAATTCGTTTTCTTCACTCAATTTTACCCCACATGTCCTTGAGTAAAAATAATTTCCACATATTCAACCTTTCTCTTATCAATACTACTTTTTAAAGATTATTTTTTTCTAGTGGGCAATGAACAGAGAATTTTAGTACTAAATGTGTACACTTACCTTGTGTCAGCAAGGACATTATACGATAGCAAACAAAGCAAAGCCTGTATACTTCTAACCCATCACCTTACCTGAACTCCTGCACTAGTAATGATGAAAAACATAATTTTACACTGAAAACTCTCCTTCAGCCAACCAGGAGTAATAATATGTCCATTGAGCACCAGTGAATTATGGAGCCAATGTAATTGCATTTAAATCATGAACACATTTGCAAATCTAATAAAACCAAACAACGAATCATGCAACGAAACTGGGAGCCAAACGAGGTGGGAATCAGTTTTCAGTGTACATTGATAGAGTAATGAAGGAAAAAATCCCAACGTGAGTGTAAGGTTTATTGACATGAGGCCCAATATATACTAAACCTATTTCAATAATTTGGAGGATGGGGAGAGTGAGGGGGAGAGGGGCAGGGGCAAGGAAAGAAGGTTTTGCTTTTTGAAATGAAAATGATTGGGCCATTTCATGTGCTTAACATGACACCTAAACTCCAAAAGCATTTACCCAATATGACTTGTAATACATTTGTAATACCAGAATTGTCTCCCAGCCTCTGTATCTAAAAATGAGAGCCCAGGAAAAAAAAAAAAAAAAAAAAAAAAATCGAGAAAGGGAAGTTTGATGAGTTTAGTTATCTGAACACAGTTAAACTTCCATTTAAAATGAAAATAGGCCAGGCATGGTAGCTTACACCTATAATACCAGCACTTTGGGAGGCCAAGGCAGGCAGATCACTTGAGGTCAGAAGATGGAGACCATCTTGGCCAACATGGTGAAACCCTATCTCTACTAAAAATACATAAATAAGCTGGGGATAGTGGTGTGTGCCTGTAATCCCAGCTACTCAGGAGGCTGAGGCAGGAGAAACGTTTGAACCGGGGAAGTCAGAGGTTGCAGTGAGCTGAGATCATACCACTGCACTCCAGCCTTGTGACAGAGTAAAACTCCATCTAAAATAAAGTAAAATAAAATAAAAATAGCAGTAGCCACTATGCCTTCTATCATAAAAAATAAAAATACAACAGACTTGTGTTACGCTTTTAATTTTTCAAAGTGTATGAGGTTTTCCGAGGCGGGTGGATCACGAGGTCAAGAGATCGAGACCATCCTGGTCAACATGGTGAAACCCCGTCTCTACTAAAAATACAAAAAAAAAAATTAGCTAGGCGTGGTGGCATGCGCCTGTAGTCCCAGCTACTCGGGAGGCTGAGGCAGGAGAATTGCTTGAACCCGGGCGGCGGAGGTTGCAGTGAGCCGAGGTCACGCCACTGCACTCCAGCCTGGCGCCCGGTGACAGAGTGAGACTCTGTCCCAAAAAAAAAAAAAAAAAAAAAAAAAAGTGTATGAGGTTTTACGTACATACATTATTAAATGTATCAAGACACTGTCTAATTTATTTTAAGTGGCAAGGCATTTTTAGCACTAGGCCAAAGGGTTAATATCATCTCAAAAAAAGTCATAATAACTTCCCAAAGCAACAGGTTCAACACTATTCCTATCAAGCTGCCAACACCATTTTTCACAGAACTAGAAAAATTTTAATATTTATATGAAACTATGAGCCCAAATAGCCAAAGCAATACTAAGCAAAAAGAACAAAGCCAGAGGCAACACATTACTTGACTTCAAAGTGTGTAATAGGTCTGCTGTAACCAAAACAGCATGATGCTGGTACAAAAACAGATGAATAGATCAATGGAACAGAATAGAAAACTCAGAAATAAAGCTGCACACCTATACCCATCTCATCTTGAGACAGTTGACAAAAATAAACAATAAAGAAGGAACTCCCTATTCAATAAATGGTGCTGGGATAATCAACTCGCCAGAGGCAGAATAATAAAACTGGACTTGTACTTTTTACCACATACAAAACTAACTGAGTATCGATTCAAGATTTAAGTATGAGACCTCAGACTATACTAATCCTACAAGAAAACCTAGAAAACACCATTCTGGACATCGGCCTTGGGAAAGAATTTATGACTAAGTCCTCAAAAGCAATTTCAGCAAAAAACAAAACTTTACAAGTGGGACCTAATTAAACTAGAGAGCTTCTGCACAGCAAAAGCAACTATCAACAGAGTAAACAGACAACTTACAGAATGAGAAAAAAATATTCACAAACTTTCTATTAAAAAGGCCTAATATCCAAAATCTTTTAGGAACTTAAACTATTGAACAAGCAAAGAACAACCCATGAAGAAATAGGTAAAATACATGAGCAAAGTCTTCTCAAAAAACGACATACAAGCAGCTAATAAACATGAAAAAATCCTCATCACTGATCATTAGAGAAATGCAAATCAAAACCACAATGAGATGCCATCTCACACCAGTTGGGATGGCTATTAAAAAGTCGGAAAACAACAGATGCTGGTGAGGCTGCAGAGAAAAGGGAACACTTACAATTATTAGTGGGAATGTAAATTAGTTTAGCTACTGTGGAAAGCAGTTTGGATATTTCTCAAAGAACATAAAACAGAACTACTATTTGACTGAGCAATTCCATTACTGGGTATATATCCAAAAGAAAAGAAATCATTCTACCCAAAAGACACCCACACACTTAGGTTCATCACAGCACTATTCACAATAGCAAAGACATAGAGTCAACCTAGGTGCTCACCAACAGTGGACTGTATAAAGAGAATGTGATATATATACATTCATGGAATACTATGCAGGCATAAAAAGAATGAAATCATCTTTGCAGCAGCATGGATGTTGCTGGAAGCCATTATTCTAAGCAAATTAACACAGAAACAGAAAACTAAATACCACATTCTCACTTACAAGAGGAACTTAAACAATGAGTGCTCATGGACAAAATGATGGCAATAATAGACACTGGGGACCACTGGATTTGGAGGAAGAGAAGGGGACAAGGATTATGGGACAACTAACTATTGGGCACTGTGCTTAGTACCTGAGTTATGGGATCAATCATACTCAAAATCTCAGTATCATGCAATATGCCCAGGTAATAAATCTACACATGTACTATTTGAATCTAAAATAAAAATGAAAAATTTTAAAGAGAAACAGAAAAGCCATAACTCATATATAATTTTCTTGTGTTTCATTCAAAGAAACCGTAATAAACGAGACATCATATGTACAGGAGGAATTTTTAAATTAATGGTTTAACAGGAAAACATAATTAAATCCCAAACAAAAATGACTGAAAATAATTTAGCAGCTTTCTTAATATACAGAAAGTTGAATTGCCCATTCCATTTAATTAACCATAGTCCACATTGTAAAAATAAGTGAACCCAATGTAATTACAGTCTATGTGATAAGCACAACTTCTGTTCATTCTTAGCTTATGTCATACTTTCCCATGGAGATAATCTCAAAGATGCTTAAATCATTCTATTTATTGATGAATACAAAGATACTCTGTATCAAAATGGCATTTAATTGAAACGCTCATTTGTAGATATAACCAAAAACAAGCAAGAGCTTTCTGATCTCAGTTTTTAATTTATACAAAATAAGACTCATGGTGTCCAAGTAACAATATGGAATGCAAATTTCTGCATTTGGGTGCTTAGGAACACTATCCAAGAAGAGAATTAGTGTGGAAAAGAATAGAAAAACATGTTAACTCATATGAAAAACATTATGGAATTTAAAACTTAAAAATTATGAGTAATAAATCCTGTATTTGTTGTACACACTAATATTTCAAGCTCATCTGTTTTAAATTACCTAAAAAATATTTTACTGCATGTGACACTAGATTATAAAATATTAGCATCTTAAGGACTTCAGGTACTATTTCTAAATCAAGATATTCTTCAAAGTCCTGTCTTTAACCCCTCCATAGGATCTCTACTGCCTACAAGTTCAGTCCAAATGCCCTTCATCCGAAGTCTTTCACATTTGTAGCCAATGCTTAGCAGTGTCTCCCCGTTTCCGTGCTAGCCTATGACTCAATCCTGCAAGAACACTTGTTCATTGTTCCCCAAATAATCACAAATTTTTGCGTTTCCTTATTTCTTCTCCACTTGAGAGTCCTTTTCTTTCTACTAAGTTGTAACATCACCTCTGCAAAGAAGGTGGCCCTGAGCTTCACCAGCGGAGGTCGTTGTTTCTTCTCTGCTTATAGTGTAGTGAAAATAACAGAGAATTTAGAGTTCAATATTAATTCAAAAGTGTTAGCCTCTACCACTGACCACTGGTTTCTGAGTAGCTTACCAAATCCTGTTAAGCAGAGTTTCCTCATTTTTAAAGTACTGCATTTCGGTAATCGCCTTATATAATAAGAGGGACAAATACCATGATGCACATACAGCTTGTAGACCAGAATCTAGCACATAATAGATGACAGTGAATGATAACTGTCAACATTAGTATTTTATACAACTCTATGTAAGATTCCATTGCCATCATTTAGTGTATGTCTATCCTCCACACTAGGCCATCAGAGAGAGGAACTGATCATATTTACTCCTTGAATTCTTGGTGCCTGGCAAAGAGCAGTTACTGACTGAAGAATGAATGAATGGACAAATGGATGAATGTAAATCATACAGCACAGCACATTATTTTATAACTGAAGAAACCCAGGCCCAGATAATTTAAATGATTTGGTGTAGGTCACACTTCTAGTTAATGAAAACTAATAAAACACAGGTAGAGAAGATTTAGTTATCAGGAATTTTTCTCTTTGGGAATCTCATCTCCTCCTCTCAATGCTATTTGGATGCGGCTGTAAATTAGGTGGGTCTGTGTCCCTCTATCTGTCTGGGAGCAATGTGACTCAGGCAGAACAGTCAGGGCACCGCACTCCACCTCCAGGTCGAGTGATTGGTAAAAGTGTGGATTTGTTGCTCAAGAAAGGCCAGGAGAATTATTTAAAAGTTACTACTCTCCTGATAGTGATTCTGCTCTAAGATCAAAAGTTAGCTAAAAGATAAAGTGAAGAGGGAACGGGGAAGAGAATAAATGTTGACATTGGTAGCAACTGTCTGCAGCTGAAGCTCTTTGCACTTCAGTTTGTTTAACCTGTACAGGCTGGGTTGCTAGTATTTGCAATGGTAAGACTATGAATACATTTTTTGCTAATTTCTAGACCCATGTTCTTCCTGTACACCCTAATGTCTGCTAAATAACTACCAAACAGCATAAAACGCCCAGACAAGTAAGTAGCAGTACATTAAACCAACTGCTTCATTTCCAGTGGCATATCTGACATGTTTAACCTGAATTTCCCCCAGTTATTACGGACCAAAACTTGAATAAAATGTCTTTTCTAATACTTGCTACTCACAAACGTTATCCCTTATCCTTCACAGAAACCATACTTTTAATTAGTAGATTGTAACATCAGTCAATAGTGTTTTGTATGTAATGCCTACGTGAAAGCACTTAACCCTGAGCTATCACCAACTCCGCAATAGTTAAAAACACCTGTGTTTCAGACAGCAGCATCAGCACGATCCCTTCCCTACACCCATTTTCTTGGAAACATTAACACAAAACAAATTTTCAAAACGGAAATGTAAAAAATTTTTCAACAGAGTAGTATATTAAACCAGTTTACTGTGTTAAAGACAAATTTTTAAGATCCAAATCTAAAACATTTAGTTTTATAATTTTTTAATAAATAGATCAATTATAAGTCTTTGACATAAACATAGTTTACAGTCCCACTGACATACAACATAGGCTGGAATGTAATAAATAAATGCCTTTTATAAACAAGGCTGTTAGGTCTGTCATTAAGAGTTGAAAACTGAAACTGTTAAGTCCTCTGAGAATCCTACTATTTTATTGTTCTACAAATCCTAGAATTACCTTGTTAAATAATTCTCTTTAATATTCTTTGAGGTTAGAAAATATATAGAACCCAATACATAAAAAATCGGAACATTTAGGCCAGTTTCCTCAGAACTTTCCAAACCTACATTTTTATTAACTGTACTTTCAAAAACTAAATGTTGCATTACTATTTGAAAAACCTTAAAATATTTTCAAATAATTTGAAACTAAATATTTGAAAATATTAATCAGATATTTATTTACATTTGAAAAATCTGTGATGGCATGCTAATTAAACTCATTCTTTACCTTTCTAAAAAACAATTTTATTTTAAATGCCCTATTCCAGAGAGAATACTTCTGGTTCCTCAGTTATTATTCCTAATTTTAATTGAGAACTAGACAATCACGTCCTCTTTAAATAGCTCTACCTTTCTTAAGTTACTCTAAAATCTAGTTAGTGAGGAAATATCTAAAGCATTAGTTGCTTTGTTTCTCTCTTCTCTATAGTTCTACAGCTCACGACCCTTATGCAGCACTCATAACCTCAGTACAGAGTCGTCACAGCAAAACCAGAGGATGAGAGTCAAATAATTGGCTCTCAATTTAATTTGTCAAAGCCTAGGTATGAGACAAATATAACTAAAAGAATACTTTCTCGTATTAGTCCGTTTTCCCACTGCTATACAGAACTGTCTGAGATTGGATAGTTTATAACGGAAAGAGGATTAGCTCACAGTCTAGCATGGCTGGGGCGGCCCCAGGAAACTTACCATAACGGCAGAGAGAGAAAGCAGGAAACCTTCCTCGCAAGCCAGCAAGAAGGAGAAGTGTAAGCGAAGGGGGAAGGGTCACTTATGAAAGAATCAGATCTCATGAGAATTCACTCACTATCGCGAGAAGAGCATGGGTGAAACCACGCCCATGATTCCATTACCTCCACCTGGTCTCTTTTTTGACCAATGGGGATTGTGGGGATGACAATTCAAGATTAGATTTGGGTGGGGGACACGAAGCCTAACCTTATCCTTGTTATACACATGTTTTTCTATTCAAGAGATATAAAGTTTTTCTACTAAGTGTTGAGAAGGGAAACCACAAAATTAGATGTGGATGTCCATCTCTAAAGGAGGGAATCTATACCCTGCTCCTCTCCTAAGTCAAACATCTGGTATAGTAGGTTAGAGAAATTTAGAGCTAAAAACAATAGACCCCCAAAGAAGTCTGGAGTTTTGAAAGCACAGAGAACAATTTTTTTCTCCAAGAAAGAGCTAGGAATTTTTCTGCATCCAGAATGCTGAGAAACAATGATTTGGAAATGCCTGCATAAGGATTCCAGGAATTCGCTCCTAAAGGCGGCCTCACAGAGAAGGTACCCCAGAGGTGGTGAGGACAGAGGAACACAGCAGCAGATACCAGCATGGGCCAATAACTGGAAAATAGGGAGAAAATACAACAGAGGCCAGTGTGATAAGGCTACTGATCAGAGAGAGATGGGGGAGTAGATGATGTAGCAATGGGTTTGCAACTTGGACTGACTGCCTCTGAGTCCTTGTATCATCTTCTGACCTCCCTCCCTCCTGACACCTTAACACCACATTAGCCTATTAGAACTTGCATGCAAACTCAGAGAAAAGAAAATGTTAGTTATCCATTGCTGTATAGGAAATTACCACGAATTTAGGGAGCTTAAGATATCACCAATTAGCTCACAGTTCTGTGAGTCAGAAGTGACGACGTTGAATTCTCTGCTCAAGGTGTCACAAGACTAAAATTAAGGTGCCTTCAAGGCTGACTTCTTGTCTGGAAGCTCAAGAAAAATCTGCTTCCAAGCTCACTGAGGTCATTGGCAGAACTCATCTCCTTGTGCTATAGGACTTAGGCCCTTTCTCCTGGCTGGCTGTTAGCCAAGAACTGCTCTCACTCATAGACACTGCCTACATTCTTTGCTGCATGGAGCCTTCTACCCTCAATGCAATCCGTGAAAAAAAAAAATCTCCCTCCCAGCAAATCCCTCCCTAGCTTCACATCTCCATGACTTCTCTGTCTCTTCAGACTCAGATTTAAAGGGCTTGTGTAATTAAGTTAGATTTGCCCAGATGGTCTCCCTTTCTTAAAGTAAACCTTAATTATATCTTCAAAACCCATTCACAGCAGTACCTCATGAGTGCTTGACTGATTAACTGGAAGAAGGTGTGTGAACTCCAGAGGCCAGCAATCTTGGGAGCTATTTTAGAATTCGGCCTACCACAGAGATGGAGAGAACTGGCCTAGGAAATCTGGAATTGACTTATAAAACCCCAATTAAATGTGTTTATGTTGAGGTATTGTTTATATCCCAAAATTTCTTTCACCCAAATCTGCAGCTATCTAATTTTAGTCATTTTATTTATTTATTTATTTTCAGTTCATGCCTATGGCTGTTAAATTGTAGGCCAGGACAGCAGGAATTGCCCAAGTATATACATTAGAGTCAGAGGGGAGCTAGGATATTAGTTTTCTCTTTCTGATCAACTTTTTTACCACCTGATTGATGGAACCCAGGTGAGACCTAAGCCTCAAGGGCAGAAACACACCTTGGGAAAATTCAAAGCAGCAGCAGGGTCCTTAACATTCTTCAGAAGCTAAGATGGGAAAAGAAAGACTAGAGGGTGCTTTGAAGAGTACTCTTGAATTCCACTTCCTGTAAGAGCACTCTGATCCTTGTAGACCAAAAGGGTTTCCCTGTGAACTTGCTGCTGTGAAATAACCATCCATCTTGACTGGTGGCTGAGAACCAGTTTCTTGAGAATTATGATTTCCCCATAACGCAACACAGGAAAACGCTGAAGACTTCTCTACACTGAGATTATACTTTACTCAGAAACACACACATGTGATTAATTTATACAAAAGCAGGTTTTTTAAACATTAAAGTGCTCAGTTACAAATATAATTCTCCTGGTGTAGGACTTTAGTTTTTACCTTACAAAACAAAAATTTTAAATCAGATTTTCAATACTGTCTTTACTCGGCTTTAGTTATGCCCAATTATTGCTTACAATTATGCTGGCTCTAGCCATGATGCCAAGAGCTCTTTCCACAAACCAAAATAGACAGTCTCCTTTAGGAATAAAGGGAGACTGAATAAGCTGAAGCAAGACACTCTTCAATCAGCGTCAGGAGCACCAAGCAACTTCTAAATTTATTCAATTCGTACTTTGTTTTTAAAGAAGACTGAGCTATTTATTTCTATCCTGTGGGCAAACTCAGAATATAATGGACAAAATGTCAGGAAGAATGAAGAAAAATGATGATATCCCCCAGCAGAGTAAATATACCTTTTGCAAAAATAAAGTTACCCAAGTCACCCTAAGCCCCAAGTGATCAGCTGCTGTGAGATATAGGAATAAGCTGAAATCATTGAGCAAAGAACTTTGGGTAAATGAGGACTTATATTTAGAATAAAGCAGCATCAGTGAAGACTGATATAATCTTTCAAGAACAGAGGCTCTAGTCTCAAATCCCTAGATGTTATTTCAGTTTTCTTAAACGTATTTTGTAACTTTGGATCACATTCTACTCTTGGGGATCTCAGAGACTCCTTATTAATAACGTGTTTTGAACTATAATATAGAGAGACAAATGGCTTTCTCAATATGCATATGGAGGAACATTTGGAATTTCTGAACTGCTACTTTCACAGCTGCCAGAGAATGCAGTTTTATTGGAGGATGAAGCCCTGTATTTAGCAATTTATGCACAGCCATTTTAAAAAATATATTTGATAATAATCATTGAACAATACATGAATACTGACTTTCCTAAGTCATACTTACCAGATTCTACCCAAAAGAACTCCTCGTTGTCCCAAAATTTATTTTAGCCATTGCTAACGGGTCCCTGCTCAACTTTTCCATCAAAAATCCTATATAAATCTGAGTCCAAATGAGTCCCCTCTTTTCTCAATTCTTTTAACAGGTTTTATCTGCACTATTCAAATTGATATGCTCCTGCTTTCTCCACAAAGCCTGGAGCTCTCTTTTGGTAAGTCCCTGCAGTAAATTGAATAATAGTCAACCAAAGATATCAGATTCTAATCCCTAGAACTTGTAAATGTTACCTTATTTGGATAAAGGGTCTTTGCAGATGTAATTCAGTTAGAGATCTTGAGATGAGGAGATTGCCTTGGATTATCCAGGAGAACCCTAAATGCAATAACAAATGTCTTAAAAGAGAAGCAAGAGCAGCCAACACAGACAGACACATACACACACACAGGGAAAGGCGACGTGGAAATAGAATCTCCCCTAGAACCTTTGGACTGAAAGAACCCCTGCCAACTATGATTTCAGACTTCTGGCATTCAGAACTGTGAGAATAAATCTCTGTTGTTTTAAGCCACCAGTTTGGAGCGATTTTGTTACAGCAGCCACAGGAAACTAATATAGTCCACCAAATAAGTCTAATCAACCCACTGCTCCTCACAGAGGGATTGTACAATAATTCAGTATATAGCTAAGCTCAGCCTGTCTTGACGAGACACGTGGACTTTTGTAGCTTCATAATTGCACATGGCGAGACATGTTAAAATTTGATTTTTCCCAATTGTAAGAAAAACATAATTGTCTCTTTGCAAGGTTATTCAAGTTCTGCTATTTCTAAGTAAAAGAGCTTTTTTGTTCATGATTTTTTAAAGTAAAACATACATGGGTTCCCATGGGTTCCAATCCCAGCCCTATCACTTGCTAGCTTGTCTAGAATAGGCAATTTTCATTTAACCTCTTTAAGCTTCAATTTTCTCAGCTATAAAAATGTGATACCTTTATAGGATTGCTGAGTGAATGCAATAATTTATGTTTAGTACAGTGACTAGTACATGGTAAATGCTCAGTGAATTACAGCTGTATTCATTATTGAGATTCCCATAGTTCACTTGTTAAACTAAAGGCCTCTTATAAATGAGGCACTATTCTAAGAGCTGAGATTACAAATCTAGAGAAATAGACTAAATCTCCATAGTCATGGAATTTACATAATATAATTTCAATTTCTAGTCAGTGTATTTTTTGTTTTTAATTCTTAAGATGAGTCATTGATTTCTCTATTTGTTTTCTCTCTTCTTTAATAAGATTTTTGGCTATGGAGTACCCTTTGCATTCAGCTCTTTCTAGATTTCACATTTATGAATTAGTTTCCTTTGTATTGCTTTTGCATGGTTTACAGCTTTTTTTTTTGAGCTTCCTCATTGCTACAAGGGTTATTTACGCTTGTGTTTTCTAATGTTAAAGTATTTTGATCAAGTTATAATTAATTACTTCAATCGTATTGACTTATTAGTAGAGAATAAAATGGTAAAATTGCCCATTAAAAAAAAGGAATGGTTTTCTTCATAGCCAAGTGCATTTCATACTGCTTTATTACTATTGTATCTTGTTTAAAAATATGTTTCTGGGGCCAGGTGCAGTGGCTCATGCCTGTAATCCCAGCACTTTGGAAGGCCGAGGCAGGTGGATCACCTGAGGTTAGGAGTTTGAGACCAGCCTAGCCAACATGGTGAAACTCCATCTCTACTAAAAATACAAAAAATTAGCCAGGTGTGGTGGCAGGTACAGGTACCTTTAATCCCAGCTACTTGGGAGACTGAGGCAGGAGAATTGCTTGAACCTGAGTGTCAGAGGTTGTAGTGAGCCTGGATCACGCTATTGCACTCCAGCCTGGGCAACAGAGCAAGACTCTATCTAAAAAAATTTTAAAAATTTTGGTATTATTTATTTTTATTTTGCATCTTGTTTACTGCTCTTAATCTTGTCAATAATATTGCCACCCCTGCTTCCTACTGTATATCTGTCAGGGCTTCTTTATTGTTAATCTTTCTTCAAAATTTTTGTAGTTGGTTTCTTGTAAATAGCATACTGCCAGGTTTTGTTTGAACGCTACATAGGAGCCTGACTTTTATTGAAATCAGTCCTTTCATATTTGCAATACACTTCACTTTATTTCTTCCATCATTTTATGTGTGTTTTTGTTTTGTTTTGTTTTTGAGATGGAGTCTTACTCTGTCACCAGGCTGTAGTGCAGTGGTGCAATCTTGGATCATTACAACCTCCATCTCCGGGGTTCAAGTGATTCTCCTGCCTCAGCCTCCCAAGTAGCTGGGATTACAAGTGTGCACCACTATGCCCAGCTAATTTTGGTATTTTTAGTGGGAAGGGGGAATTGCCATGTTGTCCAGGCTAGTCTTGAACTCCAGACCTCAAGTGATCCATCCACCTCAGCCTCCCAAAGTGCTGGGATTACAGGCACTACTGTACCCAGCCGTTAATTCTTCATTTAACATTATTGTTTGCTCTATGTATTTATTTCTTAATGTTTTCATTACTTTTCAAAACATATTCTTACATTCTTCTCTTGTTCATTTAAAATTTTAATTGTACTTTTTCATGCTAATATCACCTTCCATATTAGTTAAGGTAATGCTAGCTGCTATAAAAAACTTTAATTCAGTAGTTTAATATACAATAATTTATTCCTAACTCACAGTAACAGTCCAATGTGGTTCTAGGTAGTAGAGTTTTGCTCTGCTTAAAAATTTTAGAACCCATAATGACAGATACTCTACAGCTAACTCCACCTTCAACTGGATGTGAACATCCAGCTGGCAGACAGGGACAAAATATGAAGGATCATGCCTGGCAGTGGTACCCAGTTTAGTCACATGCTGAAGCTTTGAAGCTGACTCTAGCCATGTATTAAGCATGTACTAGACATAGTCAGACACACGTAACTCTCCTTTTACATAACAAAATATCAATTATATACACCACCAGGTTTTTCATATTTCTATCATGAAGATACCAACACCAAGATGTAATGAAAATGAATTTGCAATACTATCTGATGTTCAAATGTACATTCAGGAGGAAAAATGCAATGAAAATGTATAAATATGCTAGTTATCTTACCTGCTTTTGTAATATATGTAATTTTATTCTCTGAAAGTAATTTAAAGTGTTATTCCAAATGTTTCCCAATTTGGCTCTCCAAAATGCTCATGCCACCCAGAGATTAGTGATTTACTCTGATTAGTTCTGACTGTTTCTTCATGCACTGCGTATGCCATGAAGCAGGGAGAAGGCTAGAAGGCTTGAACAGTTCCAACACCAGGGATGAGCATTCATACAGCATTGTTTTATGTCATCCTAAAATACCATTAAAATATTCCATTAGATCCTTTCTAAAAAGTGTTTGTAATTAATATATAATAAATTTATTAAGACTGACTTTCCTTGAAGGTATTTACAAATAATATGCGTTATCTGGGGAAAAGGAAATCACTGAGGATGAGAACTAAGAGCTCCTGAAAAGGTGCAATACTCCAGAATCACCAAATTTCTTCATGATTCATTTCACTTCACAGTCTCTGGAAGGAGAAAAGCCTGGAATTAGCAAACTCACATCATTCAATTTGGTGACCCACCAGTGAACAGGATCATAATTCTGTAGCAGCTCAGCGATGGTTAAGGACTAGGCTGGGGATTAGGTTACAAAGGTTAATTAAAGCACCCAAAGAAGGATTCAGAGGACAATTAGAATGCATCACAAAGCATCAGCACTTCCTTGGGCTTTATGAGATATTTTGTACAGCTGGTCTTTGCTAAATGGGGAGCTAGTTTTATGTCACCATAAATTACATTTAATTGCAGTTTTTGTTACATAATTTACTGCATCTTTGTCTTCTTAAAATTTCTAATTTAGCTCTACTTTTCGAAAGCTTTACTTCCTCTGTACTTTTTTCTTTCATCCGCACTGTCTGTCCATTCTTTTTCCCACTGCAGTCATATTGTCTGAGTAGTGGAGGTTTGATCATTTATAGCCCAAGTTCTATGTTCCTCACCAGGAGTCTACTTCAACTTGTGTCTGTCTCGCTTCTAAATCTAAGTTCATTGATGAGACGGTTGGTCTATCCCACATTAAGATGTACCAAGACTTCTAAAACAAGTCCTCATCCTTTAAAACCTGCTATTTTTATAAATACTTTGCCATCTTACCTCAGTACAGCTCCCTTTTGTGTAAAATAGAATACCAGGCAGGTTTATCCTGAGCCCCACCTATAAAATTGACTACTAGATGTCCTGGAAGAAACTCATGACAGCGCTTCATCAGAACTGTTTCATGGCTGAATCAAAGCTGCCGTGTCATTGTTACCTCTAGAAGATATCAAATTTTATCTGAATATTATGCAAGCAAATATTAGTATCTGGTATTAAACAGGTAATATATTAAGCATGTTTTGTTGTTTCAACATTTTCTAATAACCTGAATTAGATTAGAATAATATCATATATCTTATACAGAGAAATCCAAACATACAAAACACATTTATGTTTTTTCTCTCACCTAAGTGAATCTAAACTAGGTTATAGTGCATACAGGGGTGTGTGTGTGTGTGTGAACCCAATAAAATAATCATACTTATATATATCTTGAAATCTGAATTATTCACGAGAGTTCGTTAAACAATCTTTCCAAATCAGCAGAGGTATGAATCATCTCCTTACTCAGCTGCATTTTTTTCTGTAGGTTGAGAGACACAAAGCCATGATCAAAATGATAGCCTGATCCTAGGCAGGCACCTATATGCATGCATACATGCACACACAATACCCATGTGTGATCATTTATAAAACAGAGATAATAATGGGAGCTCACAAGGCTATTATGAAGATAAATGTAGATTTCAATCTATGCCTAGTGTCTGACACATACATTCGCAGTAAAAGTTTACCGTTATTTTAATAATACTGATTACTGTTGTTCTTTGAACAATGTTTTTCTTATGGCTTTTATTATTCTAACATAGGTCACAGTTTGGGGCATCACGTTGTATCTTGTCTCCTTTCATTAAGCAAGATGCCCCTATTAGCTATCTTAAATTAAATGTAAAATTGATCTTTAAAATATCTGATGCACAAATTGAAGGATAGAAATGAATCCCTTTCCCTGAATTCTCATTTTTGCTTTGGAAAACATCTTTAATATTTAGCATCTATCCTTTCTAAGGAATAAAATGGACAGAAATGAAGTGACATGGCACAAAGATACAGAAAAGAAGAACTGGAAAGATTGCTTAATGAGCACTTTGGTCTTCTAGTCCAAGAACTATTAATTTTTAATATTTTCATATATCAATGTTTCCAAAAAGAACTACTTATGGATGTTTGCATTAATAATGCATCCCATAAAAGCTGCATCAAAATATACTAATTATACAATTATTTCCTTTCTGTTTGACTTGTTTTAGCATTCTTGTAATTGCCACAAATCAACTTCAAATTATATCATCAGAATTCTATAGACACGGCACAAATCAAAGAATGTATTTGATTCATCCTAAAATTTAATTAGAAAAGTGTATCTGTGACCTTTCTGTTGGAGAGCATTGAATGTTTTTCTTAACAAATGTCCCCAGGCAAGAAATAATTATCATAAAATGTGAGAAAGGTACACTAAGGTACAGAGCAATGAGGTTATTTATCAGCTAATAGGGTATCTCACTGTTTGATATCATGCAAATTTTTTATCATTATGGAAATTTAATTTGCACCTCTGATTCCTTTGTGCTTTCCTTAAACCCAGTTCAGCTGTTAAGAGTACCTTTTATCTCAATAATTGTAGCTCTGATTTGTTCCTCTTTTTTAGACAGTCAAAATAATCAAGAAGATATCTGCCATTTAATGTTTTGGAGAACACACAGCAGTTCAAGGTTTTCTTAGTACTCAAAGGCAATTTAATTGTGCTTTCAACTGTGGTCACAGTAATTTGCAGGCACTTGGCTTGGTACTCAGCGTGGGTGCATTCTGAGAAGACATTCTAATTCTTCACTCTAATTGTCTGGCCATTCTTTCAGTTTAATAGTACATGCAAATTATCACCTTATTCTTCAGCCAAACCATAAAACCAAGAACGAGCAGATCTGTTAATTGGAGTTTAATTTAGGATCTAGGCCAGATTTCTATTAGGGTAATTCCCTGGATTGGGCTATAATTTCAGTGAAACATTTTGTTTTCATTCATTTTCTGACTTAAAACTATTGAACAATATTGCCTTATACCTTCCCCTACATCCCTACTACAAAGATGTAGAGATATCTAAATTCCTAAATTAAGTTAAAATCATTCAACAACTAAGATGCCAAAACTTGTAACCTCACAAAATAATATTAAAAGTTTTGGATAGTATCTTAAAGAAAAACATAGTGAAACAGACAAGCTTTGAAAAGCCTTGGTGTTGTCAAGCTGAAGGCCACAGGTAGGGGTAACCTCTCAACTGAAGCCCTCGGGTAGAGGGCAGCCACAGACCATCCTAGTCATCACAGCCCCTTTGCCTGACCACTTGGGCTGTTGAAAATGTCATTCTGAATTCAGTTTGATCTCACACATCAGGAATGTCATGCATGTCCAAAACTTGTCAATCTAATCTTGGAGACATAAGTAAAAGCAGATGGATTCAATTCAACAACTATGTATGAAGTGACTACATGCTGAGTCAGTTTTAAGGGAAGTTGACAATATAAAAATAATCAAAGCATAGTTTGCATTCCCTAATCTAGTAAGAAGTTTGGCACTTACAAAAGCTGTGCATAACAGAAGGCAAGGAAAGCTGGTAAATTCTATAAGAAGGGCACAAAATGGAAAAGGAAGCCAGAGAAAGAAGGTAATTCTATTAAGGACATGAATAGTAGAGACCTTCAGATGATTCTGAGTTTAGTCCAGTGTCCTCCTAAAGGCATAGCCTTGATGGTTCTATACAAGTGACACTTGTAAAGTCCACACAAGGTTAAGATGAAAAGACAGAATTCTTATTTTGGTCTTGCACACATTGTGCTTCATGCCTCTGTGAATTGTTTTCATGAATAAATATTCAAACAATGAAGCAATGGCCTATCAGAAGATTTATTAAAAACTTAGTTTAACTAGCTTCACTTAGTAATGGTAAATAATTCATAGTTATATAATTATTTCATTTCTTTCTTGTTTTTTTTGAGACACAGTCTCGCTCTGTCACCCAGGCTGGGGTGCTGTGGTGCGACCTTGGCTCACTGCAACCTCCACCTCCCAGGGTCAAGGAATTCTCTGCCTCAGCCTCCCAAGTAGCTGGGATTACAGATGCCTGCCACCATGCCTGGATATTTTTGTATTTTTAGTAGAGACAGGGTTTCACCATCTTGGCCAGGCTGGTCTTGAACACCTGACCTCGTGATCCACTTGCCTTGGCCTCCCAAAGTGCTGGAATTACAGGTGTGAGCCACCGCACTTGGCCCATTACTTTCTACTTATTCACAGTATTATACACCATTTAAAATAATCCAGGTATCTGATTATTTGAGGGTGAAACATATATTGGGGTTTTTACTTTAAATTTCCTAAATTATGAAGAGGGAAACAGACACTCAAGGAGTTTAAGTGATTCTCCAAATGTCACAAGTAGTTAAAATGGGTAGTGGTAACAAGTAACTTTTTAATTTGTTTATATATGGAGACTTTTATATTTGATGATCAATATTTCTGAAAATTCAGTATCCAGCTAGCAATTATTTAAGAATGCATCTTTATGTAGTTACAGAGTTTAGGTATAGAACACTTTAAATATTTTAGTTTAGAGCTTTTTTTAAAAAAAGATTTGTGGTTTTGTTAAAAGGACTTTATTGCATAGCAGTACTCTGTATAGTTTAGTTTACAGAGGCATAAGGACATAAAATAATGATTGCTCACTCTCTTTCAATCCCAAACTGGAGGCATTACAGGTACATCTTGAGGGTCTTCAGAATGTTCCTCTATGGAATAACTTTGACAAGTTGAAAGAGGTTTATGAAAACCAAAGAAGAGGATGAGAAGAGAGTTAAATATGCCCAAGTAATTATTATGGAAATGGATAAAATAAAAAAGGAACTAAAATTCCAAGGAATATTAGACACAAGGCAGAAGGAATTGCTGCTGAGTTAAACATGAAGATATTACAGACTGTGCATTTCTGGAAGACAAACAAGAAAAAAACAACAATAATAACAATAACAGTTTGCAGGGTTTTTTTTTTTTTTGTAGAATTGGCATTATGCCAATTGGATCAATTCCAGTAGGCAAAATTAGAATGATCTCAGGACAGTAGCTGGAAGATAATTTAGGTCCACTAGAAAAAAGAACTTTCTAGCAGAGTTTTCAGATGGGAAATGGGAGTTGTTGTTTAAAAAGTTTAGAGTTTCAGTTTTGGAAGATGAAAAATTTCTGGAGATTGCACAACAATGTAAATATACTTAATGCTACTGAATTTTACACTTACAAATAACTAAGATGATACATTTTATGCTACGTATATTTAATCACACTTTTTAAAATTTACTTTTTAAAATTTACTTTTTAAAATTTAAATGTAATGTAACACCCTGTAAGGTAATGACCACCCATTTTTGTAAGTACTCTGGCTGGGAACACAATATAGCATTTATGTTATGGAGGAAAACTGCTACATTAAAAGGAAGGTTGAATCAAAAATCTTGGGAAATCCTTTCTAACTTCAGGAGGTTAGAAATTTAACATTGACTTCTCTTTTAAAGCTACATTTATTTTATCAAATTCTCAAAGAAGTAAGTAACCAAAGAAGACTGACAACTGCAGATTAACAATTATCCAAAAGGCAAAAATTCAATCCAATAAAAATATTAAACACACGTTGCATCAATTTCCTAAGACTTCCATAACAAAATACCACCGAGTGGATGACTTAACAGAAATATATTGTCTCACAGTTCTGGAGGCTAACATAAAAAACCAAGCTGTTGGCCTAGCTATGATCCCTCTGAAACTTGTAGGAAATCCTTCCCTGCCTCTCCCTAACTTCTGGTGGTTTTCTGGCAATCTTTGGCATTCCATGGCTTGTAGCTGTGTAACTCCAGTCTCTGCCTTTGTCATCACTCTGTGTTCTCTCTGTGTCTCCCCGTTTTCATACGGTCATCTTTTTTATAAGTTCAACAGTCGTATTTTATTAGGGTCCACCCTACTCCAGTATGAGCTCATGTTAACAAATTACATTTGTAAAGAATAATAATAGAAAACATTCTCAAATTTGATAAAGACATAAACATGCCGGTACAAAAAGGTCTTAGAACACCTAACAGATTCAACTCAAATAAGACTATTCCCAAGCACATAATAATAAAACTCTCAAAAGTCAAGGGCAAAGAGAAGATTCTAAAAAACAGCAAGAACTAAGAAGCAAATAACATGTGAAAGAACTCCAATTCATCTGACAACAGGCTTCTCAACAGAAACCATACAGGCCAGGAGGGAGTGGAATGACATTTTCAAAGTGCTCAAAGAACAAATTGTACTCCAAGAATATTTTATTTAGCAAAATTATAATGCCGTCACCCTATTTTCAAATAAGGTCCCATTCTGAGATACTGTGGGTTAGGACCCCAACATACATTTATATATATATATATATTTGTATTTGTGAGGAGACACAATTTAACCCATAAGATAAATTGTATAAGATATTGTCCATCCAGATTAAAATGATTACTAGATGATCTTCATACAATAAATGAAAGTTTTGCCTTATTCTCCACTGAAGCCCTAGTACCTGACCCAAACTGTCAATTAAGAAATATTTGTTGAGGCTGGGCATGGTGGCTCATGCTTGTAATCCCAGTACTTAGGAAGGTCAAGGCAGGCAGATCACCTGGGGTCAGGAGTTTGAGGCAAGCCTGGCCAACATAGTGAAACCTCCTTTGTACTAAAATACAAAAATTAGCCAAGTATGGTGGTGCATGCCTATAATCCCAGCTATTTGGGAGGCTGAGGCAAGAGAATTGCTTGAACCTGGGAGACAGAAGTTACAGTGAACTGAGATTGGGCCATCGCACTCCAGCATGGGCAACAAGAATGAAACTCCATTGTAGGGAACTAGCTGCTCCCCCCAACACTCCATCTGAAAAAGAAAGAAAGAGAGAGAGAGAGAGAGAGACAGAAGAAAGAAAGAGAGAAAGAAAGAAAGAAAAGAAAGAAAGAAAGAAAGAAAGAAAGAAAGAAAGAAAGAAAGAAAGAAAGAAAGAAAGAAAGAAAAAGAAAAAAAAGGTAGCATGTACTTTGGAACTCTAACAGCATAGACACAACAAGAAGTTACAGAACTAATTTAGTTTATAAATCACCAGCATCTCTTGCCTTTTATTCAACTGTGAGACCTGGACCTGCCACAGATAACAATTTCAGGATCTTGAGCATTCTCTTAATATCACTTTTTATGGAAAGAAGAGCTGTAATGGATATCTGGAAAATAGCCCATTTCAGCAGTGAAGAGTTCAGATCACACCACACAGCACTTCAAGAGGTTAATGAGAATTTCAAGGAAAACAAAAGCATGGTAGCGTGATAGTCTTTGTGTAAGTAATCCAAAGTGAGGTCACTGTAAACAACAGAGATTGAAGAAAGGCTTTCTATGAGTGACTGAATAACGTTTTCAAGTAACTTGATGTGATTGTGGAGAACACAATCTTTATAGTTTCACCATATTGAAAAATCGTGGACAAATCAAATGACATCCAACTATAAAGAAATTTCTTGGGCCAGGCACAGTGGCTCATGCCTTAGGAAACAGTTTGGGAGGCCAAGGTGGGTGGATCATCTGAGGTCAGGAGTTCGAGATCAGCCTGGTCAACATGGTAAAACCCCACCTCTACTAAAAATACAAAAATTAGCTGGGCCTGGTGGTGGACACCTGTAATCCCAGCTACTTGGGAGGCTGAGGCAGGAGAATTGCTTGAACCTGGGAGGTGGAAGTTGCAGGATTGTGCCACTGCACTCCAGCCTGGGTGACAGAGTGAGACTCTGTCTCAAAAAAAAAAAAAAAAAAAAAAGAAAATTCGTTAGCCACAGCTCAGAGTAAATGGTAACAAGATACTGAAATTGTAGCTACCAGAATAAAGCAAATGACAAATGTCAGCTGTACATGATGTGGAGGTGACAGTTGTACCTTGTCTTTTTAGCCTCATCCACATACCAAAATACTATTGTCACCATTATTACATTATCAAGGAGAGAATAATAACACGCTCAGAAAAATGTGCCTCAGGCATTTCTACAAGTACAAATCTAAGATTTTTATTTCCAGGTATGCCTAACAAATTGTGGGCATTCACTCAATCTAAGAGTTTGACAGCCCAGTTTCTCAAAATAAGATTCATGCTTTATGTAAGTTTTATGAAAACTTGATCCAAGTAAAGTTAAATATGACAGAAGAAAATAATCTTTTACCCAACGATCAAGGTGGAATGGAATAGAAGAACCTAAACTGGTGTGTCAAGAATAATCAAGAGAGACCCATCCTACTAAGCTGGCTGCCTTTGCCTGGCACTGAGGATTTTGATTTTTTCATGTCAGAAATGAGAGACAGCAGCATGCTGGTCAGTGTATCACCCTTGTTATGTGCAGAGCTGAAGACATTGTCCTGATTTGTCAGTTTGTAATCACACCTCATGAGAAATAACCCATCATCCTTCAGATATCCATCAAATATATATAGACAGGGTCTTGCTGTGTCCGCCAGGCTGAAGTGCAATGCCTCCATCAAGGTTCACTGCATCCTTGAATTCCTGGGCCTAAGCAATCCTACTGCTTCAGCCTCCTAAGTAGCTGGGACTACAGGCATTAGATATTTTGAAGAGCCACTCCAGTCTTAATATTTGCCAAATAGGAACCTTGAGATATTTGCCTGCTGCTACGTAATATACATTCACCAAGCACAAGAATATTCTAGGCATAACTGTATAATGCATGCTTGATCTTCATAACTTTCAAGCACGTGTCCAGGACATATTCACATTCAAAACACTTTCAGATTCCAAAAGAAATAAATGTCAATTTAAAGTACAAATAGCAATGAGACATCTAAAAGTTAAATGTGTCCTCACATCATTTTCTTCATTATATCAGATCATTAAGTCTTCAAAATTGTCCATTATAGAGACATTTTAGTTTAGTGTTACCTGTTAAAAATGGATTTAACTAAAATTATAAAATAGTACTTTGGACAATTAGACTCAGCGCAAGATCAAATGCAAATAACAATTACCGACTGATAAATACCTAAAGCTGTTACTCAAATCAAAATAAACAGAATTCTTTTTATTATTTTGTATTGAAGTATAACCGACTTTCACATAAAAAAGAACACATACCTAAAAGTGTACCATCAGAAAGATATTGACATATGGATACATCTTTACAACTGTCAGTACCATCAAAATAATGAACATATCCTTTGCCCCCAAAAGTTTCCTCATGCCCCATTGCTGTCTTTCCCTCTAGCTTCTGCCTCATCTTCCCCAGGCAAACAGTGACTTGCTTTTCACTACAGTAGATTAGTTTACAGTTGCTATAATTTTATATAAATAAAATCATACAATATGTACTCTTTTTTGTCTGGCTTCTTTTCCTCAGTACAATTATTTTCTGTATCATCTACTTTGTTGTATATAACAACGGATCATCCCTTTTTTATTCCTGAGTAGTATTCCATGGCATAGATACACTACAAATTATTTATCCATTCCTCTGTGGAATTTTGGATTGTTTCCAGATTTTGGCTATCACAAATAAAGCTGCACTGAATATCTATGTGCAAGTATTTGTATTGACATGTTTTCTGTGGGAGGGAAGGTCAATAACTAGAGCAGAATGATTAAATCATAATGTAGGCATATTTTTAAATTCTTAAAAAACTGCCAAGCTTTCCATATTGATTGTGCCCTTTTACATCCCCACTATCATGGTGTGAAAGTCCATCTCCTCTGCATTCTCATGAACGCGTAGTATGGTCAGTGTTTCTCATTTCTGCCATTCTAATAAATGTTCAATGGTATTTCGTTTTGGTTTAAGTTATATTTACCTAGTGATTAATAATGCTAAGCATCTTTTCATGTGCCTACTTCTCACTGTATATCTTATTAGGAAAGGGGATGTTAAAATCCTTGCCCATTTTATATATAGTTGTTCTATCAATAAGAGTGGGTATGTTTTAAAGTAATTTGTTATGCAGCAATAGGTAACTAATATAGGCATGTTAGCAATGAATAAAAACACTGTAGATAAAGAACCAAGAGCTGAGCAATAAGATGGATCAAGGTATCAACAATCCAGTCATGGGTGAGACATATAAATGAATGTAATAAAGTATTTTAGGGGCTCTGAAAAAAATTATATATTTTTATTTTGATGTTACTATTTATGCTAGATATTTAATTTGTTAGCAGTAATTGTTATTTGCATGTGATAGTCTTAAATAATATACATAAAGTACTATCTTGTAAATTTTAGGTTGACTCTTTTTTACACAAGTAACCTAAAACAAAGTCTCTGAATTAAAAAGCATTTAACAAACTCAGCTGATGATCCAAATATATTAAAGGTAAAAACACAAGTAGGTTAAAAGTAAAAGTATGGGCCAGGCATAGTGGCTCACTGCTGTAATCCCGGCACTTTAGGAAGCCAAGGCAGGTGGACCACCTGAGGTCAGAAGTTCAATACAAGCCTGGCCAACATGGTAAAACCCCACCTCTACTAAAAATACAAACATTAGTTTGGCATGGTGGCATGCACCTATAGTCCCAGCTACTTGGGAGGCTGAGGCAGGAGAATCACTGGAACCCGGGAGGCAGAGGTGCAGTGAGCCAAGATCACACCACTGCACTCCAGCCCACCAAAGAGTGAGACTCTGTCTCAAAAAAAAAAAAAAAAAAAGAAGAAGAAAATGAATGGGCAGTCTGATATTCATGTACAAATCAAGATAGTACAATATGTATTTTATAAGTTTGAATAAGGAGTAGGTAAATGAATCTAATATATTTGATTGTGTGTTATTTTCTATCTTTGCCTACAAATATATATGTTTACCTATATGTACAAAATATATATGTTATATAATACATCTATATATAATACATCTATATAGATGTATTATATAACATATATATAAAATATATGTTATATAATATATAATATATATGTTATATAGTACATCTATATAGATGTATTATATATAAATTATATAAAAAATGTATTATATATAAAAAGATGTATTATATAAAAAATATATACTGTATTATATATAAATCTGTAGAATCTATATAATATATATATCTATATATCTGTAGAATGTATTAGATATCTATATAGATGCATTACATAACATACATGTATTTTATAGCTATAAAATAAAATGAAACATTAAACATGTATCAGTGATTAGTAGTGTTAATAGTAGTTCAAATCAGTATCTCCATTTTGAAATCTAATATATATGTCTATTTGATCCAGAAATTTCACTTCTGGGGTTATATTATAGGGTAATTACAAGGGATATGCACAAATATTTTTCAATGATGATATTCTTTAAAACAGTATTTTAACAACTAAATTAAAAATAAACCTCTAAGAGCAGGTAATTAAAGAATTGTGCTACATCCATACAGTGGAATACTATGTATCCTATAAAAAATACTATCATAGGAAAGTATTCAGAACATAACCTAATGCAAATTGTATTACAAACAACATACACAACTATTTCATTTTTTAAATATATATAGTAACAAAAGTTCTGAAACATACAAGATTACTCACAAAAATAAAATGGGCACATTAATGTTGAAAGTTGTCATCTTGGTTTTAGTATTTAAGGTGCTTTGTGTATATAAACTAAGTATTTTCTTTCCAAATTTTACAATGAATATGTATTTATTTTATAACTAGATAAAAAGTATCATTCACAATTAAAAAACGAAATCTAAGACTTCCCATTACATTAATCAAACATTTATTAGGAAATGATATACACATATATAAAAACAACATGACTCCTAGCTTCCAAGTACCTAATAGAAAGCAACCCTGACAGACTGTGGTTAGAAGAAACAAACATACATTTTAAACAAAGCTAAAATATTAAAAACTGAAATCAAACTCCCTTTGTGGTTAATTCACATAAGGCTGCATCTAGCTGCTTTGGAAATATCAAAGACAGCCCACTCATTAGCTGCTAATTCAAAAAGCAAACCGTGTAACTCTAATTATGCCTTTTAGGATTTTGTAATCTTTTACTAGTATTTGCCAAGTGGTGCATTAAACATGAATATTGCAATAGCCATCACTCATGGTCATTTTTCCAAATGCAATGCATTGAATGTTACAGCCTATATGATCTTAAAGCCCGGAAAGCAAAAGTTTAAAATGAATTGAATGTACATATGTGTGCACATGTGTGTATGTGTGTTTGTGTTTGTAAAAATGAGGGAAAGGGGAAACAGGAGTTTTGATACTTGCTATGGCTAAGGAATTGTGTGAAGCATTTCTGGATTTACAAATATAAATCAGAAAATGACTAACAATCCAACGAATTTGAAATCTAGAAAAGATGATAAAGTTTTATATAATATAAATTAGAAGTCCCATACTGCAAGCTACAGTACACAGCAATGAGTTATGAGTCCCCAAAATGTAGGTTCAGAAACAAACAGAGAGCTGTAGTTATCCCTGAAAACAAGAAATATTTCTGGTTGGTTGATCTAGACAGTTTTCCTGGGTGAAGTGTCATCTAAGCTGCAATTGCAATAAATATCTACTCCCTATAAAGCCAACAGAAACGCTACCTAACAAAGGAATGATAAATAATACAGATATATTTTTCTATAGAGGGAACACACAGTATCCACTGTCCTACTGCCTTCCATCCACACATATAAAACTTTTTCTACACATAACCTTTGAACTCTGACAAAGACTCTCCCCTTGACCAAATCTTAGTTAGGCTCCTCTAAGCCTTCCATTCTTCTTCACCTCAACCTTGGCCTCTGTCCTGTCTTTGGTCTGCGTAGACCAGTCTCAGCAGAAAATCCTGCCAAGTCAGTTTAGCAACAATTACCACACTTTTAGTATATGATCATGCTTGACATCTTATCAGATTTCTTGTTTCCCTACTCTTGATGTCTGCCTGTGTGCTGCCTTCAGCAAAAATCCTAGTAATTCAGTTTAGCAAGAATTCTTATACTCTTGATGTCTTCTCTTGTTAATTTTCCATCCACTGAGCCCCTCATTCTGCTTGTTGGCTATAAATCTTCAGCTACCTTTGTTGCATTTGGAGTTAAGCTTGATCTCTCCCCAACATTGCAATATTGCAACAGTCTTGAGTAAAATCTTCCTCACTATTTTAAAAAGCAATCAGAATAGTATTTTTAACAACTCTGAGGGCCAAGATGATGAATCCAGTCAAAATAGATACATCTTGCTTTTTCATATATATATGTGTGTGTGTGTGTGTGTGTGTATGTGTGTATATATATATATATATATATATATATATATATATATATATAAAAGTTGTAATTCAACTTTATGTAAATCAAGTTCTATTAATTTGCCAGGAAAACTGTTTAGTTACCCAGGAGTGTTTATTTAAAACTTATCCCTAAGAACAGTGAAGCGTTGCAGAGTTTAACAAGTTAGGCTGCCAGTTTGGGGGATGCTGGCAAAAGACATGAGACTCCTGGGATTAAAGCAGAGGACTTTTATTACTTAAGGCACAGCAAACAGCATGACCATCAGCATATTTGTAGCAATTCCCTTTTCCTCCCAAGTCTCATGGGGCGATGTGAATGGACTCAGATGACTGTTACAGATGTAGTGAGGAAGTGAGTTGCATAATAAGAAACTCTGAGCTTAAAGAACATGAATCTTTTATAATGTGCAGCAAGTATGCCTCCTCTTTTCTCTGGAGGAAGACTATTTTTCACTATTCAGATATCCTTGTAAAGATAGTCTAGGACAAAGATCCACTGGGGCCTCACCCACAAAATGTTTAGAAAAGTTGAGACACCTGTGGAGAATTGTCTCTCAATACCACTTTGAGCCTACCACTATTGGAATCCTGTTAAGCGTATAAGAAGAAGGTAATTTATCAGTGTGCATTTTCGTGTCTGATTTTTGCAAACCCCGAGATATACTTACTCATAACACTAATCCGTGACTTACCAAAGAATATCAGATAATGGTCCCTTTCAACACCAATTCTTGATGGTTTGTGAAATGAAGAGAGACAAGAGGAAGCATCTTTCTATTTCTTTCCACCAGCTCCAGATCTGCTCTTCATCTTAAGTAATGGCGAACTTCTCCAGAATTTTCCCTCTCACTTCACCTACTATGTAAGGGGGATAAAGAAAATATCAACTTCTATGCCAGACATTGTAATGGGTGCTCTTTCTTCCTCTTCCTTTCTTATGGGCCTAACCACTCTTCAGCTCTAAATCCTATATTTAGCATAAAAACCTGGTTGTCCTGAAGAAACTTAGATTTAGCAAAAGGAAAACACCATTTTTTTCAATTCCACAATACAAACCGTCTAACTCAAGCATATTTGAATTTTTAGGTAGACATTGAGGAACAACCAAAGTTTAGCCAAGCAGAATCTTTCTTTTTGGTTTGCAAACATTCTCAAATGAGACCCCAAAAGAAAAAGTGCAAGTAACTTGCTTTCTCTTGTGCTCTCACTCTCATTCCACCTCTCGCTCTCTTCCTTTCTCCCTGGCATCCTCTTTCTCCTTTATATTGTGATAAATACATCAATGAGATCTCCAGAAATCCATCTGTCTTCATTTTGTCTTTGTCTACAGAAACAACCCCTCAAACACAATTTAAATGTTACATTTTAAATCTGAATGAATTGAGAAAAGCAGCCTCATAGATAGACAAGAACATAAAATTTCTAAACAGGAGAAGGGTTTAGTATGTTGAGGCCTATTGCAAACTTTACACTCCATTTCTTTTTGTCTATTTTCCAAGTCTTAGATAAAATATATTTTTCAAATATTGAATTTAGATTAGTTTGTCTAACAATACTGAAGTAATTTTTAAAAGGTAGACTGTTATCCAACGTCTCCACTTCACTTTGTAAATCAAATTGAACAATTTCATTTGTCATTTTAGCAGTGTTGAGAAATATCTGTATATTTCATAACATATTTTAAAAATTCAAAAGATTATGTAAATGCTTTTCTTCAAATGTATGTTTTTTCCTTTGCCTGCCTTTAGTCATTGTAAAGGGATTATTTCTAGATAACACAACTGATTTTCTGGATATTATTTCCTTTTGACATGGCTTTCTGGGAATTACAATGAGGTTGGCCGTCAAGTTTACAAGATTTTAGCAACCACATAGGCTCTTCACGCTCTTCACTAAAAATAAAAACCTATTTTCTCTGCCCCAAGCATCATAAGTGATGTTTCAAAATAAACTCTCATTACGTAAATTCTGGATGAGTCCAGTGATGTTTTAAAATAAATTCTAATTACATAAATCCTGAATTAGTCCTAAGGTAATAGAGTAAAAGGGTATAGAACACAGTGTCTTTTCCAGGAAGCATCAGGAACACGGGGGATGGGAAGGATTTGCCATAGTTTATCCTTCTCAAATGCATAGGTTTTCAAATGCTCCTGTCATGTACTACCAGGCTTCAGATATTTAACAGGAAGCTAGGGCCATCCCAAAAGTAGAAATACAATTTTCAGGTGGGAAAAAAATCAAGGAAGAGGTAAGAGGTGTCTAAAAAAGAAAGATTACAGTTGATGTAAATTGTGAAGAGGTTTGAGAATCCTGGGAATCCTTAAAAGTTAGGAGAGGTTATGGGGCATAGTGAGTAAGAGCCTGAGCTCTCAAGTCAGGGAGCAGTGGGCTTGACTTTCAACTCATTCTGCTATTTAATTTGGAACATTGGAAATTTACTTAGTATTTATTAAACTTCTCTTTTCCTATGCAAAATGGACATGGTAATTTCCACTAAATAAGGCTAACGATAGAAGGTATTAAAATAATACATAAAACATACATTACAGCATTTCACAACTGTTAGCTGCTAAAACCATGATGAAGACTGTAATGAAACCGTGATGATTATGACGAGGTTGCAGTGCAGGCAACCACAGGCCTTGTCTATGGAGCACTAAACCAGGAAGCCTGATACTTGGTTTCCAGGCACCCATAAGTCTTTTGACCCTTTAACCAGAGTTTTATTTTTCACTGATCTTAATCAAAATGGGTTCTATGTGGAAATGAATCCCAAATCATACTTATTGGATTTTATTTTTTACATATCAGCCACTTGAAAGTAGAGTTCATGTGGTCTATCAATAATTCAATTTCCAGGAATTTCTTCTAAGGAAATAATGAGAGAGATTCACAAATAATTATGTTCAAGAATATTAACTGCAATGATTTTTTAGGCTTTAATATAAATATATAAAATATGAGATTGGTTAATGAATTATGGGGTATATAAATATATGGATACATGTTGAAGTTATTAAGTGTTAAATTCTTGAAAAATAATATACATTGTCAGAATAAAACATTTTTAAAGAAAGGAAAAATATAAAACAATTTAGACTAAGCCACATTTATTAATACAATTTTTAGTCACAAATATACACATAAATATATATATATATGTATTAATAGTGATTTTTAAAAATGTATGGCTTTTGTGGTGAATTGTGATTTTATTTTCTTCTTTTTATTTTTTAAAATTCTAAAAAAGCATTACCTTTGTATCAAAAAATTATGTTCTGGGGTTGACTATTGTTCTGCATACATAAAATAAAATGTTCTGGGACACAAGGGAAAATGTTTTATGAGTAGATGTTTCTAGACTGGAAATGTTTGATTTGGTTAACCTGTTCTCTTGGATGAGTCAGTGCTACATTGGATTATAAATAAACTAAAATATTTATTTTAAAAATTAAATCACTTCCACTTACAAAACTATAAATTCTTTCTACCAATAAATTTCCTAGTGAGGCTCATAATGATGTATCCATAATTGTCTTATAGGCATCAAACCAAAGAGGTTGCTAGATTCTCAAATCTAGTGTAAAAGTGGAAAAGCAATAACAAAACTGGTTTTGCTCTCTTTCTGTAGGGCAATTATTATAAGTGTAAACACTAATTGGGGAATAATAATAATAGATACTAGCAAGAGTTTTCATTTATTGAATACTCAGCACAGTACACAGCACTGTTTTAAGGTGTTTTGTTTTATTTTCAGACTTTGTGTCTTTTTATTTTCTTAACCATATAAGCTAGAAATTTATTGTCATTTACCATCCAACAGATGAGAACGCTAAGGCTCAGAGAGATGAATATATTGTAGGTGGCATAGTTAATAAATAGCAGAGTTGGATTTTGGACCCAGGTCTTCCTAATGCTAAAAGCCATTTTTCATAAACAATATTGTTTCCCTAACCTTTAACTTTTTTACTTCACAATTATCTCTCACCATCCAGAATGCTCCTGGGCAACCAAATTTTAACATACCTGTTACTTTTCTATAACAAGAATGTATAAGCCTAATCAAGAAATTTAAAAAAGATCATCTTTCTTCTCCTGCTGTGTTAGTTTATAAGGGCTGCCATGACAAAGTACACAAACTGAGTGGCTTAAACAACAGTAATGTACCCTCTCCCAGTTCTTCAGATTCAAAGTCCAAGATCAAGGTGGTGGCAGGCCCATACTCCCTCTGAAAGCTCTAGGGAAGGATCTGTTACAGGCCTCTTTCCTAAGCTTCTTGGCTAGGGGTGCTCCTTAGCTTGTGGCAGCATAACTCCAGCCTTCACATGGTGTTCTTCCTGTGCGTGGGTTCCTTTTTACGAGGGCACCAGTCATGTGGGATAGGGGTCCACTCTACTTAAGTAGGACTGTGTCTTAACTACTTACATCTGTGACAACCCTATTTCAAAATAAGGTTACATCCTGAGACATTAGGAATTAGGATTTCCATATTTGAATTTTGAGGAAACACATTTTAATCCATAACACCCACCATGACTATATCCCACGTCTACTCTGCCAGACATTCTTCAACCCCAGGCGCCAGGGTAACTGGGGGACCCTCAAGGTTTTCATAACTATAAATACATTTCAATTCATTGGCTTTCTTTTTAATTCTATGTTTGAAATTTCATTGATTTTAAAGAGGATTTCAGGAACAGATACTTCTAAGAGGCTTCAGTAGACTGCCAAAGGGATAAATGCCCTTCCTCCCAAAATTAAGAACCCCATTATTTCATGTGACACATAACAAAAGAGTTTGACATTTGTGTCTCCATGCTTCTCAAAATTAGTGGGCCTAAATATCACCTAGAAAGCTGTAGTTAACTCTGATAACTACTTCATGGAGTCAGATTATTCAGTGTTGTACCTTTTGGGGCCTATTAAGCCTTGTTGTCTAAATTATCAATACCACAGTCCTAATCCACACAAAATTTTAGCAACGTCCTAAAGTGTTTAATTATATACTTCAGTAGATGATGTCCATTTCCCACCCAAAATTGGCCTTTTCTCATAACAGTTCCATTGTTACATTGAAAATCATCTGCCTTTCTTGAGGAAACAACTATCCAAAACATATGAAGAAATAATTAAGTTCTAGTATTTTTTTAGAAAGGTAATTCTTATAAATTTCCTAATATCAAATATGCTTATAACAATACAATAACATTACCAAAGAGCTGTGGTGCCCCCATTCCCAGAGCTTTAAGGACAGGTATGACAAACATTGTCTGGAACAGTTAAAGTTCAGAATGGAAACATACAGACAGACTTGACAAGTACTAGAAGTTTCTACGATTAATCAACCCAGATTTACAGATTATAGCTCAAATTTATTTATTTTTTTAACTGACCTGACCAGCTATTTGTGTAAACACGAGAGGATCTTGACACTGGGAGTCTTTAATTCAACAGTCCAATTCATCACACACTCATTAAGGGCTTATTATGTACAAAGCACTCAGCTACACATTGAGTATACAGCAGGCCCTGTCACTGGCGAATGTTTAGTCTATAACTAGGCATACAGCAAAGTAACCAGGGAATCAAAACATGTCAGGACAAATGCCATGCCTATGGTAAGCAGAAATTGCTATAGAAGGATTGAGGATGGAAAACATCTAACCTAGGTGTTAGTGGTCCAAGACTTCTTTCTGGAGGAAGTCATACCTGAACTGAGGCCATCAGGGCAGCTAGTAGTTAATAAAGTGAAGTGCAGGGTGGGAGGTACAGAACGAGAGAGTATTCCAGTACGACATGTTTGTTGGCGCAAGCCTGCAGACAGGAGGGTGATGGTTTAAAAAATATAGAAGGATAAAGACGAGGGAATAAGTATAAAGAGATGAGCCTAGAGAGGTAAGCAGGCAGAGACAGGTTCATGAAGGGTCATAATCCATGCTACACATTTTGAACTTTATCCTAAGGGTATATATGAAGCCATAGAGAGTTTTTCCTAAAGAAGTGCCAAGCAAGAGTCTAGTCTGTCAGACTAGAGCTAGAGAAAGAGTATTTTATCTTTTTTTCAGCTTCTTTACTTCTTTACTTTAAATGACTTGGGAAATAGCAAAAAGCTGCTGAATGTCTTCTTCATAAAGATTTTTATCATCCAAAGGGACCATATAATTTATCATCCACACATAGTTGAGCCAGAATAGTAAGTGTAAACAGAAATGTATGGTCATCCTAAATTTAAATCTCTTCACAAATTTAAGTTCTCCTCTAGCCTATTTTTTTCAATCCTACTTAAAATGCAGAAATAAAAACAAGACTTTTGAATAATCAGAAAGAATGTGTTCACTGGTAAGGCTAGAGGATTATCATGCTTTTCATAATTAATTGTATCCCTTCTGCTTTTCTGGATATAACCCTGTGTTGCTGGCTCATTTATACTTCGCATCTTATTGCAATTCCTTAGTGTTTTTATGGTATACTTGGGCTTTGAAAGTCTTTACTTATTTTGTAGTTATTCTGCCTAAGAATATTTCCAACCATAATATATCTTGGTTTCAATGGATCATTTCTCTAATGTATAGAGATCACTTTCAATTATTCCCATCTTTGAGCTGTTAGTCACAGAATTATCAGCCATTAGGCCATAAAAGACAGGAACTATGCCTCCCTAGATGTAATAAGTTATGTATAGGAGTACTTTCTAGATGAAAGAACCAAATTATGTTATTTTTATTGCTGTTTCTCTCAATTCTGTAACATATATAGGTAATGTTACCACAGCATTACTCAAAAAGAAACGAAGAATTGGAGGTTGGTCAAAGAACTGAAATTTGATTCATTCCCAGATTGTGCTTAATTACTTATTATTAGCTACCAAATAAAATTATTACTTGAATGTGACTTCTTTTTTCTTAATAAAAATAGCTTTATAACAATATATGCACTGTTCAATGCAAAAGTGATTTAACACAATAAGGATTCTTTAGGTTATCAAAAGTTTCTAAAGACAAACAATGATTTACTTATGAATTAAAATGTTACCTTGACCTCAGGGTAGAAGTTAGTGCCGAAGAAAGGAGCTTTGTTGAAACAAACAAACAAACAAACATATATTCAGGGTACAAACTGTAAAAAGCACAAAATATAATTCTCACACATTTTTATTTCCAAATACAGAAATATTATTGAAATCATAAATTAAAGCATAGCTGACATATTTGTATTTATTGACCCACAAATAACATCCCTTAGAGCTTTTTCTTATGTTGGATTTCAGGATTCTGGCTAATTAGTTGCATCTCCCTTGAATTCTTTTTTTAAAGACAGATACAGGAGAAATGTCCTTTTTCTGGGTTTTAGAACATATATAAATATCTAGTTATGTATAATTAATTTGGGTTTCTATTTTAAACGTTACTTACATTCAAAGCCACCTCTGTGAGTCCCTGAACTTCCTTAGAAACATCAGTGATTTCTACTTCATTTCACTTCAACCATCTATGTCTATGTCCACAGTCTGAAGTTTGGCATCCCTTGATACTGGAATAACAAATGCAAACATTCTTCTAAGTTCTGATGTCTTCTCCCTCCAGCTGTCTGACCTAGTTACCTATACTTTACTTATCATTCAACCTTGTAAAGATCTCGGAGGTTTGATTTGCTGATTGCTTTATCACTTAATTAACGGTTTAGACTTTTTTAAATTTTCTTTCCTTTTCTATGTATGTGTCTGTCTGTCTGCCTGTCAGTCTGTCTAGGCAAACACATATAGTGGGCAGCTGTCTCATAATTTTTTATTTATTGCTCTGCACAAAAGCAGTTTCATTGGCACAAGAAATGCCCATCACTTATCCAGCCCAGCCTAAGACTCACAAGGCTGTAGACTGGAGTGTGCACTACACTTGCGACATGGATGGCAATTCAATTCCAGGAAACAGTGACTGGCTGTCACTAGCCCTGACCCTAGACTCCCCTTGTGTCCAGTATGAGATTAAGTCACTCCACATCAGTATGTCAACACCATTTTGGAAGCCTTCTCATATTGCTCATCCAGCAGCTCTCCTGGGAACCAGCCCGGCCACAGAGCTCCTAGGTAATTTTCATTAGGCATGACTCCTTAGGTATCTGGTTAATCTCATGAGTTGGGTAGAGAATTAGGGGAATGGGGATAGAGGTTCATCTCACAGCTCTGGAGGATGGCAGGACCAAGTTACCAGCAGATTTTGTATCTGGTGAGGGTTCTGGCTCATAAAATAGCTGCTTATTTGTGTATCCTCACATGGTAGAAAGATCGCACAAGCTCTTACAGGCCTCTTTTATAAGGGCCCTAACTCTACTCAGGAGGGCAAAGCCCTTATGAGATAATCACATTCCAAAGGCCCCACTTCCAGATACCATCACATTGGAGATGAGAGTTTAACATAAAAGTTTGCGGGGATACAAACATCATTATATAGCGATGTCTGTGGATGACTAGGTGTAGAAAGGTAGATTTCCCAAAGGCCCCACCTCTTAAAATCATCCTTGGGAGTTAAAATTTCAACACATGAATTTTAGGGAGACACATTCACACCATAGCTGCTTTCTGCCCAGACAACATTGCTAGCCCCAGCTAGTTTCATTCACTAGAGGGTATTTTAGAAAATTCCAAAAAAGGCACTCCAAAGGGTAATAACACCCAGAGGCACAGGGTGTTGGGCAGGGACCTCATTTGCCTTGGTAAAAGGGAAGTATAGGCTGTTGGGTTCAAAGAGGAAACACTCCAAGACACAGCATGCAGAAACCAAGGGTTTGAAGGGTCCGAGGCAGAAGCTGTCACACTTCCGACCTAGCCTCAGCAATCCCACAGCATCACTTCTGTCTTACGTTTGCAGATACAGGCAAGTCACTGTGGCCAGACCAGAATAAAGGGAAGCAGAATTAGACTCCACCTCTTGATATAAGTCAAGGTCAAATTTCAGAATAGAATGTAGATGATATTGACATAGCCAGCTTTGGAAAATACAGTATGCTATAATCACTATAACTGTAATTCTTCTCCATAGTACTTACAGTGTTTTACTATGATTACTTATTTCCTTTTCTATATTCTCCACCAAATTTTCAAGTGATCTAATGACTAAACACCAACACTTGTGCCCTCTACACCCCTGGAGTCTGTCAATAGAAGTAGTTAACGTGGGAAAATGGAAATAAAAAGGCTGAAAACTATGAAGGGGTACCAATAAACAAATTATGCTTATTGCAATGCAAGTAATCACATATTTGTTAAACAGCAAGAAAGTACATAATAATAAAAGTTGACTCATAAAAGTCAACTTCTGTGGAGAGCTGTGTCAAATTCATCAAATAACAATTCAGTCCTTTGCCACAAAGGACTTTGCCTTAATATGCAAAACTCTGCCATGCTAGTTCAATAAGGCACAATGTGGAGAACACAGAGGATAAAACCTTTGGGTAGAGCAGGATGTATGCCAAAGATGCTATTCCTTCCCAATGCCCATGGAGAGAATGAGAAGGCATCCTGAGAATAAGGAACTGAGCGCTTTAATAACAAAGGTGAAATTAATAGCTTTAATCTGTTCATTCTCATTCCAGTCTGCTCCAACCCACAGTGTCTGGAAGTTTTCATCCTCAGAAAAAGTGCAGTATTTTCTAAGTCTGTCATTTTTTTGCTAATCTTCAGATGCTGAAAATCATTTTAAATCCATTCCTGTCATTTTGGATTTGCATAAGTGTCTTGAAAGAAAAGTCTAAAAAGGTAGCGGTTGATTTAGTGTGAATGAACATGCCATAAAACATTTCAAACCTTACAGGATTCATGTAAATCTTTCATGATTTAAAATTTTTGAACTTGCCAATAACGAGTATTCCAGAGTCGGGTTGGATGCAACAGCTAAGGCTGAAAAGGCACTTTCATTAAAATCCTCCCTCTTGAGGCACATATAAGTTTGGGAGAGGGTGAAAAAAAAATCTTCACTTTAGGCTGGAATTTGAAATCTTAGCCTAAACCTATGACATACTAGTTGAGGAAAAAGAAAATTTCTATTGGATTTCATTAAGATGCCAAGGGCAAATAGTGTGTTCACCAATGAGATGGGGGATGGTTTTGATATTCAAATTCTGTCGATGGTCAAATCAATTTAGTAAAGAATGTTTAGTCAAGTAACTGATCAAAAAATTACTTATATATTGGGAATTTGCTTTTTACTAAATCAGCCTTTCTGTTTTTCAAAGTGAAGCTGTCATAGACATTCATTTAGGCTGTGGCTTTCAACAGTGAAATAGAGATCTGACAAATCTCTAGCTGGCTTGTCAACACATGATACAACAAAAGCATCTCTTCACCAAAGTACCAATTTTTATCAAACACAAGTCACCTATTTGCTAATTAATCTAATTCTCATTCAGACCATACCAAAATCTTTAGAATTTCAATTGCACTTTTCAAAATCCCAAAGTTTTAGTGGCTGTGAGGTATCACTCTGTGACTTTCACATTATTTTGACCTCATGCAGTCATTATTAAAACTTTTAAAAAGAGAAATTCCATGCACGGAAAAAACTGCAAAGACCCTTTTGACTCCCAGAAATTTGATGGTAATAAGAAGTAAATGATCTCTGAAAGATATAAGTAAATAATATTCTTAAAGTTGAGGGTGAAGCATAAGAATTTCATTTTCTTTCTTACTTTTTTTCTTTTTAATGCTAGTGACCTGAGACAGCAACACTCTGTGTTTTCAAGAGTTCTTACTCATGAAAGTTGTTCAGTTTCATTTGGCAAAGGGGCCATTAGCTAATGTCTTACACCTGTCTGCAGAGACGGTGGTTAGCACTTGAAGGGGCTATGCCTAATGAGGCCCATCGTCACCTCTGACAACCCAGGGAAAAGTCTCCTACACAGTTTGTATTAAGAACTGCAAGGAAAAAACTGCCCAAAACAGCTCTTTAGCATGAAAGCTACAGGGACTCCCATTAGAAGTGTATTGTTTTGAATAGAGCATTCTTTTTCTAATATGTTTTTCAATGTAACTGCCATACACACGCACTACAAAGACTCTGCATTGAGTGATGACTCACCGTGTGAATTTGGAACAATGCTTATCCTCAGTCCCTACCAGCAGCCCTGCTGTGGACTGAACCCCAGAGAGATCTTGAATCTACATGGCACTTGCCTCAGACCTTCTTCAGAGGATAGTCATGGTTATGCAATCTTGTGAATGTACTAAAACCACTGACTTGAACAGTTTGAAATGGTGAGTTTTACGGTATGTGAATTCTATGTTAAATTTTTTAAGGGAGAGAGGTAGGACACCAAGACATAAACTAAGAGCCATCAACACATAGGTCAGTGATTCCTTAGAAAGCAAAAAAGCGTTTCAATGCATCTTCTACAGTAATACCTTTAGAGTCTCTGCTATAGCAGGTGTGGCAGTTGCCCCAGAGTTTTTATTTCAGCAAGCACGGGAGTTGATCCTGATACAGGTGTTTTGCAGGATACCTTTAGAAAATACTAATATTTTGCAGAAATGGGAAATAATACTCAAGCATAAAAATAGAAGTGGAAAGAGTGAAGGATGAGGGATGGAATTCTGTGAGGCACCACACTTACTTATAAACTAATCTGTGTTTGTGAGTTCATCACTGTTTATTAATAGGATTTCAGTATCTGAGGTTGAATGTTTAAAATGGAGTCTATGTGGATAAATTATTTTAATTCAGAATAAGTGATGTTAATGAGAAATTTTAGACAACAGTTTATGGAAGATACCATGGGGAAGACGTGTTGACAGGCAGGCTTTCCCCTTTCCTCTCCCAAAACATAACACATAAGGGGCTTCCTACTTTCCCATGCCCAAAACAGCTGTTTTTGAGGTCTCAAAGACACAGATCTGACTGACATTCAAAGTTCTGTGATATATTAACTCCAACACTTTCACTCAGTGATTAAGAAAGTTCTCACAAGCTTGTTAGACTTTGGTCCTATGGCATTCATTCCCTGTAGAAAGAATAAGATAATCTATACAGATTGATGCACACAAATTCTGGCAGATCTGAAGCCAGTAACAAGGCTCTCACTGAAGACTTCATATGACTAAGTAGGGTTATTTGAATGATATGTTATTTAATTTGTCTTTGGAGACATTTAAACAAGTAATGGAACTGCTTTTTTTTTTCTTCTGCCATGTAGCTGAATTTTAATTTACTCTTTTAATATCACCACAAAAGAAAAGAAGAACAATACATATTTCTACTAATACTAGGGTCATTAAGTTTTAATTACATATCCAAAGTATGTTTAAATAGTTGCTAGCTTGCTTATGGATAGCAAAGATAGAATTCTGTCTAAAATATCTCATAGTACTTAATATGATAGTAGAGCACAATTTGTAATTACCCTTAACATATTGTCCTTTCAAAACACAGTCCATCATGATTGTTCTTTAATGACTCCATTTCAGGAAGAAGACAAAGCTTACACTTTCAGAAAAGCACCAGAACCTAACTTTGAACCAGAAAGACCAATATTTTTGTTAAAATTTATTTTGTTCACCATCTCAAAAGACTTGTATGTAGTTATTTGATCTGGCATGGAAACTTTAAAAATTGTTAACCACTCAAACTCTCTGCAGCGATGCTTACCTGCTTACCTTTTTCATTGCTATTAATTATCTCAATGATTGTTAATACCACAGTTTGGAACCACATAAAGCCTGACCTACTTCCTTTGCCCTCTTTAGCTATACTGGAGCATTAAGTCATGCCAATTTTTACTGTTATGGTTTGAAGGTGCTCCCTAAAATTCAAGTGTTGGAAATTCAATCCCAAGGAAGAGGGTATTGGGAAATGGGGCCTTTTGGCATGTGTTTGGCCCTCATGAATGGATTAATACTACTACAAAAAGGCTTGTAGGAGCAGATTGCGCCTCTTCTGGATGTAACAATATGAAGTTCATTCCCTTCAGAGGACTCAGGATTCAAGGTGCCATGTGGGAAGCAAAGAGACCAGTGCCCTGACTTGCTGATACCTTGATGATGGACTTCCAAGTCTCTGGACTGTGATGAATGTATATAAAAAACACAGAAACAACAAAGGAGATTCACCAGTGAACAAAGCAGTCAAGGTTCCTCCCTTCATGGAAATTTGGTGGGAGGAGACAGATGATAAATAAATAAACAAGGTAATTTTGGCTAGTGATAAATATTACTGTAAAATAAATAAATAAAAGGGCACACTTGATTGCTCAGGTCACCACTTGGCCTTATTCCAAGTGTAATTTTCTTCCTTTCTTTACTTACCATTCTAAAACTTTTTCTTATTGCATTTTAGGTTTAGGGGTACATGTGAAGAACATGCAAGATTGTTGCATAAGTACATACATGGCAGTGTGATTTGCTGCTTTCCTCCCTATCACCTATATCTGGCATTTCTCCCCATGCTATCTCTCCCCAACTCCCCACCCTCCACTGTCCCTCCCCTATTTCCCCCCGACAGACCCTAGTGTGTGATGTTCCCCTCCCTGTGTCTGTGTGTTCCCATTGTTCAACACCCGCCTATGAGTGAGAACATGTGGTGTCTGATTTTCTGTTCTTGTGTCAGTTTGCTGAAAATTATGGTTTCTAGGTTCATCCATGTCCCAACAAAGGACATGAACTCATCGTTGTTGATGGCTGCATAATATTCCATGGTGTGCATGTGCCACATTTTCCCTGTCCAGTCTATCATTGATGGGCATTTGGGTTGGTTTCAGGTCTTTGCTATTGTAAACTGTGCTGCAATGAACATTCGTGTGCATGTGTCCTTATAGTAGAACGATTTATAATCCTTTGGATATATAATCGGATTGCTGGGTCAAATGGAATTTCTATTTCTAGGTCCTTGAGGAATCATCACACTGTCTTCCACAATGGTTGAACCAATTTACACTCCCACCAACAGTGGAAAAGTGTTCCTATTTCTCCACGTCTTCTCCAGCATCTGTTGTCTCTAGATTTTTTAATGATCGCCATTCTAACTGGCGTGAGATGATATTTCAATGTAGTTTTGATTTGCATTTCTCTAAGGACCCGTGATGATGAGCATTTTTTCATATGTCTGTTGGCCTCATATATGTCTTCTTTTGTAAAGTGTCTGTTCATATCCTTTGCCCACTTATGAATGGGCTTGTTTTTTTCTTGTAAATCTGTTTTAGTTCTTTGTAGATTGTGGATATTAGCCCTTTGTCAGATGGGTAGATTGCAAAAATTTTTTCCCATTCTGCTGGTTGCCAATTCACTCTAATGACTGTTTCTTTTGCTGTGCAGAAGCTGTGGAGTTTGATTAGGTCCCATTTGTCTATTTTGCCCTTTGTTGCCAATGCTTTGGGTGTTTTGGTCATGAAGTCCCTGTCTATGCCTATGTCCTGAATGGTTTTGCCTAGATTTTCTTCTAGGATTTTTATGGTGTTAGGTCTTATGTTTAAGTCTTTAATCCATCTTGAGTTAATTTTAGTGTAAGGTGTCAGGAAGTGTTCCAGTTTCTGCTTTCTGCACATGGCTAGCCAGTTTTACCAACACTATTTATTAAACAAGGAATCCTTTCCCTGTTGCTTGTTTTTGTCAGGTTTGTCAAAGATCAGATGGTTGTAAATGTGTGGTGTTGCCTCTGAGGCCTCTGTTCTGTTCCATTGGTCTATATCTCTGTTTTGGTACCAGTACCATGCTGTTTTGATTACTGTAGTCTTGTAGTATAGTTTGAAGTCTGGTAGCATGATGCCTTCAGCTTTGTTCTTTTTGCTTAGAATTGACTTGGCTATGCGGGCTCTCTTTTGGTTCCATATGAAGTTTAAGGTGGTTTTTTCCAGTTCTGTGAAGAAGGTCATTGGTAGCTTGATAGGGATAGCGTTGAATCTGTAAATTACTTTGGGCAGTATGGCCATTTTCACAGTATTGATTCTTCCTAACCATGAGCATGGAATATTTCTCCATCTGTTTGTGTCCTCTCTTATGTCATTGGGCAGTGGTTTGTAGTTCTCCTTGAAGAAGTCCTTTATGTACCTTGTTCGTTGTATTCCTAGGTATTTTATTCTCTTTGTAGCAATTGTGAATGGCAGTTGGTTCTTGATTTGGCTGTCTTTAAGTCTGTTATTGGTGTATAGGAATGCTTGTGATTTTTGCATATTGATTTTGTATCCTGAGACTTTGCTGAAGTTGCTTATCAATTTCAGGAGATTTTGGGCTGAGACAATGCGGTCTTCTAAATATACAACCATGTCGTCTAAATATACAATCAGAGACAATTTGACTTCCTCCTTTCCTAATTGAATACCCTTTATTTCTTTTTCTTGCCTGATTGCTCTGACTAGAACTTCCAATAGTATATTGAATAGGAGTGGTGAGAGAGGACATCCTTGTCTAGTGCCAGATTTCAAAGGGAATGCTTCCAGTTTTTGCCCATTCAGTATGATATTGGCTGTTGGTTTCTCATAAATAGCTTTTATTATTTTGAGATACATTCCATCAATACCTAGTTTATTGAGGGTTTTTAGCATAAAGCACTGTTGAATTTTGTCAAAGGCCTTCTCTGCATCAATTGAGATTATCATGTGGTTTTTGTCTTTGGTTCTGTTTATGTGGTGAATTACATTTATAGGCTTGCGTACGTTGAACCAGCCTTGCATCCCCAGGATGAAGCCTACTTGATCATAGTGAATAAGCTTTTTGATGTGCTGTTGCAATCGGTTCGCCAGTATTTTACTGAAGATTTTTGCATCTATGTTCATCATGGATATTGGCCTGTAGTTTTCTTTTCTTGCTGAGTCTCTGCCGGGTGTTGGTATCAGGATGATGTTGGTCTCATAAAATGATTTGGGAAGGATTCCCTCTTTTTGGATTGTTTAGAATAGTTTCAGAAGGAATGGTACCAGCTCCTCTTTATATGTCTGGTAGAATTCGGCTGTGAACCCATCTGGACCTGGGCTTTCTTTGGGTGGTAGGCTCTTAATTGCTGCCCAATTTCACGCCTGCTCTGAAACTTGCGTCAGAAAAATAAATAAATACATAAAAAGCTTATATAAATTAAAGTATATGAGTAATGGTATCGGGGGTATTTTGGAAAAGATCTGTCTCAAGGGAAGACATTAGAGATAAGACCTGAGTGATGAAAAAGAGCTTTATTTCAACATTCTGGAAAAGGCAAAACTATGGAGACATTGAATAGAAGATTGTTTATGGAAAACAGGAGGGAGAGTGAATAGTCAGAACACAGGGGATTTTTAGAGTAGTGACACCATTCTGTATGATACTACAATGGTGGATACATGTCATTATAAATTCTTCTAAACCTGTAGAGAGTACAATAGCAAAAGTGAACCCCACTGTGAACTATGGACTCTGGGTGATAACGATGTGTCAGTGTAGGTTCATCAATTGTAACAAATGTGTCACTCTGGTGGGGGATGTTAATAACAGGGGAGACCATGCATGTGGAGGGGTAGGGGGTATATGGGAAATCTCTGTATTTCCTGCTCCATTTTGCTGTCAACATAAAACTGCTCAAAATATAAATTTTTAAAATTGTTTTAAAATGTGATCATCTAGCTCACAAGAGAACTCTATTAAATTTCCTGTGATTCAACTTAAAAACATGTATTAAAACCCTAAGCTATCTCTTATGTTATGAGAATTGCTTCTGGTTAACCTGTTGGAATCTGGAGTCTCTAAAATGCACTTATCTGCTTGGTGAATTTCAACATAACATCTGAATTAGGTGATTACATTCAGAAAAACTGTGATTGCTACATTTTTAAGCTAAGAATCATGTTGGGGTATGGATTGGAACAGGATAGATATGGAATGAAAAGATGTAAAAGGTAGGAAATTAGAGGGTATTAAGTAATTGAAATTCATCTGACTGAAAGCAAAAGCCGTTTTTGTTCAGGGTGAACCATCAAGTCAGCACTGAAAGTCACTGGTTACTATAGGAACTTGGGTAATGGAAAATGAATACAGCTGGATTTATAACTCCCACAAATAAGTTAAACAGCCTACTCAGTGCCAATGAAGACTACTGACAGTGGTAAATGGTAAGGCTTCTATATATAAGCATGTAGGAAGGAAATGAATTGATGAACCTTTAAAGTTACAGATTAAATACATTTGAATTATCCTGCTTTTGGTCATTCTTTACTACACAACTGTTTTAACCTAATAGTTAAAAATCATAAAGCTTCTATGTATAATTTTTTAAATGTTGTATTGAGTTGAATTTGGTGTCCTATGAGATAAACCTGCAAAAGTTTACTGTCAGCTAGCTATACTCAAACAACTGTCTTACGTAAGTAGTTCAGGAACTCAAAAGTTATACTTGTATAACCGTATTATACAACTACATTATGATTGTATAATTACAACCTTGATCTCCTTTTTGTCTAACTGCAGGACCACCCTCTGAATTCAGGCCTTTGTTTCCTGACCCATGGGCAATTACAATAACCACTGAAACTATTTTCTTCAGGCATCCTCTTCCAATCTGTTCTCCACACTGCCAACTGAGCTATCTTTCTAAAACATCACTCCCTGCTGAAACCCAACTCCTGTAGAATACAATTGAAACTGCTTACTTGGATACACATGTGTTTTGATAACCTAGATCCAACCAACATTCTTAGCCTCATCCTTTAAGAGTAAGATGACCATGTAATTTACATTTTGTACTGGGACATTTTTGATAGTAAAAGAAGGAACTATTTATAATTTCTCTGAGACAAGTTTAAACTGGACTATCAAGGCAAGCAAGAAAATATGATTACCTTATTTAAAAGCCAATGGTTTCTTCACTTTCCCAGGATAAATCAGTGGTTCCCTACTCTGCTCTAGAGCACAGAGCAACATTCCTCTACTTAGCAATTTCACATTGTATTTTGGATATCCTCATCATGTATATTTCCACCACTAGACTCAGAGGTCCAAGAATTCAAGGACACATCTTTGCAACTTGGTACCAAGTACAGGACTAGGTACTTAAAAGGCTTTCAATAGGTGTTTTTTCGTGGTGGATTAATATTGAAGCAGAGGACTGACAGACCTAAACAGAAGAAGAAGTAAGCAAATATCCAGGAAATGGGACAAAAGTCAGTTAAAGATCTAATCACCTAGATAAATCCATAAAATTATGTTTACATGGAGGCAGTACATATATGCATATTCATCCAAAGGAAAGGAGTATTATATATAAAAGATCAATATTACCTGTGTAAACATTTGTTATAGGTTTTGATATTTGTCTTTTTTCTTTGAGTTGAAACAATAACTTTGCATTCTCCTTTTAAATAGCAAGGTACAAAAATAAAAGACAAATTTTTAGCATCCTGGTTTTAAAATGCTTCACAATACGTTAAATAGTACTTATATGGCTCCAAAAGCCTCTCTTTCTAGTCATGCCGGGACTCTAACATTTCTTTTCAATTTCTTACTAAGAAATGATCCTCCAATTATTCTGCTCAGTTGATTAAGATAGTTCACGCTTTACTCCTTACAAATGTTCCTCTCCTGTGTGATGTTTCCCACACAGGATCATCACAGCTGATTCTGTGTAATCACCACAGCAGAAATAAGTGAACAAAAGATGTAACTCTAATGAAAACAGCTATGCCTCCAAATGGTATCTCATCAGGGATCCTGATGAAAAATGCTCAGAACTTCAAGTCTGTTTTCTTATTTTGCAAAAGCCTATATTTGATTTTAAAAGCATTTGATTTAAAATGAGATACAATAATTTAAAAATGAAAATGAGAGAATAAATATGCAATATTATAAAGGCAAGTCTTTGTATTAATAGTTTCAATAACTTTAACATTTTTCATGAGACATACACTCTTTAATGGTAAAATATAGGTAAGGACCCTCATTCAAACTCCGAAAACTCTCACTCACCCTTAGGAGAGCCCTCGTCACTCCAGAAAACTCCCAAGTTTCATCAGCTTCCTCAGACTAAGTTAGACATCACCTGGGAATTAAATAAGTTAGCAGACAGTAAGCATTTAAAGCACTTTCCGGCATACTTTATGTTAGTTAACAATATTGCAAGATATTTTATTTAACTCTGAGATTTATTTATCTCTGTTATATGCAAACTTGTCCTTCTCATTAAGTTCTCTAAATTTTTTCAAGGTTTTATATTCCACCCTGTATTTATGGTAATCCCTAGTAAATGTAACCTCCAGCAACCTTCTGTTATAACTTCTGAGTTGTCTTTACTCCAATGACGCTCACTTCTGTTGACTCAGTTACTTCCTATAATGGCCACATCAAAGATTTTGTGATCATCAAAAAATATTCCACTTAAGAAACTACCCAAGGTCAATACCTTCTATCACAGCAGTTGATCTTTTGATTTTGATTTAATCAAGAAAATCCCATCCCAGCACCACACGAGATGACCTTCAACCTCAAATCTTCCTTATTTATACCATTAGTCATTTTTGTTTGTTTCAGAGATTACATGGTCCTCTTCCTGCTCAAGGCCAAACTCTCTCCCTAAATCTTGTCCCTTTCTTCTTCTTTCTTCCCCTTCTTGTTATCATTGATTCTCTATGGGCAACTTCTTTTCCAATCTCTCTCTCTCTCTCTCTCTCTCTCTCTCTCGTGTTTCCCCTTACCTGAGAACAAGTTCAAACATTTTATGTCAGGGCAACTCTTCTTGAGTTTTCATCCATCTCTAGATACTGCCTAGATAATTTTTCCATGTCTTATCCCATCTTGTCAAAAATAAATCTTCATGTCATGTTTCCAGTTCCTCACCTTCCATTCACTAATTCATTATTGCCTTCATTCAACAAAATGTATCAAGTGCTTCCTAAGTGTCTCACAGTTAACTCTAACCCAAACTCTTACTTCATGAATTCATTAACGTTCATATTTCAGCTTGTCTTTTCTTTCTTTTAGTTTGTAATAGTGTTAATCACTTCATCAGCCTCCCTTCCCACTGTGTCTCTGTGAACATACCCATTTTTATGTTTTCTTCTACCTCTTGTCAAGGGAAAATTGTATCAAATGGAATCAAGCCAGTGAGTCTATTCAAACTATGGCAACAGGAGAGAAAGATTTAATTTGACTCTGCTGAAACAAAAGGGCAGGAAGATTTTTAAATGCTGGTGAGAACTTGTGGAAAACGTACTGAAAGATGTTGTAGGAGTAGTTCAGTGTGATCAGGTCATCTGTGTTTGCCCATTGGTGTTCCTTAGTTTCTTATGCTCCCGCAAATAGGGGAAACGGGCACCATTTCCTTAGATGATAATATTTTAAAGGGAAAACCCACAGACTCTTAAGAAAGACATTCCTGGTAACATCACACACTGGGCCTGTAGGGGAGTGGGGAGCATGGGGAGGGAGAGCATTAGGAAAAATACCTAATGTGTGTGGGCTTAAAACCTAGACAACAGGTTGATGGGTGCAGCAAACGACCACGCCACATGTATACCTATGTAAAAAACCTGCACATGCCGCACATGTATCCCAAAACTTAAAGTATAATAAATAATTTCTTTAAAAAAAGAAGGATATACATTCTTGGATTGTAGAAGATTTACTCACAAAGGGACAGAGGAAGAATTTATAGTTGCAAGTTTTATAAAGTTAATGTTCTCAGAAAAGGGAGGTCAGGGGCCTAAAGATAGGGTTCTTTAGAAAGAAACTGTTTAAAGTTCAGTCCAACTGAGGGGAATGTTAAGGCTAATTTGATCACTGTCTATTATGCTTTCCCTTCTTTCTTTGTCCTTCTTCCATCACATCTGAAAAGCAGGGACCCTTCATAATTATTCTTTCACCTACTACTGCTCATTTTATTCAGTACCTAACCGGGGATGCCTTGGCTATGTCATAGTTTCAGTTATCACCTGCTAGATTCCCTCCACAGCTTTTCTCATTCATTCATTATCACCCAAAGTGCAATTTTTCTCTCTTAAATATTTCTCAAATAATCCTCCATTAATTTCTATTATCATTTAATTCCTCAGTCATTGCAACAGCTTTTTAAATTAGTGTCCTCCTACAAGTTTGCCTTCACACAGCTGTCAAACATCTAAAAATGTAGTTGTAACGTGAGACTCCATAGTTAAAAGTACTTCAAATTCTCTACAGAGCCCAAGGATAAAGCCCAGGTTCCCTAACACAGACAGCACAGAAATCGCCATGATCAGGTCTTAGTCCATCTCTTTGGCGCCGTTACTCAAAAGGTTGCCCGGTGAACACCATGATGTCTCTCAGCTGTAATCACTGGTTCACTTTTTTTTTAACCATTCTATTCCCATTCCCTCAATAAACCAAATCCAACATGTTTGGTATGATCATCTAAATTCTTACTAAGTTCCTGGCTGGACATGGGGGCTCATGCCTATAATCCCAACACTTTAGGAGGCTGAGGCAGGTGGATCACCTGAGGTCAGGAGTTTGAGATCAACAAGGTGAAACCCTGTCTCTACTAAAATACAAAAAATTAGTCAGGCGTGGTGGCAGGCACCTGTAATCCCATCTACTCGGGAGGCTGAGGCAGGAGAATCACTTGAACCAGGGAGGGAGAGGTTGCAGTGAGCCGAGATTTTGTCATTTCACTCCAGTCTGGGCAAGAAGAGCAAAACTCCATCTAAAAAAAAATTTAAATAAATAACTAGTTATCAAATTCTTGATCCTCATTAATTGGGTAAAGTGGCCTCTATCATGCTCTGTAGGTAATATTTTGCCTTATCGGTAAGTAACTGAGTATGTTTGTACATTTCCCCCTAAAGTCTTCATGAGGACTCCATCTTTTCTATTTTGAAATGTCCAGCAAAGAATACAATGCCAATTACATGGTAGATATGTAAATTATTTATTGAAATAGTCATTAAATTAAATGAGCAAACAAGTGTCTTAGTCCATTCAGGCTGGTATAACAAAATACCACAGACTGGATAGTTTATAAACAACTGAAATTTATTTGTCCCAGTTCTAGGGCTGGGAAGTCCAAGATCAAGGTGCTAGATGACTAGAAATTTGGTGATGGCCTATTTCCTGGTTCATAGATGCTACATTCTCACTGTGTCCTCTTATGATAGAACAGTGAATGAGCTCTCTAGGGTCTATTTTATAAGGACACTAATCCTACTGAAGAGGGCTCTGCCTTCATGACCTAAACACCTCCCAAAGAGTCCTCACCTCCTATTACCATCCCCTCAGAGATCAGAATTGCAGCATCTCAGTTTTGGGAGACACAAACATTCAGACCATAGCAACAGGTACATCCATAAATGGAAGGTTGGATGACTTAGGCATCCTTTTATGCTCACAACCAGATTGTAAAAAAAGAAAATATGTCCATCCGTACAAATACACGTATTTATTAGCAGATATAAAATGACCTTCAAATCTGTTCTGTAAGTTTAGTGAAGTCTAAGCTCACTGACTTTTTAAGTGCTTTTACTATACATTGCACAAAACTTCTCTTGGATGGAGGGGATATGTATAAAAATATTGCAGAGACAGAATTCAGTTAATCTGATAGAGAACCTCAGGCAATCAGAATCCTGTAAAGTCATGATAGCACACGAGACAATTTTAGAAGCAAGCCTCAGGTACCATTCTGAAAAATGAAAGAGTAAAAGAGTCACTACAAATTTTATATCTTGTTTAAGAGCAAATGAGATGTCTAAAATATTTCAGCCAATCTAATATTTTTAAACCACTACTTTCACCCCCATAACTCATTTATATCATCCATTATGCTAATTAACAAGCCATTAATTCTGCCAACGAACACCCATTGCTAATGTGCTAATTAGCTAATATCTGGTGCTAGGGATAAAGAAAGCTAAAGCACTTAAAATTGTACTTCTGGAGTGTGGCCTTGCTAATTAAATGTTAGCTGACCACCTCCAGAGTGTGAATACTGGATTAAGGCACCTGACTACTGCTCAGGTAAAGATTAAAGCTAATAAATGCACACACTGTTTATGCTAAAGAATTGTCAAGCAGATTATGGTCACCATAACACTGTTTTACATGCATGTAAACTCTGACTATTAATAATAGAACTCTGAAACTCTTGTTTATCCTTTCCTTCCACAGAATGAGAAATTATGGTCTTAAGATTTATTTTCCAAATGATTCCGCATACACTTTACAAATGTGGTTTCTTCAATTAATATTTAAGAGAGAAAAGAAAATATATTTGATGTACCTGTCCAAGTGTTCAGCATTACACCTCAGAGGAAAATGTATCTTCATATCTTTGTTATGTCATCAGCTTATTGCTTGAAGCATAAAGATAAATCTCTTCAAAGTGCTTCTTTTTATTAACAAGATAGAAAATAAATAAGAACTTTCAACAATCCAAGATACAATCCTTTCTTCCTTAACATTCTCACATTAATCTTTACCTCTGCAATGGTGATGAAAACCATGTAGCATTATTATTGTTTAATCTTGAATAAGACATATTAGCAAACTCAATCCAAGGTAAATGCATGCTATCACGCCTCTGAAATCTGCAGCATTAACACAGTTCTCAAATCGATAGGATAAAGATATAACTTTTTGGAAGTCAAAACATAATAGATCAACAGTCAGTACAGCTCATTTAAATATATTTTGATTTATTTCTTTCTGTTTATCTTAGATATAAAGAATAGTCAATTTCATATCTCAAATGCAGTTTTCTGTGTTATATGCTTGAAATACTATAGAGGACAAGGAAAGACTCCTGAGTGTTAAATACTAAATCTTTACTCAATTCTTATAAAGAATGACAGAAGTGGACACTAAAGAACAAAAGAAATGTTATTATATTGAAGTAGTTGTAACTATCCATGTCAATGTAACAGTGGACAATTCACACACATACACACACACACACACACACACCCCAACACATAATAGATTTTAATCATGTTTTCTTTTAAATACCATAGGTGTTACATAGTATAAGTTAAATATTTTTATCTCAACTTTGTCTAAATTGAGTTTGGTCAAAACACTGAGCTCTGTTTTCATGTTGGCTATGAAAACAGAGGCACTCTACTATGCAGAGTTCATTTGTTCTGGAATAAGTTTTTATAATATTCTGTAAGTTCATCAAACTGATAAATATTTTATGCTGGCATTAGTGGAAAATGAACATCCTCAGTATTCACTATGCCAATATGTAAAATGCAGCTAATCTATTCAGATGAAAATTACAATGAGAGCAATTATTTTATTTGGGATTTACCCTAAGCAAACTTGTGGGGAAAAAAATCATCTAGATTTGTTTTACATTTGTAAAACAAATGATTGAAGTCCTGCTTTTGACACCACTTCTATTCTAATTCCACACTGCCATATTTTATAGCTATACATGGGCCACCCCTTGATTCTCACAGTGAAACCTTTCCTGGATTTACCTATTTTGAACATAAAACAATATCCAAACCTTCCCATTTTCCGTTCTCCACTCCCCATAAGAGAAGAGAACTACTCTTCTCTTATTTTCTCTGTTCCTACATATCAATTAGAAAAGCAAATAAATAAATTTATACTATGCTATTAATATAATACTGAATAGGGGATCTCCTAAGAAACATATTTGAATATTAATGCTTTTATTATTCAATGAATACTCATTGAATATCTCCAATGCATTCAGTGTTGTTCTATTCTACACTACTGGGGAGGTATTAGTGAAGATCAGTGAAGAAAGCAGACAAAGACACCAGCCTTCATGAAGCGTACATCCCAGCAAGGAGAGAAAGAGACAACAGACAACAGACACTAGTATACTTGTGTATTAGCAAATGATTAATGCTGTGGAAAAAAAAGAAGAAATAGAACAGAGTTAGAGGATCTGTAGTGCAGGGAAGGAGAAAGGGTTGCAATCATTGAGAAGATGACTTATGACCAGAAGCTTGAAGGAGGTAAAGAACAAGCTATTCAGACATCTGGGGAAAGTGCCGAGAGCAACCACTGCAAAGGCACTACGGCAGGAAGCAGGCCTATTCTGCCTGAGGAACAGTGAAGAAGACAGTGTGGCTGAGCTGAGCAGAGTGAGCTTTCTTCCTAGAGGGTAGGAAGAAAGAGCAGAAAGATAAGAAAAAGAGGAGTGGAAGAGAAAGACAAGATTAGGGCTTGTTTAATAATAAAAAAAAAACAACTAATCAACTTAATCTGTCATGACCAAAAACAGTGTAGGACACACCAGTTACAACTGCATACTTATTCCTTTATTCATTAAGTTTTGAGTGTCCGATAAATATCAAGCACTAAGTGAGGTGTGAAGATTCAAAAAATGTAAATGCCGCCTTTAAAGAGTTTAAATTTAGCAGGAATACAAAGCAGGAATTAGAGCACAAAGCGAAAAGTTATGATAGTAGTATTTATAAGACACACTCATAGGAGAAATAGGTCAAAATAAAGTGCAGCAGAGAAGATGAAAAGTGGAGTTTCAGAAAAGGATAAGCAGTAGTTGAACTGAGATTAGTTGAGCAGAAATGTAGGTGTCTCACACATGGGAAGGGCATTCTCAGCAAAATAAATAGTCATGTGTTACTTAATGATGGGCATATGTTCTGAGCAATGACTCATTAGACAATTTTATCACTGTGCAAACAACATAGAGTGTACTTACATGAACTTAGATGATATAGCAAACTACACACCTAGGCTATATGGTATAGCTCATTGCGTCTAGGTTACAAACATGCACAGCATATTACTGTACTGAAACACTGTAAAAAAATAGGAAGAACAATAGAAAAATAGAAAACACTGTAAAAAAATAGTATTTGTGTATCTAGATGTAGACTTCAAAGCAACAACCGTTAAAAAAAGGTCATTATGTAATGATAAAAGGATCAATTCAGCAAAAAGATTTTATAACCTTAAATTTATATGCACCTAACACTGGAGCTCCCAGTTTCATAAAACAATTACTGTTATACCAAATTAATGAGACAGACAGCAACACAACAAGAATAGGGGACTTCAATACTCCACTGACAGCACTAGACATATCAAGAAAGTCAACCACTAAACAATGGACTTAAAGTATACTTTAGAACAAATGGACCTAACAGATATTTACAGAACATTCTACCCAAGAATTGCAAAATATACATTCTTCTCATTGGCACATGGAACATTCTCCAAGACAGATCATATGATAAGCCACAAAACAAGTCTCAATAAATTTTTAAAAACAAAAATCATATGAAGTATTGTCTCAGACCACAATGTAATAAAACTGGAAACCAACTCCAAAGGACCCCCAAAACTATACAAATGCATGGAAATTTAACAATCTACTACTGAATGAATTTTCAGCTAACAATGAAATCAAGATAGAAATTAAAAAATTCTTTGAAATTAGTAAGTGAAGTGACACAAGTCATCAAAACCTCTGGGACACAGCAAAAGCAATACTAAGAGGAAATTTTATAAGTGCTAAATCCTTACATCAAGAGGTTGTCATAAAAAAAATGACAACTTAATGTCATACCTCAAGGAACTAGAGAAACATGCACAAACTAAACTCAAAGCTATCTGTATTAGTCCGTTTTCACAGTGTTTTCAAGATACTACATGAGACTGGGTAATAAATACATAAAGAAAAAAGGATTAATTGATTCACAGTTCCACATGGCTGGAGGGACCTCAGGAAACTTACGATCATGGCGGAAAGCAAAAGGGAAGCAAGGCACATCTTACATGGTGTCAGGAGACAGTTAGAGGGAAGGGAAAACTGTTACTTTCAAATTATCAGATCTTATGGGAACTTCCCCACTATCGCAAAAGCAGCATAAGGGAAACCACCCTATAATCTAATCACCTCTTCCCAGCTCCCTCCCTCAACACATGGGGATTACAACTCCAGATGAGATTTGGGTGGGGACACAGAGCCAAACCATATCACTAGCAGAAGAAAAGAAATAACATAGACAAGAGTAAAACTAAATGATTATTGAAACAAACAAAACAACATAAAAGATCAATGAAACAAAAAGCTGATTATTTGAAAAGATAAACAAAGTTGATAGACAATTAGCTAGATCAACCAAGAAAAGAAGAGAGAAGATTCAAATAAGGTCAATTAGAAATGAAATGGGAGATATTTGAACCAACACCAGAGAAATACAAAAGATCATTTGAGACTACAATAAATGCCTCTATGTATACAAACTTAAAACCTAGAGAAAATTGGTAAGTTCCTGGAAATACACAAAACCTCCTAAGAGAAAAAGAAACCCTGAACAGACCAATAAAAAGCAGTAACACTGAATTAGTAATAATTATTTTAAAAAGGCAACACAAATAACCCAAGGCCAGTTGGATTCACAGGTAAATTCTACCAGACATTCAAAGAAGAATTGGCATCAATCCTACTGAAACTCTTCCAAAAGATTGAGAAAGAGGGAATTCTGCCTAAATAATTCTATAAGGCCAGTATCACCATGATACATAACCAGAAGAGGACATTAAAAAAAAAGAAGAAGAAAACTGTAGACCAATAACTCTGATGAACATAGATGCAAAAATCCTCAACAAAATACTAACTAATTAAATCCAACAGTACATCAAAAATATAACACACAATGATCAAGTGGGTTTCATCCCAGGGATGAAAGAATGGCTTAACATATGCAAGTCAATAAATGTGACACATTACATAAACAGAATTAAAAGTTAAAACCATATGTTCTTCTTAAGAGATGCAGAAAAAGCATTTGATAAAATCTAGCATCCCTTTAAGACCAAAACCTCAACTAACTAGGCATAGAAGGGACTTACCCCAAATTAATAAAAGCCATATATCACAAACCCACAGCCAACATTATACTGAATGGGGAAAAGTTGAAAGCATTCCCACTGGGAAATGGAACAAGACTTCCACTTCTATGTGGAAGTCCTAGCCAGTGCAAGCAGGCAAGAGAAAGAAATGAAGGGTATTCAAATTGGAAAGTCAAAGTATCACATTTGCTGATGATGTTATCATATACTTAGAAAACCCTACAGACACCTACAAAAGACTCCTAGATTTAATAAACGAATTCAATAAAATCTCAAGTTACAAAGTCAATGCACACAAATCAGTACCACTGCTATATACCAACAACAACCAACCTGAGAATCAAATCAAGAACTCAGTCTCTTTTGCAGCAGGTGCCAAATATAATAATAATAATAATGATAATAATAATAATAATAAAGATACCTAGAAATATATTTAACCAAAACATAAAAGATTACTACAAGAACTACAAAACATCAATGAAAGAAATTGTAGATGACACAAACAAATGAAAACACATCCTCTGCTCATAGATTGGAAGAATCAATATTGTAAAAAATAACCATACTGCCCAAAGCAATCTACAGATTCAATGCAATTTCTATCAAAATATCATCATCTTTCACAGAATTTGAAAAAGCATGTTAAAATTCACATGGAACCAAAAAAGATCCCAAATGGTCAAAGCAATCCCTAGCAGAAAGAACAAATCTGCAGGCATCACATTAGCAGACTTCAAGTTATACTACAAGACTATAGTAAACAAAACAGCATGGTATTGATATAACAGTAGACACATAGTATAATAATGAGCGAGTTAGAAGGAAACGCACCATGCTCTGAGTTCCAAATTAAGAGTTCTTTATTAATTAGCTGGTGACAGAGAGTCAGCTGACACTCAAAAGCTCTTGGCCCCAAGGAAGGGGCCTGATTTCCCTTCATACCTTGATTTAGGTAGGGGATGGGGAGCTTAGCTGAAGTGGAATTTTACAGAAGCAGAATAAGCAAGTTAGTAAGAGGAGGCTGGTAACCAGGACGCAGGAGGTTTCCATAGTTGTTGGTTACTAAGAGTATTTCCATACAATTATCAAGAGGGGTAGCAGGGGGAACTTTCCATACAATCAATCACCCAGGAAGGTATTCACAATAACAGATAGACTTGCCAAACAGGATGTGGTTACAATGGTTATATGTACTATGAACAGTGTGAACCACTCTTAACAGTTCAAAGCTCTGAGTGCAGCGTGACCCAGTAATGTACCTGAGGGGCCATGGCAGGGCGGAGAGGCTAGAGAGAGCCTGTCATGTTTTGCAGCTAAGATGGAGTCAATTAGGCTAACACAAGATAGATTATTACAATAGACCAATGGAACAAAATAGAGAACCCAGAAATGAAGCCAAATACTTACAACTAACTGATCTTCTACAAAGCACACAAAAACATAAATTGGAGAAAGGATACCCTATTTAATAAATGATGCAGGGAAAACTGGCTAGCCTCATGTAGAAGAATTAAACTGGATCCCCACCTCTTGTCTTACACAAAAATGGACTCAAGATGGATCAAAGACCTACATATAAGGCCTGAAACCATAAAAGTTCTAGAAGATAACCTTGGAATAATTCTTCTGGACATTGGGCTGGGAAAAAAACTTGTGACTAAAATGCCTAGAGCAAATGCAACAAAAACAAACTAAATAAATGAAACCCGACTAAATTAAAAAGCTTCTGCAAAGCAAAAGAAATAATCAACAGAGTAAAAAGACAACCCACAGAATGGGAAAAAATATTTGCAAAGTTTGTATCTGACAAAAGACTGGTATCCAGAATTTATAAGGAACTCAAACAAATCAGCAATAAAGGAACAAACAATCCCATCAGAAAGTAGACAAAGGACATGCATAGACATTTCTCAAAAGATATACAAATGACCAACAAACGTATGAAAAAAATGTTCAGCATCTCTAATTATCAAAGAAATGCAAATTAAAACCAAAATTATATATCACCTTATTCCTGCAAGAATGGACATTATTAAAAAGTCAAAAAACAACAGATGTTGGTGTGGATGTGGTGAAAGAGAAATGCTTATACACTGCTGATGGGAATGTAAATTCACACAACCTCTGTGGAAAATAGTATGGTGATTCCTTTAAGAACTAAAAGTAGATCTAACATTCAATCCAGCAATCCCACTACTGCGTATCAACCCAAAGGAATAGATGTAATTATATAAAAAGGAAAGATGCACATATATTTTTATTGCAGCACAGTTCACAGTTGCCAAGATATGGAACCAACCTAAGTGCCCATTGACCAATGAGTGGATAAAGAAAATTTAGCATATATATATATATATATATATATATATATATATATATACTATGAGAGACTACTCAGCCTTAAAAAGGAAATGAAATAATATCTTTTTAGAAACATAGATATAGTTTCAACATTATTCTAGGTGAAGTAACTTAGGAATGAACAAAATATCATATATCATCACTTGTAGTGGAAGCTAAGTTATGATTACATGAAGGCATACAGAGGGATACACTGGACTTTACAGAGACTCAGAGGGAGGAGGCTGGGAATGGGGTGTAAGATTAAAAACTACATATTGAGTACAATGTACACTACTTTGGGTGATGGGTATGCTAAAATTTCACAATTCACTACTACATAATTCATCCATGTAGCCAAAAACTACAAAAGCTTTTTGGAGTACAGGTGTTTTTTGTTTTTTTTTTTCAAAGTCAATGCTTTTAATAGAAATCTGATCAGGAAGCTTTTAAATATCATTTCCTTTTTTTGAGGTGGGGATGTGGGGGTTGAATGTTTTGCAGCAACATTTAATTTTTTCTCTGATAAAAAGTATATATTTACTGTAGAAAATATAAAAAATATAAGTAAGCATAAAGAGGAAAATAAGCCGTCCATAAGTTTGGTATATTTCCTTCCAGCTTTTTCTATGCAAATACAAAAACAACTACTGATTACTTTTTAAATGGAATTTTTTATATTTAAAAATATTAAAAATAAAAAATATATTCTCAAAAAATAAAGAAAATAAACAGAAAATGTACAATAAAAATATAGCATAAAAGTTAAAAAAATGGTACAACTGTATAGGACACTTACCATAAATGGTACTTGCAGGACTAGAAATTGCTTTGGGTGAAATCAGTGAGTGAATGGTGAGTTAATGTGAAGGCCTATGTCATTACTGAACACTACTGTAGATTTTCTAAGCACTATACAGTTAGACCACATTAAATTTATTTTTAAGAATTTCTTTCTTCAATAATGAATTAGAAAGTAGAAGGCAGAAACTGGACCCCTTCCTGACACCTAACACTAAAATTAACTCCAGATGGATTAAAGACTTAAATGTAAGACCTAACACCATAAAAACCTTAGAAGAAAACCTAGGCAAAACCATTCAGGGCATAGGCGAGGACTTCATGACCAAAACACCAAAAGCATTGGCAACAAAAGTCAAAATAGACAAATGGGATCCAATTAAACTCCAGAGCTTCTGTACAGAAAAAGAAACAATCATTAGAGAGAACTGGCAACCAACAGAATGGGAAAAAATTTTTGCAATCCACCCATCTGACAAAGGGCTAATATCCGGAATCTACAAAGAACTAAAACAGATTTACAAGAAAAAAACAAACCCATCCAAAAGTGAGCAAAGGATATGGACGACACTTTTCAAAAGAAGACTTATATGAGGCCAAAAAACATATAAAAAAATGCTCATCATCACTTATTATTAGAGAAATGCAAATCAAAACCACATTGAGATACTATCTCATGCCAGTTAGAATGGTGATCATTAAAAAATCTGGAGACAACAGATGCTGGAGAGGATGTGGAGATATAGGAACACTTTTACACTGTTGGTGGGAGTGTAAACTAGTTCAACCATCGTGGAAGACAGTGTGGTAATTCCTCAAAGATCTAGAAATAGAAATTCCATTTGACCCAGCAATCCGATTACTGGGTATATACCCAAAGGATTGTAAATCATTCTATTATAAAGACACATACACATGTATGTTCATAGTGGCACTGTTCACAATAGCAAAGACCTGGAACCAACCCAAATGCCCATTGATGATAGACTAGACAGGGAAAATGTGGCACATATACACCATGCAATACTATGCAGCCATAAAAAATGATGAGTTTGTGTCCTTTGCAGGGACATGGATGAATCTGGAAACCATCATTTTCAGCAAACTGACACAAGAACAGAAAATCAAACACTGCATGTTCCTACTCATAGGCGGGTGTTGAACAATGAGAACACATGGACACAGGGAGGGGAGCATCACACACTGGGGTTTGTTGCGGGGAGCCAAGGGAGGGAGAGTTAGGGGGTGGGAAGGTCGGGGAGGGATAACATGGTGAGAAATGGCAGATGTAGGTGATGGGGGGGATGGAGGCAGCAAACCACATTGCCATGTGTGTACCTATGCAACAATCCTGCATGATCTGCACATGTACCCCAGAACCTAAAGTACAATAAAAAAAATGAATCAAATTTAAATGGATGTGGAACAATTTGAGCCCTAATGCATAGTCAAAAATAATAAAGGAATTAGTGAAGGTAGAAATTTTAGTGAAATAATAATACAGCTACATGTGACAGCAAATGAGGCAAAGAAGATATCAGGGAACAGGAAAGGGAGACAGTCAAAGAGCACTGTATTCCCGGGGTAAATGTGGCCATACTGAAGCCTGCGTCTTCTGAAGAGTGATACCAAAGTCAAACAGACTTCATTAAAATTTCCTAACCAACTCATACAACAAATAAATATGCAAACAACAAAAAAAAACGAATCTAATAAGGGAGGAGAAGAATCATTAACCAATAGCTACAACATATTACCTGAAGTGTCATCTTTATCAAGAAATTATGAGACACGCAAAGGAACAAGAATGTGTAATACATACAGAAGGGGAAAAGCAAGTGACAGAAAATACCTGTGAGAGGTCCCAGAAGGAAAATATAACAAAGACTTAAAAGCAAACATTATAAATATGTTCAAAGAACTAAAGGAAACCACATTTTAAGAAACAATGAAAGGTATGATGACAATATCTCATCAAATAGAGAATATTGATGAAAAGATGTAAAAAAAAAATCCAGTGCAAACACTGGAGTGGAAAAGTATAATAAATTTAAAAGGACTGAAATCATTAGTCCTTTAAAACACGAATAATTGAAAGAAATTTGGGAAATTAATAAATATGTGGAAATCAAACAACATGCCAACAAATAACCAATGGGCCAGATATGAAATCACAATGGAAATTAAAAAATACTCTAAGATAAATGAAAGACATAAAATTTATCAAATATAGCTGAAGTAGTGTTCAAGATCTCAATCAATAACCCAACCTTCTGCCTTAAGACACTGAAGAATGAGGAAGCCCAGCAATTCTACTCCTAGATTTATACTGAAAATAATTTTAAGCCTGTACCTGTATATTCAGAGCAGCATTATTCATGAGAGCCTAAAAGCGTCAACAGCCCAAACATCCATCAACTGATGTGTGGATAAATAAAATGTGGTATATCTAAATGATGAAACATAATTCAGCAATAAAGAGGATGATGTACTGGTAAATGCAACAACATGTACAGCATGAATGAACTTTGAAAACATTATATTAAGTCCAAGAAGCCAGTCATTAAAAATTAGATACTGTATGATTACACTTCCATGAAATGTCCAGAATAGTCATATCTATACAGACCAAAATAGATTTGTGGTTGCCTAGGGGTAGGTGAGGAATGGTGGTGGAAATGTGGCACAATTGCTGATGCATATGGGGTTTCTTTCTGGGGAGATTAAAATGTCCTAAAATTGATTATGGTGATAGTTGCACAACTCTGTGACATTTTAAAAACTATGAATTGTATACTTTACAAAGGTAAATGTATGGTACGCATTTTATCTCAATAAAGCTGTATTTTTAAAAATTAAAAAAAAAACTACATATTGAATACAATGTACACTACTTGGGTGATGGGTGCACTAAAATCTCACAATTCACCACTACATAATTCATCCATGTAGCCAAAAACTACAAAAGTTTATTGGAGTACAAGTGGTTTGTTTTTTGTTTGTTTGTTTGTTTGTTGTTGCACAGCCAATGCTTTTAACAGAAATCTGATCAGGAAGCTTTTAAATATCATTTCCTTTTTTTGAGGTGAGGGTGAGGAATGTTTTGCGGCAACATTTAACTTTTTTCTCTGATAAAAAGTATACATTTATTGCAGAAAACGTAAAAAATATAAGCAAGCACAAAGAAGAAATAAGCCATCAAAAAGTTTAGTATATTTCCTTCAGGCTTTTTCTATGCAAATACAAAAATAACTACTGATTACTTTTTAAATGGAACTTTTTTATATTGAAAAATATTAAAAATAAAAAATATATTCTCAAAAAATAAAGAAAATAAACAGAAAATATACGATAAAAATATAGCATATAAGTTTAAAAAAATGGTACAACTGTATAGGACACTTACCATAAATGGAGCTTGCAGGACTAGAAATTGCTCTGGGTGAAATCAGTGAATGAACGGTGTGTGAATGTGAAGGCCTATGTCATAACTGAACACTACTGTAGATTTTCTAAGCACTATATGGTTAGAATACATTAAATTTATTTTTAAAAATTTCTTCAATAATGCATTAACTGTAGTTTACTGCACTTTCGTTTTTTTTTTTGGGTCTCACTCTGTCACTCAGGCTGGAGTGCAGTGGTATGATCTCCGCTCACTGAAACCTTTGTCTCCCAGGCTCGAGTCATTCTCCTGCCTCAGCCTCCCAAGTAGCTGGGATTACAGGTGTGCACCACCACATCCGGCTAATTAGTCTTCTGTATTTTTAGTAGAGATGGGGTTTCACCATGTTAGCCAGGCTGGTCTGGAACACCTGACCTCAAATGATCCACCTACCTTAGCCTCCCAAAGTGCTCAGATTACAGGCTGAGCCACTGTGCCTGGCTATTATAACTTTTTTACTTTATAAATTCTTAATTTTTTTTTCCTTTTTGACTCTTTTGTAATAACACTTAGCTTAACAATACAAATACGTTGTATATTTGTCTAAGAATAGTTTCTTTTTTATATCCTTGTCCTATAAAGATATTCTATTTTTTACTATTAAAAATTTTATTTATTTTTTACTTTTTAAACTTTTTTTGTTAAAAACTAAGATGCAAAGTCACAGTTGCCTAGGCCTCAAGAGAGTCACAGTCATTAATATCACTGTCTTCCACCTCCATGTCTTGTCCCTCTGAAAGGTTTTTAGGGACAAGAATATTCATAGAGCTGACAAGAATATGCATGATAACAATGCCTTCTTCCAGAATACCTTCTGAGGGACCTGCTTGAGGTTGCTTTACAGTTTACTTTTTTATAAGCAGAAATAGTACATTCTGAAGTACTAATATAGTAGAATCAATATATAAACCAGTATCATAGTCATTTGTTAGCAATATCAAGTATAATATGTACTTTACCTAACTGTATGTAATGCACTTTTGTACAACTGGCAGGGCAGTTTGTTTTCACCAGCACCACAAACATGTCAGTAATGCAGGGCACTAAGACATGGTGACAGCAATGATGTCAGTAGGTGACAAGACTTTTTCAGCTTTCTTATAATCTTATTGGACCACCATCACATAGAGTCCATTGCTAACTGAAATGTTGTTATGTGGTACATGACAGTAGATAAGCCAGTTAGAAAGTAATAAAAAAAATGTTTCCCAGGTATTATAAATAGCTCAGTAGCTTTATTGCAAGAGAATGTATCCTCTTGAAAGCATCAGAGTACAGTAAGCTGTGTCCTCCATCTTCAGGGTAAATTGTTGGCGGTGGGGGTGGGGGGGTCCTTAGAAAGAAAAATAGCAGAACTAGCCACCCACAAATTTATTTCACTCAAGCTCAAGACCACAGTCTACTTGGATACTTCTGGGGTTCTGGAAATCACAAAGGTATCTCTTCCCAGTGAAAACAACCTGTAAGATACATCTTAGCCTCCTCTGATTTGACAAGCATAGAGTGGGGCATGTTAGCATAGTAGAACAGCAGCACCATTTTCATTCCCATCATCCTCAGACTACCTTGAGTCACATCACCTTTTATCCTAAGAAAGATTCTGCTACATAGCTATTATCTGTCCCCACTTTATGTAACATTAATGAGAAAATGCTTTTAAATTGCTGTAACAGACTGTTTCTTTGTTTTAGACAATCCCTGACATTCATCTCAGTAGATCAAGTTTAAGAAAGCTCAGAAAGGGGTTATTTTAAGTATTCATCAGGGGTAGCCATCAGAGTCTCACGTAAGATGGAAGCTAAGACAAAGAAGAGCCCCTGGAAATATCAGCAGAGCACAGCGTAAGGAGAAGACACCAATGAAGGAGCCCTTGTGACCAAATAGCCAAAGGTCCCTAACAACTGTGATGTCTAATGTTCAATTTTAGGCAATTTCATTAAAATTACAGTAATCCTTTTCCCTCCTACCTCTATTATGCTCCAGAAATGAAAAGAGTAACAACCATTTAGAGGGCAAAGCTAGGGGAGAGCAAAGTTGACAAGGTGAAACAGCGATGAGTTTCAAGAATACAGCAGAAGAAAGAATTTACAAGTGTGTCTGTTTCTCTTCTTCTCCACTGTCATCATCCTGGTTTAAGCAACTGTCACAGTAAGTGTGACACAGTTGCAATAGTGTTCCTACTTCTCTTCTTTGTAGAAAATAATCCAGCATGGATGTGGTGAAAGAGAAATGCTTATGCACTGCTGATATGAATTCATACAATCTCTGTGGAAAACACTAAGGCGATTCCTTTAATTTTGCCCTAACTAATCCGCTTTTCGTCATGATTCTTAACTGTGGAGTACATAAAAAACAAACAAACAAAAATGCTAAATGTCCACTTTGATAAACTCAATCTGACATGCTACCCAAATATTCCCCTTTAGATAATGTTAAGACTTTTTAGTCAAAACTGTTTCATTTCCAATTTTTGTCCCTGTCTCCCGATCAATTTTAAGATGGCTTCATGGTGTAGCTTATGGGGATTGGTATGGTCTATGTGATCTAGAGATGAGGGGATATGGGGTGGTATTATGGCTCTCTGGGTGTCTGAGGCGATGGCTCTTGCTTCATGGATTGCTACCTGGTCTGCCGGTCTTCATAGCTAAACTCAGTAGCTGTAGATCTTATAACCCAATTCCTCTGATCTAGGTGAGGATCCAGTAGTGTTGTCTGGTTTTCTTCAATTCTGTTACCCCCACAGGTCCCTCTGAACCTCTGACATATTAAGCTAGCTTCTACTTTGCATTTTCCTCCCTACATGCCTCTTATTGTTTGTGACAAAAGGGACCCCATGATAGACAGCACAGCACTCAATCCAGCATCCAAACCATACATGACACTAAACAATGAAAGAAAGGAATTTAGAAATCACTCCTCATTTCCCTTTCTTTCTCTCTCTCTTTCTCATGTTTGAATTTACGCCAATTACTATCCTGCAAAATTCTTTTTTGACTGTCAGACTCTAACAATTAACTCTCTTATTCTCCTTTCATTCCTGTGTCATCATCTTAATTTTGAGGGGCAGATGGATACGCTTCAAGCAGCCTACAGAGTTAATGTATACACACAAAAATGAAAAATTTAAAAATGTTTTTGTATATTACTGATTTTGTTCCTTGAGGTTTCAGTCAATAAGTATTTGTTGGTATGAAAGAAGTACATACATTTTTAAATTGAAACAAAGTGAAATACAGAAAATAGCAACAAGCCTACCAAACCTATCTATCCACACAAGTGATAATAAAACTCTGGAAAAAAGTAAGTTCCTGCAGGTCTTTCTTCACCTTCCTACAATTTTGTCTTACAGAAATAAAGTGTCTGTACATATTTCAAAAAGAAAAAAATTAGTGCTTTATAAGTTCATGGTGGCGGTTTATGGTAGAAGTTGAAGTTTTATAAGCCTAGATTTTAGCATAAAATAAAGCAGAGCAAAAAGATGCTTATTTTGTTCTGCTTTTCTTCAAGGAGAAAAATAATCTTCAATAGATAAAGAAAAAACTACCGAAAGATATTGAACGTACCTACTTTAAATGAAAATAAATTCTAAAGCTTAGAATAATTCTACTTCATGATATGAAAAGATATCACCGTTGTAATTGAGACCTATTGCCTATAATTTTGAAAAATTTTAACTAATGAGAAAGGGAAGGCTTTCAGAACAAGATTTTATTAGAGCTGCTCCTTTTCACTCTCATGGAAGTAAGTGAAAACGTTCTTCAAAGAAAATGAAGCAAAGGCCCAAATTTGGGAATACACAAAATAAAATTTAGCTCTAGTGCTGATACATGTGAGGAGGCTGCTAAAGAGAAGTCTGGAAAAGACTGAAATCAGATCCTAGGGAACCAAGAATACCAAACTAAGTAATTTATTCACTGTGCTTTATTTAGCCTTTTATCTTAAAGACACAACTCAAAGCACATATATTCTCCTTATCTTTATTTATTTTATCAAAAAAATACTCCCTATCATTAGCACAACTTGAGGGATTCTCTGCCGATGTGTGTAGTCAGCCATGATCTCTTGGACTGTTTCAACCATGTATATGTGTTTTATCAGTATTATCAACAAGGTACCAAGTCAAGGAAAGTGGGCAAGCCCTAAGAAGCAACTGAGGGGAGATAAAGTTTTCACATCAATTTCAAAGGTGAATTATACAAGCCTTGTCATAAAGCCAAAAACAAAACAAAACAAAACAAAACAAAAGAATCTCCAAGGATGTAAAATAATGAGATGGTTAAAAAAGCAAAGGCCCAGAGACAGAGCAGATTTGTTAGGCTAACAAGAAGCATGAAAAAATATTATAGGAAAAAGAGCTACATTTTACAGTGCCTACTTCCACTTACTACAAAGTACCCAAGCACAGAAAGTTTGACTTAACACCTACAAAAACAAATTATAATTTCCAAAGATTGATAGATTTTCCCCCTATGCCCAGTCATGCCAGGGTTCTTTCCTTCCTTTATGAGACTCATGATGTTTTCCATGCTTTTTTCAAAGAAAGAAATCAGAATGTGTTTCTTTAACAATATATCTTTTCCACTGCCTCCCAAATTTTACAATCCTAAGTGGAAATACGTTTCTCCATAGTTTATGTTTCTTTCTCCAAAGAGAGTAGAAATTTATACTCAGTAACCACCTCTGCCTTCTTCTCCTTCAAGGGGCAAAAGTGATGATTCAAGTATAAAAGAAGAGTGAGAACGATAATAAAATGAAAGTTTAAATTCACACAGAAAAAGAAATTTTACTTTCAGATTTTCTTTATAAAAAGTGTTCACAATATTCTTTAGAAAACACATTATGAATAAATGCTTTGCTGCTCAAACCCATTGAATATCGCACTGGGCATACTCCAGCATTTAATGAATATTTATTGAACAACTGGTAGGCTCTGAAGAACAAGTAAGCAAGGACTAAACACTGCATCAGTTAGTATTTTCAACAGAGGGTGATGATTAGGAAACCATTCATGATCTATAATAAAAGATGAACATACAATAAAGATAATTTGCTTCATAGTATTCATAACCACATTGAAAGTAATTTTTAACTTCTGATTCCAGATGTGATAATGGAAATGGGATGGGATTTACAACTACAAAACTGAACAGGCAGTACAAGGATGTGATCCCTAAATAAAGCGGAAAAGCAATTAAGTCCTAGGATTGTACCAGTCAGCTGCCTGGAGTCAGTTTCTAGGCTGCAATCCAAGGAAGGGGAACCCAATTAGAGTCCAGAGTTTCATTAAGTTGAAAAAAAAAAAAAAAAAAAAAAAAAGAGGCTGGAGTTTGAGGATGCCAAGGCAGCTAGAATTTGCCTTCTAAAATACCAGACAGGGCCAGGCACAGTGGCTCACTCCTCTAATCCCAGCATTTTGGGAGTCTGAGGTGAGTGGATCACTAGAGGCCAGGAGTTTGAGACCAGCTTGGCCAACATAACAAAACCCTGTCTCTACTAAAAATACCAAAACTTAACGAAGCGTAGTGGTGCCTGCCTGTAATCCTAGCTACTTGGGAGACTGAGAGAAAATTGCTTGAACCCAGGGGGCGGAGGTTGTAGTAAGCCAAGATTATGCTTCTGCATTCTCACCTGGGTGACAGAGTGAGATTTTGTCTCAAAAAAAATTTTTTTTAATAAAATTTAAAAAATCATAAAACACCAGATAGACATGAACTGCACAGAGAGAGCTCTCAAGACTCTGGTTAAATATTGATCTGCTCATGTATGAGGGAAAACTATCCAAGACCAAGAAAATAACCACTGAAAAGCAGTAAGCAGAGTTTACATTGGACTTAAAATTATTCATATTCCAACCAGACAATGTAGAAACACCTCATAATCCAAAGGACATTGGCTAAAATTCTGAGAAAGGTATCTCCTTAATAATGGGACTAAATTATGCCTATATTAGAGTCTGATCTGGAGTCACCTAAGTTTAAAATAAAGCTTCAGATGATCCAATTGATTTTAAATAATGTAACACGTTAGAATAAAGCACAACACAGTTTAAACAATACAACCAAGTGCGGTGGCTCACGCCTACAATCACAGCATTGTGGGAAGCTGAGGGGGAGGATCACTTGAGCGCAGGAGTTTGAGACCAGCCTGGGCAACATGGCGAAACCCTGTGTCTACAAAAATACAAAAATTACCTGGGCACGCTGATGTGCATCTGTAATCCCAGCTACTAGGGAGAGTGGGATTGAAGGATCACCCAAGCCTTGCAAGGGTGAGGTTGCAGTGAGCCATGATCATGCCACTGCACCCCAGCCTGGGTGACAGAGTGAGACACCATCTCAAAACAAACAAAAAAACAACTGAACACGGCAACCAATAACATAAAATCTACAATGACCATCAGATCATCATCTAATAAACATTACTAGGTAGACAGAAATAAAAGGAACATATGACTCATGATTAAGTATCAATCCATGGAATCAAACACAGAAATAACAGACCATAGAATTAGCATTAAAGTACATTTAAAGGGCTTCCATAAATATTTTGTCATAGGTTCAAGAAGGTAGAGAAAAACCTGAACACAATGAGGAAAGAAATGGATAATATACAAAATGCATAGTGAACGTGGAGAAACACAGAGAAAATATACTATGGGAAAGTAATAGCATCAGTAATGTGCAGTATAAACATTGCAAGTAGACTAACATATTTGTAATCAGAGGTCCAGAAGAGAGAAAGAAGAGGGGACAGAAAAATAGTGTTTGAAAAAAAAATCTGGTTTTTAAAAATAAAACATCAGATCTAAGAATCTCAACAAACCTAAAGTAAAAGAAAGGTAAAGAAAACTCACAAGGCCATATCATAAGAAAGTTGCTGAATACCAGAAGTAAGAGAAAAATTTTAAAAGCAGCCTAAGGAAAAAAATAATATCATGACAGATAATAGTACCCGACTGAATGTTTAACCACATGTTCTCTGGCAGGGAGCATGATGTGTAGTATTTGCTGATTCCTGTAGCATCACTACTTCTACCTGGTCTATCCACCACTGATGTCCTTGAATGCTGAGTTTGAGGCTGAGGCACACAATTAGTTCTTACAAGGTAGCAGCAAGTTAAACATAGTACACCATTGCACACAGAAAAAACAAATATATGAATGGCAGCAGACTTCTTGTCAGAAGCCATGCAAGCAGTAAGACAAAGACATAGTTTAAAGCAGTGACAGAAGAAAAATCAACTTGGAATCACCTACTAAGCAAAAAAATCTTTCAAAAACAAAGGCACACTAAAAGCTCCCTGACTTGGCCGGGCGCGGTGGCTCACGCCTGTAATCCCAGCACTTTGGGAGGCCGAGGTGGGTGGATCACGAGGTCAAGAGATCGAGACCATCCTGGTCAACATGGTGAAACCCCGTCTCCACTAAAAATACAAAAATTAGCTGGGCATGGTGGCACGTGCCTGTAGTCCCAGCTACTCGGGAGGCTGAGGCAGGAGAATTGCTTG